>CM048928.1:35592271-35949646 GCA_026686955.1 Epinephelus cyanopodus
TGGGTGTTTTTCAGTATTGTTCTAGTTTATTGGACACTGCAGTGACTATTTAAGAAAAACAAAATGTCTACAGAAGACACTGAGGTGTGCATGGGTGAACTTGTTCAGGACACATGTTCTGGCTTTTTTGTCTCTTTGGATTTTGCGACCCATTTATTCTCAAAACAATATGTACATGCTCACCATAAGACAGGAGGGCGACCATATGTAATCACTATTACATTCAGCAATTCAGTTTGAACACGCTACAAACTTGACTCGACAACACGGTCAAAAACTCCACATTGCACACCTGATTCTCATCACCTGGAGCTCACCTACATGCCCTTCACATGAATGCTCCTCTCTGTGTCCAGTTAAATCACTGCATCTATTATACATGTAGTCACCTTTATCTAAACATGAAACAAAACAAGCACAAAGAATGTTACGGTGGCTCCAAGAGACACTGAGTGCGTTTACATGGATAGTTTAATTCCCTTTTCATTCGGAAGCTCATTCCTATTAAAAGTGATCTTGTAAACACCTTATTCGGAATGAAAATGGCCAATGCGATTGAAAATTCAATCCGATGTGAGGGGCTGGAATATTCCGTTTCTAATTCCGAATGAAAGAATTTCTCGCACTTGTATACACTTATTCCTCTTTAAGTTCATTCCGGTCTTTCTGCACATGCTCGTTTCCTTGCCCTTCTGGCATGATGATGTCTATAGCGCGTATTGCAACGGGCTGAGATAGAGCAGCATGCTTCTGCTTGACAGGCGGAGATACTGTCCTCTACATTCTTATTACCCTCAGAGTAGAGTCTCAGGATGGACCCTTGAAGAACACCTTTCACATACTTTGACTGCACATCTAGAAGACTACAAGGGGCTTATTTTAGATATACAAGTTTTGGTCATTAGCAAAAGTCCTGATCTAACCTCTGTAAAGCGCAATGCCAAGCCGGGAAAAACTGAACCTTAGCTACGATATTAATACTGCTAACAGAAGACACCACATTTTGGAGACTCATTCATTTATTCATTCATAAATATTTAAATGTGTGTGTTTGTGTGTGTGCATTATGTTAATGAGCTGTCACTGTTAATAAGAGCTTACATGCGAGTGGATTTTTCTCTGAAATCAAGGATGGGACTTCTTGACCTAAGGCGGGACCTCCAGGGTGTTGATTCTAATTCTGGACCGATTCTGGTGGACGAGAGAGAAAAACCATCAGGGTGGGAGATAAGATTATTAAAACATCCTGCCACAGTAACTACTGAATTGTGTTCTCCTCGTTTTAAGGTAGTTTACTCCCGTTACTTACTTAAACATAAATCGTTTCTCAATTCTAGGGTAATATAAGTATTTTAATGGTGCAAATGTTTCTTATATCTGCAGACATCACAAGGACTTTTACTGACTGTAGTGTCTGCCATTGTGGATGTAATTGAAATCACACAGGTCACATAGCAGATGAGCACGGTAGGTACTTAAACTGTCAAGTAACATGATAGTGACTGACTCTGACGCTGAGTAGTCGCTCTCCTTGACCCTCCTGAGTACTGGACAGTCTGGTCTCAGCAGCTGCTCTGACCTGTAACACAACACACACACACAAGTTTGACTAAACATGCCGCAGCTGCACGCTGACTTCTGACTCTGGGGTGAACAGGAAAATCTGAGAGTCAGTCTCAAACAGTCGGTCAGAGATCCTCCTCTCACCTCGGAGCTTTGGTCTGGCTGTCATGTGTAGCACACGGAGCGTTTTCAGAAGGACGGACTCCCTCTTCTGTCTCCTGACGCTGACTCATTGCGAGCGTACACCTGCACCTGCTATGGCAACAAAGTCAGGATACACAGATGCAGTCGCAGAGCTTGTTGTGCACAGTGTGTCACAGAGGCAGAAAAAGACATTAAAATAACATACAAAAGCACACATAAAATCAGATTGATGGCACGTCCATAAAAGGGCACATGAGCCCAGAGCAGCATATAACCATAGACAAAGCACATGACAAGGCACAAACGACGAGACATAAGCACTATTTATAAAACAATGACCTAACCATATTATTAAGAACGCAGTATAAAAATGTACAACACAAAATACAACATAGACCAAACTATTTTAGGAGTCATTTTTCATAGAAAGTACTATAAAAGTGCCCCAAAATACTCTTACTGCAGCTTCTTACGTTCAAATATTGGCAGCTTTACACACTCTCCCATGACGGTGAACTAAAACTCTTTGGCGTGAGTACGAAACAAGACATAAGGTAACGTCATTTTGGGGTTTGGGAGAGACAGACCGACATTTTTCAACATTTTAACACATTTTGAAGATGAATCGTTAGTTGCAGCTCTAATCATGACAACATATTGGACTGTCCAGTAACCACAGTTTCACTGATCTGGAGACTGACTGTCCAAAGCTGCTCTTTCTGGTTTCAGTGCCGTTTCATCTGTCTGAGTCCAGCTGGTCAGACAGTAATTCATCATCAGAAAAAAATCATTGCATTGAAGTACAGCTGTGAGGCCTCTGTCCTTAGGTCGCTCCTGATGCGTCTAAAATTTGCCACTTTGAATTTGAGTGTGTTCACAATGTGTATTTTCAATGTGAGCTGTGAAACTATTAATATGCCTAAATATTTTAACTTATGTACTAGTGATAATCTTCTCCCTGCTACTTTAACATCTGGATCTGAATCTCTGTTCATTTCAGTGTTATTTATTTATTTATTCGTTCCTACTTGAAGCATTTAGTGGGGATGCAGCATGCATTTTCAACATTTCAATGTAAAGCTGCTGTTTACATGCTTCATTCTTCAGTTCTTGGGTCTAAAACAACGCTGCAATAAAAACTTACAAAACATGTCGACCATGTTGATCTCAGTGTGGTCACATCTGCAGGCTGCAACCTCCCAAATGTGAGAATATGCTGCTGTCACATGCACACTTATCGTTACTTGTGCCATTTATAGGCTCAATCAAAGACATAGAAAAGATAATCACAGACACACATTTGTACATTATGTGTGTTCCGTGGTGCTGGTGCGG
This sequence comes from Epinephelus cyanopodus, assembly GCA_026686955.1. NCBI lineage: Eukaryota > Metazoa > Chordata > Actinopteri > Perciformes > Serranidae > Epinephelus > Epinephelus cyanopodus. The sequence goes on from CM048928.1 coordinate 35,595,314, forward strand.
TTTGTTGGTGAGGTCGTTTCTTGTTTGTTACACGAACCACTTCAAGACGCAGAAACCAGAGGCCTCAACACACTGACACTCTTTCTTAACGACTGAATAATTTAAAAAAAAAAAAAAAAAGCGCATTTCTGACCCGTTTGTTTTTCACACAGAATAAACGGGTGTTAAATGAACACGGACGTTTAATTAAAGTAAATAAAACAAGTAGTGACATTACCTTCAGACGGTGAAAACAAACGGCGTCACGACGGGCAAAAGTGAAACTTATCAACTTCAACCCCCCAAAACTTGTTGTTTGTTGTTAAAGATGTTAATTTCTCTGTCTCAAAGCAACTTTAGCAAACACACACACACACATAAGAGAAAAATAAACAAAGCACATACTAATAAAAAAAATGCATCAAATGTTGAGCAATTTTTTAATTGAAACTCACTCAGACCAGCTGCAGCATGGATTCTGAGGCTTGTCTATTAGTGGTATTACGGTACGGGTGCTTAGAGCAGCCAAAAAGGACAGAGACAGGCACGTTTACAGCAATGACCTCTCCCCGTTTCTTCAGTTTGATATACTGAGTAGAAACTCTTTTCTGTTGCACAAAAAATGAAATGAAATTATTAAAACAGAAATTATTCTACACTATTGTCTAAAGTCAAAATATTGCTCCCATTGAGCTGGCATCTTAGCACCTGTCTTACCCTCCTCTGATCATAATCATCATAATAATAATGCATTTTATTCAAAGGCGCCTTCCAGATCACTCAAGGACACTTTACAAGACACAGTTAAAATAAAAAAAGCAGTAATGTATCCACAGATCATAAATCAAGCAATTCAGTAATATACTATAAAGGTTACTAAAATGATTAGACAAAATCATAATTATAAATATTAGGTATAAAATCATCATCAATATGTGTGTCACCATTAAACCAGATTGAATATGCCAGCTTGAAAGGTGTGTTTCAACGGCTGAATGATCTAGGACTCATGGCAGTCAAGCGGGCAGATGGTGATGTGAGCTGGATTGCAGAAGCAGATCTAAGAGTCCAGGAGGGACAGGAAGGAGTTCAAGGTGAGGAGCAGAATCCTTAAATCGATGCGATATGATCTATGGAGGGGGTTCAGGTGATGATACGGACGGCTGAATTCTGGACCAACTGGAGTTCATGAAGACACTTAAGAGGGACACCAAAGAGGACAGAGCTGCAATAATCAATACTGGACGTAACCAAAGAATGAACTCTGGGGGTATCTGGCTGTTGTTGACCTTCTTGCGTCCTCATCGTGGCTCCCATTGGCCTGTGGGATACCCAGGTATTTGTAGCTGTCCTGTGTGTCTGCTATCCTGCCTGCTGGTGGCTGCACCCCCTCAGGTCTGATCACCTTCCCTCTCTTTGCCACACTTATCCAGTCCGAATGACATCCCAGTGTCCTGGGTCTACAGCTGTGTTCAGAATAATAATAGTCCAACATGACTAACCAGATCAGTCACTGTTTTTGGTAGAAATTATGTTCCTACATGTAATAGAAAACTAACAGACCCAACAGTCATGACATGCACGCTGCTGATTCTGTGTCACTGAATCATTAATTGAAAGGGGCGTGTTTAAAATAACAGTCATTCATTCTGTGAAAAAACAGGTGGGTTGCTCTTATTTAAGGATGAAGGCAGCAAATGTTGTACATGCTGGTTATGGTGAATTTCCTTCTAAAATTTGATTAAAATGGGTCGTTCCAGACATTGTTCAGAAGAACAGCGTACTTTGATTAAAAAGTTGATTGGAGAGCAGAAAACATATAAAGAAGTGCTGAAAATGATGTCAAACACTTTAAAATGGCAACCAATACCAGAAAGACGTGGAAGAAATCAGAAAACCACCACTAGAATGGGTTGAAGAATAGCCCAAATGGCAAACACTCAACCAATGATGAGCTCCAGGGAGATCAAAGAAGGTCTAAAGTTACCTGTGAGTACTGGAACAATTAGAAGACGTCTATGTGAAGCCAAGCTATCGGCGAGAAGCCCCAGCAAAGTCCAATTGTTGCAAACACCACGTGCTGAAGAGGTTTCACTTTGCCAAAGAACACACTGACTGGCCTAAAGACAAATGGTGCAACATTTTGTGGACTGATGAAAGCAAGCAATGAATTCAAGCTACAGTACACTGTGAAGACAGTGAAGCATGGTGGCGAAAGCATCATGGAGATGTTTCTCATACTATGGTGTCGGGCCTATTTATCGCATACCAGGAATCATGGATCAGTTTGAATACATCAAAATACTTGAAGAGGCCATGTTGTCTCATGCTGAAGAGGAAACACCCTTGAAATGGCTGTTTCAACCAGACAATGACCCCAAACGCACCAGTAAGCGAACAGCACCTTAGTTCTATTGAAAACTTGTGGGGTGACTTCAGAAATGCTGTTTCTGACTCCAATCGTCCTGCTGGAGCACCTGTTCACAGGCACCAGACGCTGGTCAGCTCCATGCAACACAGATGTGAAACAGTTCTCAGAAACAACTAAATGTTAGTTCAGTGATTCACAGGAAAGCCGAATCTTCAAGCATTTTTCAGTTTATATAGTAAATGTTTGAATTTGTAAAGAAATATGCTGACACTGCTATTTTTTTTTAACAGCCTAACATTCATTTCTTTCTTCACTTTCTGTGAAGTAACAACAAATTTTTCTTCATGTTTTGATTTGGAATAGAATGTGCAGTGTACCCAATGCATTTGCTTGTATGGAAATAAAAGCTATTATAATGATTTTAGGTTTTACTCACTTTTTAAACCCACTGCTATTATTTTGAACACAACTGTGTGTCTCATTCACTCCTGGCGTACAGCTTGATGTCGTCCATGTTCAGGAGGTGGCTGATGGTTGCTCCATTTCTGAATCTGTATTCAAAGCAGCTCTTAGAGATGATGTGACTGAGGGGATTCACCTTGGTAAATATCGCACTTGATGGTGACTTGTGTGATGGTCTTGGACTTGACTTCCAGTGTTGTTTTCCACAGCTGCATTGAGTTCTTATCAGTAGACTGTCAAACTGTCAAAATATCATCAAGTAATTATCTTTGACTCGTCACTAAAATCAATAAAGATGTATGTATCTGAGCTTCAGTCAGAGAGAGGGAAATACCTCATTGGCTGAGCTCTGAAACAGTCACATGACTCTTTGTTCAGTCACCAGCTGCTTTCATTTGTGGCTTCACACACTTCCCTCCTTCAGACACACTTCACATTGTGTAGCTTTCTACTTGACTCCAATCAAAGTATCAGTGAGAGGCTCAGTAAAGGAGTGTGACACCTGTTTGATACACAATGATCCATGTAGGAGTGAAGTCTGTTCCTTAAAGCTACTGAGGTATGTAACCCAGGAGTGAGCTGGCTGATGGGCTGGCTTTGGTTTGATGTTGTGCTGTGTGTTGTGTTCAGTCAACGATCTGCAGGCTTTGCTTAGAAGATAATAATATTCATCTTTATTTGCTCAAACATGTATAAAAGTGAATAAGGTCCACTTCCATTGTTTGTTGAATCAGTAGGTTACAACAAACTCAGCCTAATGATTAAATGTTTAAACTGATTTGTGAATGTATTGTGATGCAGGAAGCATCAGCAGGCATGATAATATGAAGAGACCATCAGGTGCAGCTGCTGACGGGAGCCTCAAGATGTTTCCATCCCACTTCAGACGGTTCATCTCTTCCCTTTTTGATAGAAACACAGGACATTATTTAAAATGTGAGGAGAATGTACTAAGATTTAAGCTGCAGGTGGATGAAATGTAATAATATGTAAATTTTATTGAAACTATAACAAGTAAAGGGAATGTGTGAATAATTTACTGATGGATACACAGAAACTACTGAGTAGACATCACAGAAGTTCAGTAAAAGTTGATTCTGTTCCCACTGAATGATTCCTCTCTTTTATCAACACAGACTTTTAGAATAATCACTTATCACTTAAACAATTAAAGCTGCGAGCAGCGTTGGGCGGGAGCTCGGACTCTCGCCGTTTCAGCCTCCAGCTCAAACAGACAGTGGGAATTATTCGTAAGAGTCGAGTCAAGGGTACGCAAGATCATTTTTGGCAATAGAAGGACTTAATATTACAGTACGTTACAATATGTCTTTAACAGTCATAATCATAAAAGTAGCCACAGTATTATCAGTGATAAAGGCTGTAGTAGAATGTGATAGATGGAAAACACTGATATATAATGTGTAGATGCTGTTTCAAATGAAGATATATATTATAAATAAATATTTGAGACTGTGTGTGAAACAATGTAATGTAAACATGATAACAGTGTGTGGAATGATGCAAAAGGTGTTATGCATGACTTCATTATTATTAGATCATTACCAGACACACAGATTATTATGAAGGTGCAAAGGCCCAAATATTTGCAGTCAGTTTGATCTTCCAGAACAGGAAGTTGATTTTACTGACTTTAACGTCTGGAGTGTGGATACACATGAAATGAAATTCATGTGAATATATACCCAGAGGAAGGGAAAACTCAAAATAAGATCTTTGTCCAACCTATTTCTCCCAGACGTAACTGAGCTCAGTTTAAGATCAATATGAGATTGTGGCCATTTTTCATACTTTGTCTTATCAGACAGAACTCATCTTCTTATTTGGAGATTACTACATTCTCATCTGTTTCTCATAAGCCCTTATAGAATCAACAAGTAGTGTGAAAGTGCTCTGAGTGGTCAGACGACTAGAGAAGTGCTGTGCAAGTCCATCTGTTCTTTTGCTCCTTATTTCTCCTGGAAGGGATGTTTAGGAGAAACAGATCAGAATGTAGGTTTATGTCTGATGAGACAAAGTAAAGACTGTGGTCAGCAGCCAATTATTTCCTCTGGGTATACATTAATAAATATGCTTAGCTAAGAAAACAACATCTTTAAACCTGAACTGCACTGAGGAACAGTAAACTTGTCTTCACAGGTCACGTAGCAACAGCAGCACGTTAGCTAACACATGCTACAATTATAAAGTAACATAATAATGACTGACATCATCAGACTTGTGTGTGTGCAAAATATCAGTGAATGCAGTTACATTTTAATGATGATAAAAGCTTACCTGAGATGGGAGGTGTGTCTGTGAATCCCGAAGGGCATACCAAAGTCACTGGACTTCATGGACTCGATGCTTCTCGTAGCCCTCCTATTAAACAAGACACAAAGAGCAGCAGGGTGGGAAATGAGATGATCAGACATCCAGACACATCAACTGATGGATACACAGAAACTACTGAGTAGACATCAGAGAAGTTCAGTAAAAGTTGATTCTGTTCCCACTGAATGATTCCTCTCTTTTATCAACACAGACTTTTACAGTAATCACTTATCACTTAAACAATAATTCTGATCCAGTCATTTGCAGTAATTTAGTAATCTCCAAATAGGAAGATGATTTTTTTTTTTTTCTCTTATTAGTCTTTTCCTTGCTCTGTACACTTGTAAGGAAGAAACCTCTGAGAAGCCTACGAGCACAGCAAAACAACACCTGGTGATTTATTCCTTTGCTCCTTCTTCTAAAGTAACATAATAATGACTGACATCATCAGACTTGTGTGTGTGTAAAATATCAGTGAATGCAGTTACATTTTAATGATGATAAAAGCTTACATGGGAAGGAAGTGTTGTTGAGGATGAATTAAGGAATCATTCATCAAGGACAAACTGGAGCCAAAAGCCTCCACGCTTCTATGAGTCATCCTAGTAAACAAGACACAAAGAGCAGCAGGGTGGGAAATGAGATGATCAGACATCCAGACACATCAACTGATGGATACACAGAAACTACTGAGTAGACATCAGAGAAGTTCAGTAAAAGTTGATTCTGTTCCCACTGAATGATTCCTCTCTTTTATCAACACAGACTTTACACTTCCTCCTGTTTTTCAGGCTCTACTCACCTCTTGACATTTTTAAACTTTATTGTGCACCATGTCAATAAATGTATTTCTCTCCTAAATGGAGTCTCTCCTGACTGAACTGACTTTAGTGTCTGTCAGTCCAGATACAAGTGACAGAAAAGATGAATGTGACTGTGCTGAAAAAGTTTTAGTCATGTCCACAGATTCATCTGAATATTTGAGACTGTGTGTGAAACAATGTAAATGAGGTTAACAGATTAGACTCACTGATCGTCATGATCTCCTAGAAGGTCGATGTCTGGACCAATAAGATCGTCCGGCCTGCAGCGAGTGAGATAATCAGAGTTATGATGCTACTTTATGAGGATGAAAATAAACATTAAAAGCAACAGGATTCAAACATGAGAACAGTGTGTGGAGTAATGTTAAAGAGGTCACACATGTAACGTGTGACTTTACCAAATGTTCATAATGAGCAACATTTTGTTGTTAGTAAACACTTACTTCTCTTCAGGAGAGGGGGGTGTGTCTTTAACATCTGCAGTGCAGCCTTGTGAATCTTTCCTCTTGACAGAAAAACTGGTGATGCAGGAGGACAGGAACTTTCTCAGACGGACTCTGAAAGAAAGATAATCACACACATTTAAACACATTTACTTACACATACACACACACACACACACACACACACACACACACACACACACACACACACACAGAATCAGCCCAGTAATCATGTCATTGTTTTCTTGTAGTGTGCATTTTATTTATTGTACCTGTATGTGGACAGGTGTGTCCTCACCTCAAGTATCTGATCAGTTCAAACACATATATAATGATACATGATAAAATAAACCCTGAAATGTCAGTATTGCTACAGTGTCAAGATCAGGACTCATCAGACACTCTGGATGTATGTGGTGTCATTTATAAAGCCAGATGTTTACTCCTGGAATGACAGCTCTCATAACATACAAAGGCAACAAAGGATGAGCTGATTTTAACTTTAATAAACTGCTGGTCTTGAGTCCTTTCTGGTAGACGAGAGAGAAAAACACCAGGGTGGGAAATGAGATGATCAGACATCCAGACACATCAACTGATGGATACACAGAAACTACTGAGTAGACATCAGAGAAGTTCAGTAAAAGTTGATTCTGTTCCCACTGAATGATTCCTCTCCTCTTTTTAAAGATGTTCCTCCTAATTCTCACTTTAACATTAATTATTAGATTATTATAAGGGAGCAGAGGTCCTAATATTTTCAGTCATTTCCATCTTCCAAGAAAGGAAGTTGATTTTACTGACTCTAGTGTCAGTGTGGATACCAATGAAATTAAATTACAGGTCACACAGCAACAAAAGCACTTTAGTTAACACAGATACTAAAGTTATAAAGTAATATAATAATGTCTTACCTTGACTCTGACCAGGTGAACTTCATGTTCACACTGAGCCCTGCAGAGTGTGGTCTCTGCTGCTGCTCTGAGCTGTAACACAACACACACCTGCTGAGTGCTGACCTCTGACTCTGGAGTAAACAGGACACATTTGTATCACCTGTGCTTTTCCTGCAACTACAACTCAAAACATCTGCTGAGAAAAAGACGCCACAAATACTATTAACAGCACCTTTGACTTTTGACTATGACACATTAGAAACACACCCTGCTCTCACACTAAATGCACTTTAGATGAAAGGTGAATGTGAAAAGACGGTCACAGTCAAATGTGAAAGACTTTACAAGTGCACAAGCAGAATGTTTGTTGTCCTGCAGCTTTCTTTACACCTTGTGACACAGTGTGCAGAAGTTATGAGCTCTATGACTGCCTTCTTTATGCTGCCAGTTTAATAAGTAGCTGTATGAGAATATGCATATTTGTCATCACTATAAAATATTTACAGCCTGATTTACTTGGAAGATTAACGTAGTGACATGTTGTCTGTTCCACATTACTGCCGCTGTATGTTAGGTGTTAGTTTGGAGCTTTTGTCCACTTTTTTAAAGACAAAACAAAGAAATTAAATCCTTTATTTTATTTGTTGTTCAGACAGAATGAAATAACTGAATAAATGAATGACACAAGAACCCTGGTGATAAGAGTAATAAAGTATTTACAGTACCTTTTGGATGATAAACAGCACTGCGTCACTGCTGCTCAAAATGAAAACTACATCTCCTCAAACCCGTTATCTCTGGCTGCCTCCTGCCCCACCCAGAGCCGACCCTCCTGATCAGTGAATTAAGCGGCTGCTGAGGGCCCCTCAGACACTAGGGGGCCCCAGATGGATGCACAGTAAACTGAATTGACTGTGGTTCATATTTCTTGATGGTGTCTAATAATAAAGGCTCAAAAACTGTGAAGGTCAGAATATGAACAGAATGAAAGGGTTAAAAAATCATGCTAAACTAAAGCTGCGTTGGTAAATAATATTAGTTACCCCTACATGCATTTTCTGTTGGCATTGTTTCCTGTTTACAGTCATTGTTATTGGAGTAAATAAATAAAGTAATTAATATCATCAAGGTGGTTAACCTGAATCCCAGCCTAGTAACCATGGTAACTTATGCTGCTGGGCAATCCTGGTCTGCAGCAGGATGAAGGTGAGGATTAGCTCCATCTATGATCAACACATGTTCAACAGACAAGAACAGACGCCTAAAAGACAGTTACACATGTATAACATAGTATAACAAACTTCAAGATGACACCTTAGTCTGGATATTCTTAGCTCCGTTGATGGAATACACACCTGCTGCTCATCACCTGCACCTTACCTGTGTTACCTGTGTTTCCTGCTCTAGTGCGCCACCCTGTGTACAAACAACAAAACTGCATCTATTCACATAAAGAATGTTACTGTGGCTCCAACAAATAGAGAAGTGCAATAAATGAATCAATAAATAAGCTACTGAGGTATGTAACCCAGGAGTGAGCTGGCTGATGGGCTGGCTTTGGTTTGATGTTGTGCTGTGTGTTGTGTTCAGTCAACGATCTGCAGGCTTTGCTTAGAAGATAATAATATTCATCTTTATTTGTTCAAACATGTATAAAAGTGAATAAAGTCCACTTTCTTTGTTTCCATCAACAAACCAAACACACAACTTACAGAGTGAAATGTGTCACAATACTTACATTAATAGCAGATTATAACATACACAAGTAACAGATGCATTAATGCAAAAAGTCTGTCAGACTACGTAACACTTTCCAGTATTTTGACTGAGATAGGTTTGTTGTGTGTTGTTTATTCACTGGTTGGCTCTGCCATTGTTGTTTATTAAGTAGCGATGATGTGAAGGTGATGAAGGAGACTCTGCTGACACCGTCTTGCTTGCATGAAGAAAAGGTTTATTACAAGTAGTACAGCATCATATCAAGCACCCAGGTCTGCTTGAGAGAGAGTTCGAAGCCAATATGAACCACTCTAAATAACAGCCACACAAACTCTGCTTAAATAGGCTCTTGCTTTTTGTGGAATGCGCGACACAGGTGAACAGAGTACAAATAGACATTCTAGTTGACTCCACCAAGTCCTAGCCTTGGCCATAAATATCTTCTTGACCCCGGGCACATATGTCTCTGGACCCTGGGTCCCCAACTAAGCATCTGTTCCAAAGCTTCAGAGTAACTCTCAATATACTACACCATCATATGGGTTCAGCCTACAGTGTGAATTACCTGAGAGTTCTCAAATTACATTGCATTAGATACCATTTATTTTTGCCATGTACATGTATTATTCTTTTATTTGTACTTTTATTATACTTTTAATTATATATGTACCTTTCTTAAAAAAATTATGATAAATACAGCCTTGACGCTTTGATTCTGTTTTGAATCAGTGTTTGAATTATTCCTTCATACTGATTATCTCCACCTGCACATTATATCAACATGGCTCTGTTTGCGAAACCTGAAGCATAGCAGGTTATAACAAACTCAGTATAATGAGTAAAAAATTATTTGTTTTTAATCTGATTTCTGAAGACACAGTGATGCAGGAAGCATCAGCAGGCATGATATTATGAAGAGACCATCAGGAGCAGCTGCTGACGGGAGCCTCAAGATGTTTCCATCCCACTTCAGACGACAGCTCCTGCTTCATCTCCTCCCTTTTTGATAGAAACACAGGACATTATTTAAAATGTAAACAGTATGTACTAAGATTTAAGCTGCAGGTCAATAAAATGTAATAATATGTCACTTTAATTGGAACTAATTTTAGAAACTTAATAGATAAAATGCAAGCAAAGCAAATGTATGAATAATTTACTGATGGTGTCATTTTCTATCAATAACTAGTCCCAACATACACTGATGAAATTTACCATCATCAGCTCTTTGTTACATAAAGTCATCAACAGGTTTGAATCAAGATCAAACACCTTCTGAAAACTAGAGATGGGATTTATGGCTCTTTGAGGGGAGCCGGATCTTGGTGAGCCGTTCCTTTCAAAGAGCTGTTCAAAAAATTGGCTCATTTGACTGATTTTTATATTTATTAGGTTTGAAGAAGCCAGCCTGGTGGTAACTCATTTTATCTTGGAAATAATCACTGGGAGGTTTGATGGGGTGAGATTTGGAACAAAATAATACAAATTAGATATTCCACCAATATCTGAGTTTGAATTATTCTGAAATATTGATTATAACCTCGTTTGACATGTGTGGACGAGATTTTAAAGTCTGATCTGGTTTCATTGTAAATATTCCACAAGGTTGCGCCATATCACTCTGCTTTGACAGTGACATCACTATTTTGGATTCAACACTTACAAATAAACATTAAAAAACAAAGCAGGCTACAATGAATTTTGCTCAAGGGAGGAGCAAAGGAGGAGCACACATTGATATTAAAAAAAAAAAAAGGTTCCCAGCTGCGACGTGGTTCCCATCGTTCATGTTAACGAGCCGTTCAATAGAATCGGTTCGTTCGTGAACGTCACAACACTACCGCACAGACCGGCTCTTCCGAGTCTTTTCCTCACGAACTCCAGATCACTCTCAACAAGATGGACGAGATTCGGCTGAGGATTATGTCACGCCACAAGGCGATCGACATCACCAAGGCTGCTGGCCCAGACAGGGTGTCAGGCCGCACACTGAAGTCATGTGCAGACCAACTAGCAGGTGTATTTTTGGACTTTTTCACTCTCTCCCTGCAGCTAGCCACAGTCCCCACCTGCCACAAATCATCCACCATTGTACCTGTGCCTAAGAAGCCAGCTGTCACCTGCCTCAATGATGACCGCCCAGTCACGTTGACCCCCACTGTGATGAAATGCTTTGAGAGGCTCACCCTGAAACACATCAAGGACAGTCTCCCCCCTGACCTGGACAGCCATCAGTTTTCCTACAGGGGAACCGATCCACAGTGGACACAGTCTCCATAGCACTCCACACAGCTATCTCTCACCTGCAGCAGCCAAACACATGTTAGGATGCTATTTATTGATTTCAGTTAAGCTTTCAATACACTCATCCCACATAAACTGGTATTCAAACTTAGCAGTCTGGGCCTGCCCACCCCACTGTGTTCATGGATCAGTGACCTTTTCACCAACAGGCCGCAAGCGGTGAGAACAGGAGCTCATACATCATCCACACTTGTCCTTAACACAGGTGTGCCGCAGGGCTGTGTGCTCAGCCCGGCCCTTTTCACCATCTTCACACACGACTGCACCCCCATCCATGCCTCCAACACCTTTGTCAAATTCGCCAACGACACCACTGCACTGGGCCTCATATCAGACAATAATGAGACTCACTACAGAGAGAAGATCCACCACCTGGCCTGGTGGTGCTCAGACAACAGCCTGGTCCTGAACACCGCCAAGACAAAAGAGGTCATTGTAGACTACAGGACGACCAGAAGAACAGCACACGCCCCACTACTCATAAGGGGGAGGTAGTGGAGCGTGTGGACAACATCAAGTTCCTGGGAATCCACATCACAGCTGACCTCACCTGGCTCTGAACACCAAGCACTTAGTAAAGAAGGCTCAGCAAAGACTCTTCTTTCTGAGGAAGCTCAGGAAGGCCGGACTCCCCTCCAGGCTAATGACAAACTTTTACAGAAGCGCCATCAAGAGCATCCTCTGTCTTGGCATGACCGTCTGGTACAGTAGCTGCACAGCACAAGACAGAAGGGACTTGGCCTGGGGGGTAAGAACAGCGCAGAGGATTGTGGGAAGTCCTCTCCCAGACCTGGACTCGGTGTACGCTGGCCACCTCCAGAGGAAGGACAGCAGCATTGCCACAGATCCCACCCACCCGTTCACAGACTGTTCTCTCCCCTGCCCTCAGGACGGAGGTACAGGGCCCTCAAAGCAAGGACAAATAGACTGAGGAACAGGTTTTTCCGCAGGGCTGTGGCCTCCATCAACCCCCCTGCACTCACATACACACCAGCCCCAAACTGAGGAACTGACCTTTGCACTTTGAACTGCACCGTTGCACTTTACCTCACCTTGCTGCTGTTTTTACACATCTGCTGCCTCTTTTATCAAAGTTTTTATACTGCTGCTATATCTCTCACGCACTTTATTGTTTTTATACCTTACTGATGTCTTTTTATATTTATATAGGCCTACTGTCTGTCCTTTTTATTGTGTTGTTATCTTGCCGAGGGTACTACACGTATTTCGTTGTGCAATATACAATGACAATGAAGTCTTCCATTCTATTCATATTCAGACAATATGAGTATTGAGAGGGAGTCCTAATGTTTACTGTCATTTTGATCTTCAAGAGAAGACGTTGATTTTACTGACTTTATGTTCAATCAGTCCAGATACAAGTGACAGAAAAGATGAATGTGACTGTGCTGAAAAAGTTTTAGTCATGTCCACAGATTCATCTAAATATTTGAGACTGTGTGTGAAACAATGTAAATGAGGTTAAAAGATTAGACTCACTGATCGTCTGGAGACTTGATCCAATCTTCATTTCATACATTGTGTTAAGATGAGAAGTCCAGCCACAAGTGTGATAATCAGAGTCATGATGCTTCTTTATGAGGATAAAAATAAACATGAAAAGCAACATAATTCAAACATGATAACAGTGTGTGGAATGATGCAAAAGGTGTTATGCATGACTTCATTATATGAGCTAATTCTCTGGTTGTAAAAAAATCATAATAATCTGACTTGTGTGTGTAAAATATCACTGCATGCAGTTACACTTTGATGATAATAAAAACTTACCTGGGAGAGACATATTTTGACTGATTACTCTTGGAGGACACATCAGAGAAACAAAACCGCCTCCAAAGTAGTAGGCCAGTAGTTTTTACAAAATAATTCTAGGAACTCCATTGAGCATATTAACGTATACATATAGTGAATACATAACATACACAAACCCATACGCACCTTTCCATACGGAGCTGTGCCATTTCTTTATCCATCCTAGTAAACAAGACACAAAGAGCAGCAGGGTGGGAAATGAGATGATCAGACATCCAGACACATCAACTGATGGATACAGAAACTACTGAGTAGACATCAGAGAAGTTCAGTAAAAGTTGATTCTGTTCCCACTGAATGATTCCTCTCTTTTATCAACACAGACTTTACAGTAATCACTTATCACTTCAACAATAATCCTGATCCATCGTATGGGATCATTATGAGGGTGCAGAGGCCCAAACATTTACTGTCATTTCATCTGGAACAAAAGGAAGTTGATTTTACTGACTTTAACGTCTGGAGTGTGGATACACATGAAATGAAATTCATGTGAATATATACCCAGAGGAAGGGAAAACTCAAAATAAGATCTTTGTCCAACCTATTTCTCCCAGACGTGACTGAGCTCAGTTTAAGATCAATATGAGATTGTGACCATTTTTCATACTTCTTTAATTCAGCTCCTGAGAAATAACCTTCCTCTTGTCTCCCCAGAGGAAAATGTGCTGCTCACCACAATGTTTTCTTTGTCTTATCAGACAGAACTCATCTTCTTATTTGGAGATTACTACATTCTCATCTGTTTCTCATAAGCCCTTATAGAATCAACAAGTAGTGTGAAAGTGCTCTGAGTGGTCAGACGACTAGAGAAGTGCTGTGCAAGTCCATCTGTTCTTTTGCTCCTTATTTCTCCTGGAGGGATGTTTAGGAGAAACAGATCAGAATGTAGGTTTATGTCTGATGAGACAAAGTAAAGACTGTGGTCAGCAGCCAATTATTTCCTCTGGGTATACATTAATAATATGCTTAGCTAAGAAAACAACATCTTTAAACCTGAACTGCACTGAGGAACAGTAAACTTGTCTTCACAGGTCACGTAGCAACAGCAGCACGTTAGCTAACACATGCTACAATTATAAAGTAACATAATAATGACTGACATCATCAGACTTGTGTGTGTGTAAAATATCAGTGAATGCAGTTACATTTTAATGACGATAAAAGCTTACATGAGATGGGGTGGTGTGTGGGACAGACCACAGAGACAGAACTGTGCTCTTCTTTTTTTTTGGATCAATTATTTATCAAATTTTTCCATAAAATAATAATACAAAATAAAAAAACCCATGAGATATGGCAGGCATTAAATAAACAAAGATAGTAGACAATGGAAGTATAATAAAATAGCAAAATGAAAAATAAGAAACAAACCCTCTCCCCATCCCATAAACCTCTAGGGGACCATTAGGCCAGTAGTTTTTACAAAATAATTCTAGGAACTCCATTGAGCATATTAACGTAACATATAGTGAATACATAACATACACAAACCCATACGTACCTTTTCATATGGAACCGTGCCATTTCTTCAGCCCTCCTAGTAAACAAGGCACAAAGAGCAGCAGGGTGAGAAATGAGATGATCAGACATCCAGACACATCAACTGATGGATACACAGAAACTACTGAGTAGACATCAGAGAAGTTCAGTAAAAGTTGATTCTGTTCCCACTGAATGATTCCTCTCTCATCACTTATCACTTCAACAATAATCCTGATCCATCGTATGGGATCATTATGAGGGTGCAGAGGCCCAAACATTTACTGTCATTTCATCTGGAACAAAAGCAAGTTGATTTTACTGAAGCTTAGCAGAAATGATTTCAGGAATACTCCCTCAAATTTCTCCTCCTGTCTCTTCAACTTGATCAGCTGACTGTGGGCGTTCACTCTTTGACTTAAACCAACTACATGTTGCTAAGATCTCAGTGAGCCAATCAGATTGTTGCTGTCAAACTTTAAACTGTTCTCCTTTCTCTCACTTTGGTCTGTTGCTCATTTAAATATCAGATCCTTCAACAATAAATCTTTGTCATGTCATGATTTATTACTTTGAATAATTGAGATTATTTTAGTATCACTGAGACATGTTATCTCAGGGTGACAGCAGTCCTCTTGTTGAAGCAACCCTTCCTCATCTTACACACCTCCATCAACTCTGACTGCACTCCTGTCTAACTTATTTATTCTGATTTGACATCATTTCAACATTTTTGGTTTTATGGTAACATCTAAAGACACAGTGATGATTTTAATAATCTAATAATCTAATTCAGACTAAACAATGTTTTTATCCAAGAGTTTTCTCATTAGTCACTAAATGGTTAACGATGTTTAGGAGAAACAGATCAGAATGTAGGTTTATGTCTGATGAGACAAAGTAAAGACTGTGGTCAGCAGCCAATTATTTCCTCTGGGTATACATTAATAATATGCTTAGCTAAGAAAACAACATCTTTAAACCTGAACTGCACTGAGGAACAGTAAACTTGTCTTCACAGGTCACGTAGCAACAGCAGCACGTTGGCTAACACATGCTACAATTATAAAGTAACATAATAATGACTGACATCATCAGACTTGTGTGTGTGCAAAATATCAGTGAATGCAGTTACATTTTAATGATGATAAAAGCTGACATAAGATGGGGTGGTGTGTGGGACAGAACTGTGCTCTTCTTTTTTTTGGATCAATTATTTATCAAATTTTTCCATAATGAAAAAACCCATGAGATATGGCAGGCATTAAATAAACAAAGATAGTAGACAATGGAAGTATAATAAAATAGCAAAATGAGAAATAAGAAACAAACCCTCTCCCCATCCCATAAACCTCTAGGGGACCATTAGGCCAGTAGTTTTTACAAAACAATTCTAGGAACTCCATTGAGCATATTAACGTATATACATAGTGAATACATAACATACACAAACCCATACGTACCTTTCCTTATCACGCTGTGCTTCTATTTCAGCCATCCTAGTAAAAAGAGACAAAGAGCAGCAGGGTGGAAATGAGATGATCAGACATCCAGACACATTAACTGATGGATACACAGAAACTACTGAGTAGACATCAGAGAAGTTCAGTAAAAGTTGATTTGTTCCCACTGAATGATTCCTCTCTTTTATCAACACAGACTTTTACAGTCATCACTTATCACCTCAACAATAATCCTGATCCATCGTATGGGATCATTATGAGGGTGCAGAGGCCCAAACATTTACTGTCATTTCATCTGGAACAAAAGCAAGTTGATTTTACTGAATCTTAGCAGAAATGATTTCAGGAATACTCCCTCAAATTCTCCTCCTGTCTCTTCCAAGTTGATCAGCTGACTGTGGGCGTTCACTCTTTGACTTAAACCAACTACATGTTGCCAAGATCTCAGTGAGCCAATCAGATTGTTGCTGTCAAACTTTAAAACCGTTCTCCTTTCTCTCACTTTGGTCTGTTGGTTATGAGAAACAGATCAGAAAGTAGTAATCTCCAAATAAGACTTTTGTGTGTGTGTAAAATATCAGTGAATGCAGTTACATTTTTGATGATAAAAGCTTACATGAGATGGGGTGGTGTGTGGGACAGACCACAGGGACAGAACTGTGCTCTTCTTTTTTTGTCATCAATTATTTCGAATTTTTCCATAAAAAATAAATGAATAAAAAACCCATGAGATATGGCAGGCATTAAATAAACAAAGACAGTAGACAATGGAAGTATAATAAAATAGCAAAATGAAAAATAAGAAACAAACCCTCTCCCCATCCCATAAACCTCTAGGGGACCATTAGGCCAGTAGTTTTTACAAAATAATTCTAGGAACTCCATTGAGCATATTAACGTATACATATAGTGAATACATAACATACACAAACCCATACGTACCTTTCCTTATGGCGCAGTGTTTCTGTGAAAGCCATCCTAGTAAACAAGACACAAAGAGCAGCAGGGTGGGAAATGAGATGATCAGACATCCAGACACATCAACTGATGGATACACAGAAACTACTGAGTAGACATCAGAGAAGTTCAGTAAAAGTTGATTCTGTTCCCACTGAATGATTCAACTTTATCAATCAATCAACTTTTATTTGTAGAGCGCTTTTCCTGCATGGACATGCAACACAAAGTGCTTTGCAGAATTAAAAACAATTAACACAAGAAAGAAAAACAGTTACAAAGAAAGCCCCTCCCTCCCACCCTCCATACTAGACACACACACACACACACACACAATCTCATACAATCTCACACACAATAGGGAGACATGGCATGGCACTGAGGATCAAGGAAACGCCACCTTTGGGGTCGTCCACATGGGAGGAGCAGCAGGCCGTGCCATCGGGGACCAGCACCCAGGCCCCCCGACTCCGACAGACAGGTGGACCCCCACATCGAAGGGAGGAACCACCAGCCGGCTGGGCCGAAGGGACCCAAGGACAGCACCCCCACTAGCAGACCCGACACAGCTCCCAGTGTGGAGGACCCCCCTGAGGAAACACTGGAGTTAAAAGCTAAAGACTAAAAGCATAAAATAGGACTAAAAGAATAAACAAAATAAAATAAATACAGTACCAAAAATAAAATACGTAAAAATATAAATAAAATAGAATAAATAAAGTACCAGTGATAAATAAAAACAGAAAATTATTAAGATTAATATCGTCTTAAAAAGCAAGATAAAAGCAGCGAAATAAATACAACAGAACCAGATAAGAACATAGGAAGAGTTTAAAATATTAGTTAAAAGCCTGATTAAAAAGGTGTGTCTTTAAACTTCTTTTAAAAATATCAACAGTCTCTGCAGTCCTGAGGCTCTCCGGCAGGCTGTTCCACAGGTGGGGGCCATAGTGGCTAAATGCTGCCTCACCATGGGTTTTTGTTCTGGGTTTTGGTATGGTTAAAAGGCCAGTGCCGGAGGACCTCAGGGTCCGCGAGGGTTGATATGGTAAAAGCAGATCAGATAAATAAGAGGGTGCAAGGCCATTAAGACATTTAAAACCAGTAAGAGAATCTTAAAATCGATCCTGAAGCGGACGGGGAGCCAATGCAGCGACTCTAGAACCGGTGTAATGTGCTCCCGCCCTCTGGTCCTCGTCAGCACGCGTGCGGCTGAGTTTTGTAATAATTGGAGATTTAAAATACTCTTTTTGGGAAGACCAGAGAGCAGGGCATTACAGTAATCTAAGCGACAGGAGATAAAAGCATGCATTAGCACCTCCGTACTGGCCTGAGAGAGAAACGGGCGGACTCTGGCTATGTTCTTAAGGTGATAAAAACCTATTTTCGTTATATTTTTGATATGTGGGATAAAATTCAGCTCAGAGTCAAAAGTCACGCCCAAATTTTTTACTGATTGGGTTGGTTTAAGATCCTGTAGTTTTGGTAAAAGTTTCTCTCTCTGGCCTTCAGGACCTATAACTAAAACCTCAGTTTTGTCCTGGTTGAGCTGTAGGAAATTCTCTGCCATCCATGACTTGATGTCTACAATGCAGTTAAAAAGGGCATCAATTGGCCCTGTGTCATCAGGAGACACGGCGATGTATAGCTGTGTATCGTCAGCATTAGCTATGGAAGCTGATGCCGTGTCTCCTGATGACATCCCCAAGGGGAAGCATGTAAAGATTAAAGAGAAGTGGACCTAAAATTGAGCCTTGGGGAACCCCACATCCAATTTCATGAGTTCCTGAGGAACATGTATCCATACTTACATAAAAGCATCGGTCTGTGAGATAAGAACAAAACCAGTTAAGGACAGTACCAGAGAGGCCAACCAGGTGTCTGAGTCTTTTAATAAAATGTGATGGTCTACCGTATCAAAAGCGGCGCTTAAATCCAGTAGAACCAACACTGTGAGCTTTTTGTTATCTAAATTCCACCTGATGTCGTTTAAAATCTTTAGAAGGGCTGTCTCGGTACTGTGGTTCTTCCTAAAACCAGACTGATGCCTCTCTAAAATGGTATTTCTGTGTAAAAAGTCATTAACTTGGTTAAAAAACAGTTTTTCTAGAATTTTACTTAAAAACGGTAAGTTGGATACAGGCCGGTAATTATTAAGAATGTTGGGGTCTAAGTTGCTCTTCTTCAGAAGGGCTTCACCACCGCTGTTTTAAAGGCGGTGGGGAAGACACCCGTCTGAAGAGAGCAATTCATGATGTTTAAAAACTGCTCCTCAAAGAAACCATAAAACGTCTTTAAAAGTGGTGTGGGAATTGGATCTAAAAGGCAGGTTGTTGGGTTTACTTGGGAGAAAACTCGACCAAGTGTCCTTGCATCAACCAGGGCAAAACTCTCCAGTGTTTCCTCAGGCAAGGACAACAGTCCAGGTTTGTAAACAGACAGAACTTTCTTGGATAACGGACTGGATCTGATGTCCTTGATTTTAGTTCTGAAGTGGTCTGCAAAGTCTTCACAAAGATCATCTGTTGGTATCTTAAGAACTCTATTAAAATCAGTGCCTGTTAAAATATTAAAAGTGGAGAAGAGGAACCGGGGTTGTTTTTATGGTTGGTGATGAGTTGTGAGAAATGGGAAATTCGGGCCTTTTTGACTGCGTTATTGTAGGTTTTGAGTTGTTGACGTAAAATCTCATAATGAACGGTCAGTTTACTCTTTCTCCATCTTCTCTCAGCACTCCTGCATTGTCTTTTCAGTTTATTAATTTCATTGTTTTTTCTCCACGGGGGTGTAGGTTTTCTTTTTATTGTTTTCGTTACAAGTGGAGCTACTGAGTCGAGAGCTGACTTCAGTTTACTGTTAAAATTATCAACGATAAAATCACAAGGTGCAGGTAAAATTTCTGCAGGAGTGCTCTGTAAAATCTCAATAAAATTTGCAGCCACTTCAGAAGTAAGATAGCGCCTCCTCACTGTTCTCACCATTCCTCTCTTTTATCAACACAGACTTTTACAGTAATCACTTATCACTTAAACAATAATCCTGATCCATCGTATGGGATCATTATGAGGGTGCAGAGGCCCAAACATTTACTGTCAAGATAGTGACCCAAAATGGTTACAGTTAGAAAAGTTGTCATGTGGACCTGCCTCTTTAGATGCTTTACTTTGCTCCAAGCTTCCATTACCAGAACCTATATTCAGATATTCTATAAATCCAGTTGTTAAGCACTCCTTGAAGGTTTGGGCACAGTTCAGACGAGCATTTTCACTCAATAGCATGCTAATTAACGCCCCTATATCAAGAAATAATATGTTCAAAACTTCCGTTATGGACGGGTCCTTTGATATCTGGATCATGAATGGATTAGCTACTTTAAAAGACCTATATGTTGATAATAATTTTGCATCATTTGAGCAGCTGAGGTTAAAATATGAGATCCCCAACTCACACTTCTTCAAGTATCTGCAACTTCGCAACTTTGTATCCTCACAATCAGTTCAATTTCCACTGATACCCCCCAGCTCTCTCCTTGATTCTCTTTTACAGTTTAGCTCCGACCACAAACAGCTTATTGGAAAAATCTACATGTCACTCCATTCTCACAATTTAGAACCCTTGACACGTTTAAAAAGCCAATGAGAGGAAGAATTAGGCATAGAACTTACTGAGGATATATGAGATTCCACATTAGATAGGATACATTCATCTTCAATTTGCTTAAGACATAAGGTAATACAGTTCAAGATTGTACATAGGTTACATTGGTCTAAAGCAAGATTGGCAAAAATAACACCAAATATTGACCCTAACTGTGACCGCTGTAGAACAGCAACAGCTACTTTATCACATATGTTCTGGTTTTGCCCAAAATTAACAGAGTTTTGGCAACTTATATTCAAATTCTTTTCTGACCTGCTAGGAATAGAACCTCTTGCCATAATAGCAATATCTGGTGTAGCACCGCAGGATTTATGCCCCACTCGACATGGAAAAAACATGATGGCCTTTGCTATGCTACTGGCTAGAAGACTTATATTGCTTAAATGGAAAGACAAATCTCCTCCAACCTTCAATCAATGAATCAGGGATCTTCTACACCATCTGACTTTAGAAAAAATCTGCTATGCCACAAGAGGCTGTGCCCTCAACTTCTATGCTATATGGCAACCAGTGCTAGATCATGTTGAAAAGATAGATGCCTCAGACATTTTAAATGTATAGATATGACCCCTTTTTCTTTTTACTATCCTTTTATTTTTATTTGTGTATGTTTTTGTTTGTCCTGTTAACTTGATTTGCGGATTTTTATGTATGTGTTTGTGCGTTGTTTTTGTTGTTGTTTTTTTTTTTAAATCATATACATTTACTGACTCGTGGTGGTGCAGTGGGGTGGGGTTGTATTGAAATGTATAAATGTATATCAATTTGTATCTTTTATAACTCAAAAAACTAATAAAAACAGACATGAAAAAACAACAACAACAACAAAAAAAAAAACAACTACATGTTGCCAAGATCTCAGTGAGCCAATCAGATTGTTGCTGTCAAACTTTAAACCGTTCTCCTTTCTCTCACTTTGGTCTGTTGCTCATTTAAATATCAGATCCTTCAACAATAAATCTTTGTCACGCCATGATTTTATTACTTTGAATAATTGAGATTATTTTAGTATCACTGAGACATGGTTATCTCAGGGTGACAGCAGTCCTCTTGTTGAAGCAACCCTTCCTCATCTTACACACCTCCATCAACTCTGACTGCACTCCTGTCTAACTTATTTATTCTGATTTGACATCATTTCAACATCTTGGTTTTATGGTAACCTCTAAAGACACAGTGATGATTTTAATCATCTAATAATCTAATTAAGACTAAACTATGTATTTATCCAAGAGTTTGCTTATTAGTCACTAAATGGTTAACGATGTTTAGGAGAAACAGATCAGAATGTAGGTTTATGTCTGATGAGACAAAGTAAAGACTGTGGTCAGCAGCCAATTATTTCCTCTGGGTATACATTAATAATATGCTTAGCTAAGAAAACAACATCTTTAAACCTGAACTGCACTGAGGAACAGTAAACTTGTCTTCACAGGTCACGTAGCAACAGCAGCACGTTAGCTAACACATGCTACAATTATAAAGTAACATAATAATGACTGACATCATCAGACTTGTGTGTGTGCAAAATATCAGTGAATGCAGTTACATTTTAATGATGATAAAAGCTTACATGAGATGGGGTGGTGTGTGGGACAGACCACAGGGACAGAACTGTGCTCGTCTTTTTTTGTGATCAATTATCGAATTTTTCCATAAAAAATAAATAAATAAAAAAACCATGAGATATGGCAGGCATTAAATAAACAAAGATAGTAGACAATGGAAGTATAATAAAATAGCAAAATGAAAAATAAGAAACAAACCCTCTCCCCATCCCATAAACCTCTAGGGGACCATTAGGCCAGTAGTTTTTACAAAACAATTCTAGGAACTCCATTGAGCATATTAACGTATACATATAGTGAATACATAACATACACAAACCCATACGTACATTTTGCGCTCTGCTTCTCTTTCAGCCATCCTAGTAAACAAGACACAAAGAGCAGCAGGGTGGGAAATGAGATGATCAGACATCCAGACACATCAACTGATGGATACACAGAAACTACTGAGTAGACATCAGAGAAGTTCAGTAAAAGTTGATTCTGTTCCCACTGAATGATTCCTCTCTTTTATCAACACAGACTTTTACAGTCATCACTTATCACTTCAACAATAATCCTGATCCATCGTATGGGATCATTATGAGGGTGCAGAGGCCCAAACATTTACTGTCATTTCATCTGGAACAAAAGCAAGTTGATTTTACTGAAGCTTAGCAGAAATGATTTCAGGAATACTCCCTCAAATTCTTCTCCTGTCTCTTCCAACTTGATCAGCTGACTGTGGGCGTTCACTCTTTGACTTAAACCAACTACATGTTGCTAAGATCTCAGTGAGCCAATCAGATTGTTGCTGTCAAACTTTAAACTGTTCTCCTTTCTCTCACTTTGGTCTGTTGCGCATTTAAATATCAGATCCTTCAACAATAAATCTTTGTCATGCCATGATTTTATTTCTCTGAATAATTGAGATTATGTTAGTATCACTGAGACATGGTTATCTCAGGGTGACAGCAGTCCTCTTGTTGAAGCAACCCTTCCTCATCTTACACACCTCCATCAACTCTGACTGCACTCCTGTCTAACTTATTTATTCTGATTTGACATCATTTCAACATTTTGGTTTTATGGTAACATCTAAAGACACAGTGATGATTTTAATAATCTAATAATCTAATTAAGACTAAACAATGTTTTTATCCAAGAGTTTGCTTATTAGTCACTAAATGGTTAACAATGTTTAGGAGAAACAGATCAGAATGTAGGTTTATGTCTGATGAGACAAAGTAAAGACTGTGGTCAGCAGCCAATTATTTCCTCTGGGTATACATTAATAATATGCTTAGCTAAGAAAACAACATCTTTAAACCTGAACTGCACTGAGGAACAGTAAACTTGTCTTCACAGGTCACGTAGCAACAGCAGCACGTTAGCTAACACATGCTACAATTATAAAGTAACATAATAATGACTGACATCATCAGACTTGTGTGTGTGCAAAATATCAGTGAATGCAGTTACATTTTAATGATGATAAAAGCTTACATGAGATGGGGTGGTGTGTGGGACAGACCACAGGGACAGAACTGTGCTCTTGTTTTTTTGTCATCAATTATTTATCGAATTTTTCCATAAAAAATAAATAAATAAAAAACCCATGAGATATGGCAGGCATTAAATAAACAAAGATAGTAGACAATGGAAGTATAATAAAATAGCAAAATGAAAAATAAGAAACAAACCCTCTCCCCATCCCATAAACCTCTAGGGGACCATTAGGCCAGTAGTTTTTACAAAACAATTCTAGGAACTCCATTGAGCATATTAACGTATACATATAGTGAATACATAACATACACAAACCCATACGTACCTTTTAATTTGGAGATCTGCTTCTCTTTCAGTCCTCCTAGTAAACAAGACACAAAGAGCAGCAGGTGGGAAATGAGATGATCAGACATCCAGACACATCAACTGATGGATACACAGAAACTACTGAGTAGACATCAGAGAAGTTCAGTAAAAGTTGATTCTGTTCCCACTGAATGATTCCTCTCTTTTATCAACACAGACTTTTACAGTCATCACTTATCACTTCAACAATAATCCTGATCCATCGTATGGGATCATTATGAGGGTGCAGAGGCCCAAACATTTACTGTCATTTCATCTGGAACAAAAGCAAGTTGATTTTACTGAAGCTTAGCAGAAATGATTTCAGGAATACTCCCTCAAATTCTCCTCCTGTCTCTTCCAACATGATCAGCTGACTGTGGGCGTTCACTCTTTGACTTAAACCAACTACATGTTGCCAAGATCTCAGTGAGCCAATCAGATTGTTGCTGTCAAACTTTAAACCGTTCTCCTTTCTCTCACTTTGGTCTGTTGGTTATGAGAAACAGATCAGAAAGTAGTAATCTCCAAATAAGACTTTTGTGTGTAAAATATCAGTGAATGCAGTTACATTTTAATGATGATAAAAGCTTACATGAGATGGGGTGGTGTGTGGGATAGACCACAGGGACAGAACTGTGCTCTTTTTTTTTTTTTGTCATCAATTATTTATCGAGTTTTTCCATAAAAAATAAATAAAAAAAACCCATGACATGTGGCAGGCATTAAATAGACAAAGATAGTAGACAATGGAAGTATAATAAAATAGCAAAATGAAAAATAAGAAACAAACCCTCTCCCCATCCCATAAACCTCTAGGGGACCATTAGGCCAGTAGTTTTTACAAAATAATTCTAGGAACTCCATTGAGCATATTAACGTATACATATAGTGAATACATAACATACACAAACCCATACGTACTTTTCCATACGAACCAGTGCCGTTTCTTCAGCCCTTGTAGTAAACAAGACACAAAGAGCAGCAGGGTGGGAAATGAGATGATCAGACATCCAGACACATCAACTGATGGATACACAGAAACTACTGAGTAGACATCAGAGAAGTTCAGTAAAAGTTGATTCTGTTCCCACTGAATGATTCCTCTCTTTTATCAACACAGACTTTTACAGTAATCACTTATCACTCAAACAATAATCCTGATCCATCGTATGGGATCATTATGAGGGTGCAGAGGCCCAAACATTTACTGTCATTTCATCTGGAACAAAAGCAAGTTGATTTTCCCAAGTCGAGCTTTCCTAAATTTAAGTGTCCGGTACCTGCACCCTGAGGGTAATGGGATGAGGTATTGGTTTAGTGGGTGTGTGGTGTCCCCTTCTATTGATTTTGCAAAGCGTGTAATGGCCCTGTTATTTAACTGTGAGGTTGGGTGTGGGAAGACCAACGATTTTGTAAGCGGCGTGTTTCTCTCTCAGGCTAACACGGAGGTGCTGATGCTGCTTTTATCTCTTGTCCTTTAGACTATTTTAGAACATGGGACTCTTAAATACTTGAGTCTGATTGGTCAATCAACACAATTCTGCGGTGTTTATTTCTTGAGGTATCACCGCTGCTCTGCTGCTCCATTGCTAGGGACGCCATAGCAACGGCCTTAGACTGAGGAGCATCAAAATCAGTTAAGGTTGGTCCACACAGCTCTGCCAAGCTGGCCTGGAGAGCAGGGAGATCATGTCGGTCACTGGCCATAAATGTGAGGGCAGCCTTCGCAGCTACTGGGCACCCAGCATCTCCCACGGGAGAAGTGCAGTAAAATCCTCTCCTCCGCTCCAGAAAACAGCCGCAGTTTGTCTGGTGAACGGCTCTCCTCTGTCAATACACTCTGCCAGCCATTTAATAATATTGATGCCAGTTGTAACATTTGAATGTTTTAGTAGTAAGCCATGTTGTAAGCGGGATAATGTATAGTGAGCTGGTGACAGTTGAAAAATAACTCCATTCCCCTGTCAGGAGTTATTTTTCAACTGTCACCGGCTCACTATACATTATCCCTTACGTCATGCCCTGCTCTCTGGTCTTCCCAAAAAGACAATCTCTAATCTGCAGCTACTCCAAAACTCAGCCGCACGAGTGCTGACGAGACCAGAGGCAGGAGCACATTACACCAGTTTTAGAATCGCTGCATTGGCGCCGTGTGTTTCAGGATCGATTTTAAGGTTCTTTTATTAGTTGTTAAGTGTCTTAATGGTCTTGGGTCATCTTATTTATCTGACCTGCTTTTATCATATCAGCTCTTGTGGATCCTGACGTCCTTCAGCACCGGCCTTTTAATCATTCCAAGAGTTACAACAAAAACCCACAGGGAGGCTGCATTCAGCCATTATGGCCCTCACTTATGGAACAGCCTGCTGGAGAGCATCAGGGCTGCAGAGACTGTTGATGTTTTTAAAAGGAGGCTCAAGACTCACCTTTTTAGTTTGGCTTTTAACTGATTTCTTTTACTCTTTTAATTCGTATATATTATTTTAATCTCTAATGCTTTTAAATGATTTATTTTTAAATCTTTATGCATTTTATTGTTATTATTATTATTTATTATCATTTATTTAATCTTTAAATCTTTCATTTCTCTAAATCCTTAATTTTTTTTATGCATTTCAGCGTTTCTGCTACATTCGGCTGCGTGACGCTGCTGCTGAATTATTGCCGCCGCTGCTGCTCTTCAAAACATTTATTTCATATTCGGCCGAATATTGCAGAAAAACACACATTTGGTATTCGGTGGAATAAGTGAAAAGCAAGGCCAAATAATAGCGATGTGGTTTGATAATGCAATCAAACAGCGTGCGGTGACCCAGTAAAATATCTGCAGTGTGGCGATATTTTACTCCGTCCGTCACCGAACTCGCATTTGCAACTAAAAATAGTTTTGTGTGGGCAAAATAAATCATTCAGCACGCTGTGTGAGAGTACAGATTTCAACCAGCAACAGAAACGAAACGGCGGTCACAGACACGGACAGGAATAGTATTCCTGTCAAATACGGTGGCGCATGATAACAGCTTACTGGAGAAGTCCAGCTCCAGGTGAATAACTTGTTGTCATGACTGCCCAAAAGTACCTGAACAACCGAGCTGTGGCAGCACACAGTCTGTGGCATATCAGAGGATGAACGAGCCGTTCACATTTCTCTATCTGTGGCAGGTAACAGTCCACAAACCTCACCGCACTTTAGGGACTGTTCTTTACTTATGGAGGGACTGTTCTTTACTTGTCAGGGGACGAGGGTGGCTGCTTGATTCTTATTTTATTTTGATCCCCCCTATGTTAATCACTTATTGATGCTGTTTTTGAAGTACGAAATAAGTCAATAAGTAATTTATTCCATTGAAATATCAGTGATGTATTATAGAAAAGTAATTTATCTTTTTGTAATAGCCTAATTTTTGCTGTGTTATCCTGATACTACTCAGAAGGAGGGTGTTCATTTGCAAAAACTAAAAAAATGGCATTGGTGTGTCTGGTCTGTCCACGGACGTCGTCTTGGAGATCCCTCAGGCCCGGGGGACTGGGAGGCTCTACACCATGTGAGTCTAACCCAGTCTGTCTGGGTCGGGGTGGTCTCTGTGGCGCCGCTCCCTGTGGCCGTAGGCTGTGACACCTCTCAGTGTGGATGAGCTCCCCATAGGTGTTTTTTTTCCTCACCTGGTGCCTCAGTGCCCTGCCATGTTACTGTATTGATTGTGTGTGTGTGTGTGTGTGTGTGTGTGTGTGTGTGTGTGTTTATATGTGGGGGTGGGAGGGGCGGGTTTTCAATTTTGTAGTATTTTGTTGTATGTTTTTAATTTGTGAATCACCTTGTGTTGCATTTTTAATGTATGAAAAGCACTATATAAATAAAGTTTGATTTGATTGGATTTGATGCGTGTCAGTTTTGGCCCGATTGGTGACACAAAACATGGTGAAGAAACATGTGGAACAGTACAGAAGGATTGGCTGAATGATGCTTTGGTACAGCAGTAGCAGTAGATGGGGGGCGACATAGAGTCCTTTGAGTTTTCAGATAGCTGACAGTCTTTGTTGGCTCCTTTTTTGTATGTCTCTGGTGTGCTGATCGAAATTGAGTTTATTGTCCAGAGTTGAGATGGTGCAGTTTACAGATCAACAGGTGTTTCTGGATCGTATTTAAGGCGGAACTGAAGTCCACAAAGAGAATTCTCACAAAGTTACCTGGTGAGTCCAGGTGGTGAAGGAGGAGGTGCAGCAGGCAGGCTACAGCATCCTCTGTGCCCCTTTTGGCCTTATAGGCAAACTGAAAGGGGTCCAGACGTGGAGTGACAATCAGCAGGATGGTGTTCAGCAGGAGTTTCTCTAGGCACTTCATTATTATGAATGTCAGGGCGACGGGGCGATAGTGATTGAATTCTGTAGGTCAGGTTTTATTGGGTACACCCAAACATGGTTGTCAAAACATGCACACAGTGAATCATTGCATTAGCCTTTTTGTCTGTTAAACAAATTATATTGATGAACTGGAAACGATGTAAGCCAAATTGCTTTAATATTGATTTGTGGTTAAAAGACTTGATGGACTTGTTGTCAATGGAGAGGGCAGCCTCAGCCCTCTCTGATTATGACCATGGAGATGATGGACCCCGGACTTTTATCAGGTCGTACTTGGAGAACAAGTTGTATGAACGATCTGTTCATGTTGCTGAATTCTGCTTCCAGATTATTATGAAGGTGCAAAGGCATCAGAGAAGTTCAGTAAAAGTTGATTCTGTTCCCACTGAATGATTCCTCTCCTCTTTTTAAAGATGTTCCTCCTAATTCTCACTTTAACATTAATTATTAGATTATTATAAGGGAGCAGAGGTCCTAATATTTTCAGTCATCTCCATCTTCCAGGAAAGGAAGTTGATTTTACTGACTCGTGTCAGTGTGGATACAAATGAAACAAAAATTACAGGTCACACAGCAACAAAAGCACTTTAGTTAACACAGATACTAAAGTTATAAAGTAATATAATAATGACTTACGTTGACGAGCTGCCCCCCATGTTCACACTGGTCCCTGCAGAGTGTGGTCTCTGCTGCTGCTCTGAGCTGTAACACAACACACACCTGCTGAGTGCTGACCTCTGACTCTGGAGTAAACAGGACACATTTGTATCACCTGTGCTTTTCCTGCAACTACAACTCAAAACATCTGCTGAGAAAAAGACGCCACAAATACTATTAACAGCACCTTTGACTTTTGACTATGACACATTAGAAACACACCCTGCTCTCACACTAAATGCACTTTAGATGAAAAGTGAAAGTGAAAAACTTTACAAGTGCTGGAGCCTTGTGACACAGTGTGCAGAAATTATGAGCTCTATCACTGCTTTCTTTATGCTTCAGATCTAATAAGAAGCTGTGTATCTGACCACCTCCAAAGCTCAGAAGTTTATTGTTCTAATAAGACGTTTTTCACATTATAACAACATATTTTCACGTTAAAACATGATAATTCATATTTTAAACATGTGAAAAGTTCCACATTATAACTTGATAATTGCTCTTGTTAGGACACTAAGAGTTGCACATTATAATGCAATATTTGGTGTCAGGAGGAGGTGCATCCATATACTGCGGCTGTGATTTGACACTTGGCTATTTGCAATGAACAGGCATCAACATGGCCCAAAACACGGAGACCATCAAACTATATTGTTATAACCAGTAAATATATTGTTCTAACATGGAAAACTTCTTGTTACAACAATAAACTTTTCACATTATAATGTTAAACTCATCCATTATTTCTTTCCTGACGTGGCAGCAATAGGCTTCCGAACACAGCAATAAGACTCAGAGGCCATTAAACAGAGGCCTCAACGACCGCGGCCCCCAAAAGGTTTACTGACACACTTTGTTAGTTTGGTGGTTTAGAGTTTTCTGTCCAGTGAAAGGACCAAATAACTGTCAGCTGTAGGAGATAACAGTGTTGAAGTTAAAGCAGGTAACACAAAGACGACTTGTTTCACTTGTTCATTTCCATTTCAAGACAAAGAACACGAGGAAACAACGCCTACAAACCTCTGAAGCGTTTTCCCCCCCAAACAGGATGAAATAATTGATGACACGATGACACAAGGACCCTGGCCATAAGATTAATATAATAATAAAGTGTATAAAAGACGTTGTTACAATACCTTTAAGTGGGAAAAACAACTGCGCCACAGGTGAAGGACGATCACAGGTGAGGGAGGAGCACAGGTAGGTGATTTCCATCAGACGTAGCTCCTACACGTTTTTTACAACCCTCCCTTGATACCTTCAGTCCAAAGGTCAACGCAAACGCTGGGTGTGTTTGTACTGTTGCATGCAGTGTGGACACAGTGCAATCTTTTATCAGGCTCGTTGGGATCAGGCAGCTGCAGCAGGAGTCATTGACAGAAAGCTGCGGCGAAGTCTGACAGTCGACATTTTGCCACAGCCTTCAGTTCCTCTTTGGAAGTCACAGAAACACTCACATGTTCTTGGATCTGATGCTGATTTATTAAAATGTTCTCAGACTCATGTATCAGCTTGTTCTCAGCCTCCAGTTGTTTGAATCATGACAGAGTAACATATTAAAATGTTTTACAGGTGATCTGTAATTTATGTTCATGGTTCAGCCTCCATTTTACATCCACTGTTATCATCATCATCATCATTATCAGAGCAGACCTGTCCCCTCAACTGGATTCAAATTGAAAACCAGCCTCACAGTCAAACACAGAGGAAAGAAATACAGATCAGTCAGATACAGTCAGGGCTTCACATCTGAACACATGTTAAATCTAAAGTCTCTGTGTTGCTACAGACTTCAATAAGTAAAACAGTCCAGTGTTAATATACAACAGACTCTGTAGTTTATGATGAATGTATTCAGTCTCTGATCAGTCACACAACATGTTTTCTGTTACACAATAAACCTGCAGATCAGACAAAGCTAAATCTCTTAATAACGATTCTGAGGTGCTTGTACTTCACTAGTGTATTTCCATTTTATGCTCCTAAATACTCCACTACAGTTATTTGACAGATTTAGTTATAAGTGACTTTGCAGGTTCAGATATACCCAACTAACATATAACTATGAATTCAACTATCTAGCTGTGTATGAAGTAATGAGCTCCAACTATACCAGCTGCAACACTGAAGTTTTGAACCTATTAATGCATCAAAAATTGTAATCCAACAAATCTAAAATGAGCCATACTGTATCATGAATATGCTAACACTTCAAATGCAGGACTTAAACTTGCAGCGTAGTATTTTTACAGTGTGTAGCCTGTCGTTACTTTTCCTTAAGTACAAAATCTGAATACTACTTCTACCACTGTATCCAAAAAGTATAGCCTGAACTTAATGAAACAAAAGTCAGAACAATTTAAAAACTGCTTGACGTTGGCATTCTTGACGACACATATTCAGTGTTGATCTATTTAGATGTTAAACTGTTCCAGGCTGACAAGTTCACAAACAAGAGCCAATCTTTGAATATTCTGCACTGTATTTGTATCGCTTCATCCTTATTTTCCAGCGTTGTGCTGACACCCTGACATTTATTTAGGATCCTGCCAGATTCTGGTCATTAAAGATGATACACTGGCCTCTGACTGAGTGACACAAAGCAATTGTACAAAAATAATTTAGAGTTAAATCAACAGCTAAGAGTGTATTAACTTTTTTTTTTTTTTTTTTTTAGCTTTTAGTGTTAACTACACAAATGACAAACTTGAATAAATGAATGATTCGTTGTTTTTATGGAAACCAAAAAAACTCCCCCTCCACCATCAAAACAACAAATGTAGATAATAATAATCACAAACTTTATTTATAAAACACTTTAAAGTAGTTCACATAATGGACTGAGGATTGAAACATTTCAGGACTGCACTGAGTCAAATAAAATGAGAAAAAAAAAAATTATAAAATAAAAATTAAAAAATACAATTTAAAAAAATTAAAATGCAGTATGATAAAATAAAGCTTAATGATCTTGTTCCTTGTGTTGTAACAAAGCAACAAGCCCCTAACAAGTCACTGGTTCTCAATCCTTGTTCAATAATGTTCCCTCATTTGAAGTGTTGAACCAAAGTACCGCCTGAAAAGTACAAAACATTTTTGGTAGAAAAAAAAAGTAAATCTATGTAAAGAGGTACGATACAGCACTTAATAAACTGCAACCCTGTAACTGGAAAAATAAAACTTAATGCAACAAATCAAACGTTTAGAATCCATCACTACATTAGATTACAGTCTAAAACTAGAATCACCAGCTCCCAGTTGTGACAATGCTCCAAATATGGATGTTGCTGCAAAGAAGCTACATATTCTAAAACGTGCACAGCACAGAAGATCTAAACAATCAGAACAGTTTTAAGATTAGTGTCACCAAATGAGTATCCCACCAAACGGAGATACAATGTTAAGTAGTGGCCAGAGGAGTGTTTTTGCAGAACATAATGATGTGGAAGTGAAGTTGACCTTTGACCTTTTGGATGTAAAATGTCATCACTTTATCATTTTACTCTATTTATGTGAAATTTTGTCTGAATTAGTGTGTGAATCATTGAATTATTGCCAAAAACGTACGATGATCACTGACTAATAATCACTTCATCCTTAAGACTAAGTGGATGTTTGCGCCAAATTTGAGGAAATTCCCTCCAGGTGTTTGTAAACATAATTTAACAGCATTCTAGAAGTCGTCACAAAACCATTCAGTCACAAGTTATTCCAATACTGCTGTCAGAACCCCTTAGGGAAAACTTTCTTTTCTGACTCCAAAAAAGACACTGCATCATGCAGCCATGAAGTAAGAGGCGGGGGCAACGGCTTCTTGCATCGTAAAAGTATTTCCCAAAAGGCTTTTGAAGAGGTTAATGAGATAACATATACTTGTTTTTCAGACATACTTTGGCCAGCTTCAGGTACATCAAATAAAGCAGCGGGGGCGGGAGCAGACCAAGCACACCGACTTCCTTCAATGAGGACATAGAGACACTGGACCCTTTGGCGAGCCGATTCTGGCCCGTTGGTCATACGTTTGACACCCCTGAAATAGAGCAATCTGTGGGGAAGGTTCTACTTGTTCTAATATTACTGAAATGAGTCTGAAATAAGACGTCTAGTACTCCCTGAGACTTTAACATATGAGGAGACTGCAAGGAGACTGGGGACATCTGTCACAAGTGTCAGCTATATTCTTGCTATATCTTGGCAAGTCTAGCTTTACTGGAGTGTATCGTCTGAACTATTTGGAATTGTGTGAATTAAAATTTTGCACAAGATGAACAAGATACTATACAAACCAGAGGTGTACCTGAAGCTAGGAGGTTATATGGAAATGAAATTTGCCGTCTTGTCATTTTTGTCACAGGCAAAATTTTTATCAATTCCCAGAGAGGGTGTGTTTGATTTGAGAAAATGCCAAATTTGAAAGTACCTGAAGAGGTCAGATTGCTCTGGGATGAAGGCACTGCACAACTGAGCAAAACTGGAGAATGTGCCTTCACTTCACAACAACTGTGCCAAGACCTCGTCTGTCCCAAAGAGAGAATATTGCATCTTTTCATCTTTTACAGGTTAAAATAGTTCATTGTCAAGGTGTTCTTGAGATATTGCATTCACAAGAATGTGACAGATGAACAATCGTAAACACAATTCCTCCGGCTTCAGCTATCACCAGCACAGAGGCATAAAACCTCCTGTAGATCCCCAAAGTACCACTAGGGGTACCTCTACTGACACTTACTGTAATTAACACTGCAACAAGTTACCAAAAAGCAGAAGACTGAACCCAAGTAGGCACATGATTTGAGGCTTAACAATAGAAATCATTATTGCTTTTGATTGTCTTATTTTCTTAGTTTAAAGAGAACTTCCTCAAGCATAGCGACGCAGGACCAGGATGAGTGGAAGCAGCAGCAGACATGATGTTGTGAGCAGACCAACGGGGAGCAGCTGCTGGCAGGTGCTTCAACAGAGTCTCCATCACACCTCTGTCATGCATCTTCTCAACCGTCTTGTCCCTTGTCCGGATAGAAATACAGTCAATCATTCACACTGCATTACAGTCAATACTATTTGAGCTGCAGGTGGGTAAACATGTCTATCATGGCACATGCTATTTTATACCATGATGTTATGAATTTGTCAGTTTTATGGAAACTACTGTAATTTATGAAATCCTTTAGAGATAAAACAACAATAGAGAAAATGTACTAATATTACAATTTTCTATGAATAAATAATCCCATAAAGAGTCCCATATAGTAGCTACAACAAACAATGACATCCAACAAGAAGTTCAAACATCCTATCAGTCCATGGTCCAGGCTGAAGGTCCAGAGTTTAAAACTGGTCATACAGCAGTTAATAAGGACAAACAATCAGACATGAGGACACATGAATATTACAATATCAAATAAGGCACTGCCTCTAGAGTTGTCCTGAACTGACGCATGATTGAACAAGAATTTTGGCTTTGCAGTTGTATGCCTCAGTTTACAGTTTTTACAGTTTCCATCCATGTCTGTGAAAACATGGAGGCCCCATCAGCAGCACAGAGGATCTATACAATCAGCACAGTTTCAAGATTAGTCACCAATTTAGTATCTGACCAAGTGTCTCCCCTTTTGTTCCTGAGTTATGCCAGAAAAAAAGTTTTTGCAGAGTTTATGATGTCACAGTGAAGCTGACTTTAGACCTTTTGGATAGAAAATGCCATCACTCCATCATTATATTCTATTAGACCTTTGGGTGGAATTATAATTTGAAATCTTGAGTTATAGCCAAAAACATTTTATGTGAGGTCACAGTGACCTTGACCTTTGACTCCCTCAGTGCATTCTTGAGCCCAAGTGTCAAATTCCGTTAAGGTGTTCTTGAGATATTGCGTTCACAAAAATGAGACAGAAAATGTCACAGTGACCTCGACCTTTGACTTTTGATCACCAAATTCTAATCAAATCATTCTTCATCGAAATGGAAATTTGTCCCAAATTTAAGTAAACTCTCGAAGATATTGTATACAAGTGAATAAGATGGATGCAAGGTCACAGTGACCTTGAGCTTTGTCCACCAAAATCTAATCAGTTCATTTTTAAGCCCAAGTGGACATTTGTGTCAAATTTAAGGAAATTCCCTCAAGGTGTCTTGAGATACCACGTTCAAGGGAATGCAGTGGACAAGGTCATAGTAACCCTGGACCACAAAATTCTAATAGGCTCATCCTTGACTGAGGGTGGATGTTTGAGCCAAAATTGAAAAAAATAATCCCTCCAGACGTTCTTGAGATATTGCATTCATGAGAATGAGACATAAAGTCACAACAACCTTGACCTTTGACTTGAGTCCAATTGGACATTTGTGCCAAATTTGAAGAAATTCCCTCAAGATGAGATATCACAATCACAAAAATGGGACAGATGTACGGAGGGATGAAAAGGCAGGTGGACGAATGGTGAACACAATACCTCCAGCCATGGCTTTCGCAACTATGGAGGCAAAATGACAGTCCTCCATAACTAAACCAAGATATTTATATATTTCTGAAAACTGAAGTTATTCATTATCAAAGCAATAAAAGCATGAAGAAAGAAATTTAGCAGATAATTTGATCCTACATGAAACAGCTCACAACAAGGTCTGTGGATTATCTTGAGTAAATGGATCATGATTCCTGTAAAGAGACACTGATATTGAGTTTTTCAAATGTATTTTTTTGGCTCTTTGAGCACCACAAGCTGAGTGACATCTACTTTTATTATAGTGAAGAGAAGGCAGACACCATATATATATATATATGTTTCCAACAAGGATTTCAAACATGACAACAGTGTGTGGAGTAAGTAAAAAAAGGTAATGCATGTACATGTACGACTGTCAGTTAAAGCTTACCTCTTTCCTTGAGGGAGTAGTGTTTCTTTAACAACGGTAGTGCGACCTTGTGACCCCTCACTCTGGACAGGAACGAAATTCTGACCCTCTGAAAGGAATCTAGAAGAAAGATAATAATCACACATTTACACATACACACACAGGTACACGCAGATACACACAATACCCCACCCCTGTAATCGTCTGTGTGTTTCACTGTGTAGCGTGTTGGAACATAATTTTTGGAAAGTGCTATAAAAATAAAATTCAATATTATTTGTAGGAGCAGAATATGCATAAGTTATTTCAGGTAATTCGCGGTCATTACTATATCCTGTAGGAACCTTTCTCGTCTGGACAGGTCTTGCACTTGGAAGGGAAAACAGTTTTCGACCGCTGAAGCAGCTTGTTGCTGCAGGAGTTACACATGTGGGTGCTTTTCAGTATTGTTCTAGTTTATTGGACACTGCAGTGACTATTTAAGAAAACAAAATGTCTACAGAAGACACTGAGGTGTGCATGGGTGAACTTGTTCAGGACGCATGTTCTGGCTTTTTTGTCTCTTTGGATTTTGCGACCCATTTATTCTCAAAACAATATGTACATGCTCACCATAAGACAGGAGGGCGACCATATGTAATCACTATTACATTCAGCAATTCAGTTTGAACACGCTACAAACTTGACTTGACAACACGGTCAAAAACTCCACATTGCACACCTGATTCTCATCACCTGGAGCTCACCTACATGCCCTTCACAGGAATGCTCCTCTCTGTGTCCAGTTAAATCACTGCATCTATTATACATGTAGTCACCTTTATCTAAACATGAAACAAAACAAGCACAAAGAATGTTACGGTGGCTCCAAGAGACACTCAGTGCGTTTACATGGATAGTTTAATTCCCTTTTCATTCGGAAGTTCATTCCTATTAAAAGTGATCTTGTAAACACCTTATTCGGAATGAAAATGGCCAATGCGATTGAAAATTCAATCCGATGTGAGGGGCTGGAATATTCCGTTTCTAATTCCGAATGAAAGAATTTCTCGCACTTGTATACACTCATTCCTCTTTAAGTTCATTCCGGTCTTTCTGCACATGCTTGTTTCCTTGCCCTTCCGGCACGATGATGTCTATAGCGCGTATTGCAACGGGCTGAGATAGAGCAGCTGCTTCTGCTTGACAGGCGGAGATACTGTCCTCTACATTCTTATTACCCTCAGAGTAGAGTCTCAGGATGGACCCTTGAAGAACACCTTTCACATACTTTGACTGCACATCTAGAAGACTACAAGGGGCTTATTTTAGATATACAAGTTTTGGTCATTAGCAAAAGTCCTGATCTAACCTCTGTAAAGCGCAACGCCAAGCCGGGAAAAACTGAACCTTAGCTACGATATTAATACTGCTAACAGAAGACACCACATTTTGGAGGCTCATTCATTTATTCATTCATAATTATTTAATTGTGTGTGTGTGTTTGTGTGCATTATGTTAATGAGCTGTCACTGTTAATAAGAGCTTACATGCGAGTGGATTTTTCTCTGAAATCAAGGATGGGACTTCTTGACCTAAGGCGGGACCTCCAGGGTATTGATTCTAATTCTGGACCGATTCTAGTGGACGAGAGAGAAAAACCATCAGGGTGGGAGATAAGATTATTAAACATCCTGCCACAGTAACTACTGAATTGTGCTCTCCTCGTTTTAAGGTGGCTTACTCCCGTTACTTACTTAAACATAAATCGTTTCTCAATATAAGTATTTTAATGGTGCAAATGTTCTTATATCTGCAGTCATCACAAGGACTTTTACTGACTGTAGTGTCTGCCATTGTGGATGTAATTGAAATCACACAGGTCACATAGCAGATGAGCACGGTAGGTACTTAAACTGTCAAGTAACATGATAGTGACTGACTCTGACGCTGAGTAGTCGCTCTCCTTGACCCTCCTGAGTACTGGACAGTCTGGTCTCAGCAGCTGCTCTGACCTGTAACACAACACACACACACAAGTTTGACTAAACATGCCGCAGCTGCACGCTGACTTCTGACTCTGGGGTGAACAGGAAAATCTGAGAGTCAGTCTCAAACAGTCGGTCAGAGATCCTCCTCTCACCTCGGAGCTTTGGTCTGGCTGGTCATGTGTAGCACACGAGCGTTTTCAGAAGGACGGACTCCCTCTTTCTGTCTCCTGACGCTGACTCATTGCGAGCGTACACCTGCACCTGCTATGGCACAAAGTCAGGATACACAGATGCAGTCGCAGAGCTTGTTGTGCACAGTGTGTCACAGAGGCAGAAAAAGACATTAAAATAACATACAAAAGCACACATAAAATCAGATTGATGGCACGTCCATAAA
The DNA here is from genome assembly GCA_026686955.1 of Epinephelus cyanopodus. Lineage (NCBI taxonomy): Eukaryota > Metazoa > Chordata > Actinopteri > Perciformes > Serranidae > Epinephelus > Epinephelus cyanopodus. The sequence goes on from CM048928.1 coordinate 35,633,686, forward strand.
AGGGCACATGAGCCCAGAGCAGCATATAACCATAGACAAAGCACATGACAAGGCACAAACGACGAGACATAAGCACTATTTATAAAACAATGACCTAACCATATTATTAGGAACGCAGTATAAAAATGTACAACACAAAACACAGCATAGACCAAACTATTTTAGGAGTCATTTTTCATAGAAAGTACTATAAAAGTGCCCCAAAATACTCTTACTGCAGCTTCTTATGTTCAAATATTGGCAGCTTTACACACTCTCCCATGACGGTGAACTAAAACTCTTTGGCGTGAGTACGAAACAAGACATAAGGTGACGTCATTTTGGGGTTTGGGAGAGACAGACCGACATTTTTCAACATTTTAACACATTTTGAAGATGAATCGTTAGTTGCAGCTCTAATCATGACAACATGTTGGACTGTCCAGTAACCACAGTTTCACTGATCTGGAGACTGACTGTCCAAAGCTGCTCTTTCTGGTTTCAGTGCCGTTTCATCTGTCTGAGTCCAGCTGGTCAGACAGTAATTCATCATCAGAAAAAATCATTGCATTGAAGTACAGCTGTGAGGCCTCTGTCCTTAGGTCGCTCCTGATGCGTCTAAAATTTGCCACTTTGAATTTGAGTGTGTTCACAATGTGTATTTTCAATGTGAGCTGTGAAACTATTAATATGCCTAAATATTTTAACTTATGTCCTAGTGATAATCTTCTCCCTGCTACTTTAACATCTGGATCTGAATCTCTGTTCATTTCAGTGTTATTTATTTATTTATTCGTTCCTACTTGAAGCATTTAGTGGGGATGCAGCATGCATTTTCAACATTTCAATGTAAAGCTGCTGTTTATATGCTTCATTCTTCAGTTCTTGGGTCTAAAACAACGCTGCAATAAAAACTTACAAAACATGTCGACCATGTTGATCTCAGTGTGGTCACATCTGCAGGCCGCAACCTCCCAAATGTGAGAATATGCTGCTGTCACATGCACACTTATCGTTACTTGTGCCATTTATAGGCTTAATCAAAGACATAGAAAAGATAATCACAGACACACATTTGTACATTATGTGTGTTCCGTGGTGCTGGTGCGGTTTGTTGGTGAGGTCGTTTCTTGTTTGTTACACGAACCACTTCAAGACGCAGAAACCAGAGGCCTCAACACACTGACACTCTTTCTTAACGACTGAATAATTTAAAAAAAAAAAAAAAGCGCATTTCTGACCCGTTTGTTTTTCACACAGAATAAACGGGTGTTAAATGAACACGGACGTTTAATTAAAGTAAATAAGACAAGTAGTGACATTTCCTTCAGACGGTGAAAACAAACGGCGTCACGACGGGCAAAAGTGAAACTTATCAACTTCAACCCCCCAAAACTTGTTGTTTGTTGTTAAAGATGTTAATTTCTCTGTCTCAAAGCAACTTTAGCAAACACACACACACATAAGAGAAAAATAAACAAAGCACATAATAAAAAAAAATGCATCAAATGTTGAGCAACTTTTTAACTGAAACTCACTCAGACCAGCTGCAGCATGGATTCTGAGGCTTGTCTATTAGTGGTATTACGGTACGGGTGCTTAGAGCAGCCAAAAAGGACAGAGACAGGCACGTTTACAGCAATGACCTCTCCCCGTTTCTTCAGTTTGATATACTGAGTAGAAACTCTTTTCTGTTTCTGAAATGAAATTATTAAAACAGAAATTATTCTACACTATTGTCTAAAGTCAAATATTCCTCCCATTGAGCTGGCATCTTAGCACCTGTCTTACCCTCCTCTGATAATAATCATCATAATAATAATGCATTTTATTCAAAGGCGCCTTCCAAATCACTCAAGGACACTTTACAAGACACAGTTAAAATAAAAAAAAGCAGTAATGTATCCATAGATCATAAATCAAGCAATTCAGTATTATACTATAAAGGTTACTAAAATGATTAGACAAAATCATAATTATAAATATTAGGTATAAAATCATCATCAATATGTGTGTCACCATTAAATCAGATTGAATATGCCAGCTTGAAAGGTGTGTTTCAACGGCTGAATGATCTAGGACTCATGGCAGTCAAGCGGGCAGATGGTGATGTGAGCTGGATTGCAGAAGCAGATCTAAGAGTCCAGGAGGGACAGGAAGGAGTTCAAGGTGAGGAGCAGAATCCTTAAATCGATGCGATATGATCTATGGAGGGGGTTCAGGTGATGATACGGACGGCTGAATTCTGGACCAACTGGAGTTCATGAAGACACTTCACCAAAGAGGGCAGAGCTGCAATAATCAATACTGGACGTAACCAAAGAATGAACTCTGGGGGTATCTGGCTGTTGGTGACCTCCTTGCGTCCTCATCGTGGCTCCCATTGGCCTGTGGGATACCCAGGTATTTGTAGCTGTCCTGTGTGTCTGCTATCCTGCCTTCTGGTGGCTGCACCCCCTCAGGTCTGATCACCTTCCCTCTCTTTGCCACACTTATCCAGTCCGAATGACATCCCAGTGTCCTGGGTCTACAGCTGAGTTCAGAATAATAGCAGTCCAACATGACTAACCAGATCAGTCACTGTTTTTGGTAGAAATTATGTTCCTACATGGCAAAGAATTGACGAGTAGGTGAAGTATAGTAATAGAAAACTAACAGACCCAACAGTCATGACATGCACGCTGCTGATTCTGTGTAACTGAATCATTAATTGAAAGGGGCGTGTTTAAAATAATAGTCATTCATTCTGTGAAAAAACAGGTGGGTTGCTCTTATTTAAAGATGAAGGCAGCAAATGTTGTACATGCTGGTTATGGTGAATTTCCTTCTAAAATTTGATTAAAATGGGTCGTTCCAGACATCGTTCAGAAGAACAGCGTACTTTGATTAAAAAGTTGATTGGAGAGCAGAAAACATATAAAGAAGTGCTGAAAATGATGTCAAACACTTTAAAATGGCAACCAATACCAGGAATCATGGATCAGTTTGAATACATCAAAACACTTGAAGAGGCCATGTTGTCTTATGCCGAAGAGGAAATGCCCTTGAAATGGCTGTTTCAACCAACGACCCCAAACGCACCAGTAAGCGAACAGCATCTTGGTTCCAGACCAACAAGATTGACGTTATGGTGTGGCCAGCCCAATCCCTGCACCTTAGTCCTATTGAAAACTTGTGGGGTGACTTCAGAAATGCTGTTTCTGAGGCAAAACCACGAAATGCAGAGGAATGGTGGAATGTAGTCCGATCGTCCTGCTGGAGCACCTGTTCACAGGCACCAGACGCTGGTCAGCTCCATCAACACAGATGTGAAACAGTTTCAGAAACAACTAAATGTTAGTTCAGTGATTCACAGGAAAGCCGAATCTTTTCACTTTTTTAAACACACTGCTATTATGTTGAACACAACTGTGTGTCTCATTCACTCCTGGCGTACAGCTTGATGTCGTCCATGTTCAGGAGGTGGCTGATGGTTGCTCCATTTCTGAATCTGTATTCAAAGCAGCTCTTAGAGATGATGTGACTGAGGGGATTCACCTTGGTAAATGCTGCACTTGATGGTGACTTGTGCGATGGCCTTGGACTTGACTTCCAGTGTTGTTTTCCACAGCTGCATTGAGTTCTTATCGGTAGACTGTCAAACTGTCAAAATATCATCAAGTAATTATCTTTGACTCATCACTAAAATCAATAAAGATGTATGTATGTCACATGACTCTTTGTTCAGTCACCAGCTGCTTTCATTTGTGGCTTCACACACTTCCCTCCTTCAGACACACTTCACATTGTGTAGCTTTCTACTTGACTCCAATCAAAGTATCAGTGAGAGGCTCAGTAAAGGAGTGTGACACCTGTTTGATACACAATGATCCATGTAGGAGTGAAGTCTGTTCCTTAAAGCTACTGAGGTATGTAACCCAGGAGTGAGCTGGCTGATGGGCTGGCTTTGGTTTGATGTTGTGCTGTGTGTTGTGTTCAGTCAAGGATCTGCAGGCTTTGCTTAGAAGATAATAATATTCATCTTTATTTGCTCAAACATGTATAAAAGTGAATAAAGTCCACTTTCTTTCTAGATACCATTTATTTTCACCATGTACATGTATTATTATTTTATTCATACTTTTAATTATATATGTATCTATGTTTTAAATGTATGATAAATACAGCCTTGTTGTTTTGATTTTGTTTTGAATCAGTGTTTGAATTATTCCCTCATATTGATTATCTCCACCTGCACATTATACCAACATGGCTCTGTTTGCAAAACTTGAAGCATAGCAGGTTACAACAAACTCAGCATAATGAGTAAAAAAATGTTTGTGTTTAAACTGATTTCTGAACATACAGTGATGCAAGAAGCAGCAGCAGGCATGATAATATGAAGAGACCATCAGGAGCAGCTGCTGACGGGAGCCTCAAGATGTTTTCATCCCACTTCAGACGACAGCTCCTGGTCTGTGTCGTGCTCTTTTTGATAGAAACACAGGACATTATTTAAAACGTAAACAGTATGTACTAAGATTTAAGCTGCAGGTGGATGAAATGTAATAATATGTCAATTTTATTGAAACTATAACAAGTAAAGGGAATGTGTGAATAATTTACTGATGGTGAAATTTTCTATAAATAACACAGCATCAGAGAAGTTCAGTAAAAGTTGATTCTGTTCCCACTGAATGATTCCTCTCTTTTATCAACACAGACTTTTACAGTCATCACTTATCATTTCAACAATAATCCTGATCCATCGTATGGGATCATTATGAGGGTGCAGAGGCCCAAACATTTACTGTCATTTCATCTGGAACAAAAGCAAGTTGATTTTACTGAAGCTTAGCAGAAATGATTTCAGGAATACTCCCTCAAATTCTCCTCCTGTCTCTTCCAACTTGATCAGCTGACTGTGGACATTCAGTCTTTGACTTAAACCAACTACATGTTGCCAAGATCTCAGTGAGCCAATCAGATTGTTGCTGTCAAACTTTAAACCGTTCTCCTTTCTCTCACTTTGGTCTGTTGCTCATTTAAATATCAGATCCTTCAACAATAAATCTTTGTCATGCCATGATTTTATTACTTTGAATAACTGAGATTATGTTAGTATCACTGAGACATGGTTATCTCAGGGTGACAGCAGTCCTCTTGTTGAAGCAACCCTTCCTCATCTTACACACCTCCATCAACTCTGACTGCACTCCTGTCTAACTTATTTATTCTGATTTGACATCATTTCAACATCTTGGTTTTATGGTAACCTCTAAAGACACAGTGATGATTTTAATCATCTAATAATCTAATTAAGACTAAACAATGTTTTTATCCAAGAGTTTGCTTATTAGTCACTAAATGGTTAACGATGTTTAGGAGAAACAGATCAGAATGTAGGTTTATGTCTGATGAGACAAAGTAAAGACTGTGGTCAGCAGCCAATTATTTCCTCTGGGTATACATTATAATTATGCTTAGCTAAGAAAACAACATCTTTAAACCTGAACTGCACTGAGGAACAGTAAACTTGTCTTCACAGGTCACGTAGCAACAGCAGCACGTTAGCTAACACATGCTACAATTATAAAGTAACATAACAATGACTGACATCATCAGACTTGTGTGTGTGCAAAATATCAGTGAATGCAGTTACATTTTAATGATGATAAAAGCTTACCTGGGAGGGGAATGTTGTCCAGTGTGAATGAAAGAATCATTCATCGAGGACAAACCGGAGCCAAAAGCCTCCACACTGCTCAGAACCATCCTAAAGACACAAAGAGCAGCAGGGTGAGAAATGAGATGATCAGACATCCAGACACATCAAACTGATGGATACACAGAAACTACTGAGTAGACATCAGAGAAGTTCAGTAAAAGTTGATTCTGTTCCCACTGAATGATTCCTCTCTTTTATCAACACAGACTTTTACAGTAATCACTTATCACTTAAACAATAATCCTGATCCAGTCATTTGCAGTAATTTAGTAATCTCCAAATAGGAAGATGATTTTTTTTGTCTTATTTGTCTCTTCCTTGCTCTGTACACTTGTAAGGAAGAAAACGTCTGAGAAGCCTACAAGCACAGCAAAACAACTCCTGGTGATTTATTCCTTTGCTCCTTCTTCTAAAGTAATATAACAATGACTGACATCATCAGACTTGTGTGTGTGTGTGAAATATCAGTGAATGCAGTTACATTTTAATGATGATAAAAAACTTACCTGGGAGGGGAATGTTGTCCAGTGTGAATGAAGGAATCATTCATCGAGGACAAACTGGAGCCAAAAGCCTCCACGCTCTTATGAGCCATCCTAGTAAACAAGACACAAAGAGCAGCAGGGTGGGAAATGAGATGATCAGACATCCAGACACATCAACTGATGGATACACAGAAACTACTGAGTAGACATCAGAGAAGTTCAGTAAAAGTTGTTTTACTGTTCACATTTCTAAACTTTATTGTGCACCATGTCAATAAATGTATTTCTCTCTTAAATGGAGTCTCTCCTGACTGAACTGACTTTAGTGTCTGTCAGTCCAGATACAGTGACAGAAAAGATGAATGTGACTGTGCTGAAAAAGTTTTAGTCATGTCCACAGATTTCATCTAAATTTCAGACTGAGAAGTGAGATAATCAGAGTTATGATGCTACTTTATGAGGATGAAATAAACATTAAAAGCAACAGAATTCAAACATGATAACAGTGTGGAATGATGCAAAAGGTGTTATGCATGACTTCATTATTATTAGATCATTACCAGACACAAAGTCTTAGACTTGCTTTATTCGTCCCAGAGGGAAATTCGTTTAAACTAATTGTACATTTACAGAGATCGATGACAAATATCACAGACACAGACATATCACAGACATCAAAACATGTTCATTCACAGAGGTGGACTTTAAGTCAACGGGATCTGTTGTTCAGCGCAGCTATGGCTGCTGAGATCAGGCTCTTCCCAAGTTTAACTTTCCTGTCCGGTACCTGCACCCTGAGGGTAATGGGATGAGGTATTGGTTCAGTGGGTGTGTGGTGTCCCCTTCTATTGATTTTGCAAAGCGTGTAATGGCCCTGTTATTTAACTCGGTGAGGCTGGGTGTGGGAAGACCGACAATTTTGTAAGCGCCGTGTTTCTCTCTCAGGCTAACACGGAGGTGCTGATGCTGCTTTTATCTCTTGTCCTTTAGACTATTTTAGAACATGGGACTCTTAAATACTTGATTCTGATTGGTCAATCAACACAATTCTGCGGTGTTTATTTCTTGAGGTATCACCGCTGCTCTGCTGCTCCATTGCTAGGGACGCCATAGCAACGGCCTTAGCAGCTACTGGGCACCCAGCATCTCCCACCGGGAGAAGTGCAGTAAAATCTTCTCCTCCGCTCCAGAAAACGGCCGCAGTTTGTCTGGTGAACGGCTCTCCTGTCAATACACTCTGCCAGCCATTTAATAATATTGATGCCAGTTGTAACATTTGAATGTTTTAGTAGTAAGCCATGTTGTAAGCTGGATAATGTAAAGTGAGCCGGTGACAGTTGAAAAATAACTCCATTCCCCTGTCAGGAGTTATTTTTCAACTGTCACCGGCTCACTATACATTATCCCTTACGTCATGCCCTGCTCTCTGGTCTTCCCGAAAAGACAATCTCTAATCTGCAGCTACTCCAAAACTCAGCCACACGAGTGCTGACGAGGACCAGAGGGCAGGCGCACATTACACCGGTCTTAAAATCGCTGCATTGGCTCCCCTTGTGTTTCAGGATCGATTTTAATGTTCTTTTATTAGTTGTTAAATGTCTTAATGGTCTTGGGCCATCTTATTTATCTGACCTGCTTTTATCATATCAGCCCTCGCGGATCCTGAGGTCCTCCAGCACCGGCCTTTTAATCATTCTAAGAGTTACAACAAAAACCCACAGGGAAGCTGCATTCAGCCATTATGGCCCTCACTTTAGGGCTCCAGACTGCGCCTAATTGGTCGCATTTTGCGACCTTTTTTGGAGGCCGCGCGACCTATTTTTTTAACTAGGAGCACCAGCGCGACTTACAAATCCACTCCTCTCCCCCTTATTCTTTATTTTTTTTCTTCCTTTTATAATTGCATTTCATGGAGGAGCGCAAGAAAGTGTGTGTGTGTGTGTGTGTGTGTGTGTGTGTGTGTGTGTGTGTGTGTGTGTGTGTGCCTGCCATGTGTGTCTGGATGCGCACTGTGAGGCGGGGCGGCACCAGTAACCATTACAACGTGCCGCAGTTTTAGTACCTACGTGTGTACTGTACGCGGGGTTAGACAGAGAGGGGTCACAGAGCCGGTGTCGAGTACAAAGTGCTGTGTCGTTTGACCATAAAGTGACGCTATGAAACGAAACTATAGATTCGTTTTTCAAAAGAAAAAATTATCCAGAAACTCCTGTCGGTCCTGTGCAGTTTCCCAAACTTCAGATAGTTCAGAGGACGAGTCAGCAATGTCCTGCACACAGTCCCCCATTGATATTATTTTGCGCGACGGACGCTTCATATAATAACCTAACAATATACTATTTATGGTGTTATGTCATCGTGTCATTTCTGTCTCTACATGGTCACGCGTTAACATTTATCCTCTGCTCTCTCTATTGCGCACGGCGGAGTTCTGCCATACACACACACACACACACACACACACACACACACACACACACACACACACACACACACACACACACACACACACACACACATACACACACACACACAGGTGAGCGGCTCGGCCGCATTTTCCTGATAAGCCTGACCCGAGCCTGGTGCAGTTTAACAGCTGACAAAGTTATTGTTATGAAAAGTGTGTAAATAACAGACTGCTGTTACGCACAGACAAACAGCTGCTCGCACTGCAGCGCAGCACGGCACTCGGTGCTGAGCTTGTGTTGCGTTCAGGTGTTGTCACGTAATTAACAACTTCCAGCACTTAAATAGGTCATAGCACAAAGCAGCAGCATGTCAAGTGACTTTTTACTTTTATTATGTTCAATAAATTGTATGTTCCTAAATCTTGAGACACCTCATATGTAAGCTAGACAGACATTTCACCTGCTCATTACTGTGCACACATGTACTGTATGTACTGAGTCCTAAAGAGCCCTTCTGGTGCCAGTAAATACATAGAAACATCCCAGCAGGCTGTGCTTTGTAAACATACAAAAGAGTTTCACGCATGTGAAAATTATTTTTCATGTGTGTGCTTCACCTCTGCTGCTACAACTCCATCCTAGGGGAAACACTGCTGTGTGCGTTTTGTGCAGCAGGGGATGTGATAGTCTACTGGTAGAGTAGAGAGAGAGCTAAGTAGCGTTGAAGTAGAATAGAGCAGGGCAGAGAGATGGAAGCAAAATATATTAAACCCGGTGTTAATACAGCAGAACTGGAGAGAGGGCGGAAAATAATAGAGGTGGGCATGGCTCAAGTAGGGCACAAATTATAGAGAGAACGATACAGTGTGAATAAAGATTACATAACATAAAAGTAACTGCAGTCTTTTTATTTGATAGCCACTTAAATTAAACAATTTTTATAGGGCAAGTAAAAACTGACTTCGGGCAAGTGAAAAAAAACCTTAGTGTTGAACCCTGCAGGGCTGTCTGTGTTTATTGCTAAATTATATGTAATGCAGTTAATCTCTACAAATTATGAACATGTTGTGTCGATATAGATAGTGCTCCTAAATTTTGTGCTGGCGCTCCTAAAATTTTCAGTAAGGAGCGCTGGTGCTCCTAGTGGAAAAAGTTAGTCTGGAGCCCTGCACTTATGGAACAGCCTGCTGGAGAGCATCAGGGCTGCAGAGACTGTTGATGTTTTTAAAAGGAGGCAAGACTCACCTTTTTAGTTTGGCTTTTAACTGATATGTTACTCTTTTAATTCTTCTATTATATGTTATTTTAATCTCAAATGCTTTTAAATCATTTATTTTTAAATCTTTATGCATTTTATTATTATTAAATTTCTAAATCTTCATTAATTTAATCTATCCTATTGCCTTTTAGTCTTTTAGTTTTTCACTCCAGTGTTTCCTCATGGGGGTCTCCACACTGGGAGGTGTGTCTGGTCTGTCCACGGGGACGTCGTCTTGGAGATCCCTCAGGCCCGGGGGACTGGGAGGCTCTACACCATGTGTGAGTCTAACCCAGTCTGTCTGGGTCGGGGTGGTCTCTGTGGCGCCGCTCCCTGTGGCCGTAGGCTGTGACACCTCTCAGTGTGGATGAGGTCCCCATAGGTGTTTTTTTCCTCACCTGGTGCCTCAGTGCCCTGCCATGTTACTGTATTGATTGTGTGTGTGTGTGTGTGTGTGTGTGTGTGTGTGTGTGTGTTTATATGTGGGGGTGGGAGGGGCGGGTTTCCAATATTTGTAGTATTTTTGTTGTATGTTTTTATTTCGTGAAGCACCTTGTGTTGCATTTGTAATGTATGAAAAGCACTATATAATTAAAGTTTGATTTGATTTGATTTAATGCGTGTCAGTTTGGCCTGATTGGTGACACAAAACATGGTGAAGAAACATGTGGAACAGTACAGAAGGATTGGCTGAATGATGCTTTGGTACAGCAGTAGCAGTAGATGGGGGGCGACATAGAGTCCTTTGAGTTTTCGGATAGCTGACAGTCTTTGTTGACTCCTTTTTTGTATGTCTCTGATGTGCTGATCGAAATTGAGTTTATTGTCCAGAGTTATGCCAGGTATTTAAAACTGTCCACTGTTACAACTGTTTGATTTTCAGTGAGATGGGGTGCTGAGGTGAGGGGGGGGGAATCATTATTTCTTTGGTTTTACTAACGTTGATGTGAAGATGGTTGTCCATACACCACTGAGTGAAGTGTGTGACTGTGTGTGATAATCCAGAGCAGAGAGATTGTCAGAGAGAAGTGCAAGAATGGCCGTGTTGAGATGGTGCAGTTTCCGGATCAACAGGTGTTTCTGGATCGTATTTAAGGCAGAACTGAAGTCCACAAAGAGAATTCTCACAAAGTTACCTGGTGAGTCCAGGTGGTGAAGGAGGAGGTGCAGCAGGCAGGCTACAGCATCCTCTGTGCCCCTTTTGGCCTTACAGGCAAACTGAAAGGGGTCCAGACGTGGAGTGACAATCAGCAGGATGGTGTTCAGCAGGAGTTTCTCTAGGCACTTCATTATTATGAATGTCAGGGCGACGGGGCGGTAGTGGTTAAATTCTGTAGGTCGGGTTTTATTGGGTACACCCAAACATAGTTGTCAAAACATCCACACAGCGAATCACTGCATTCGCCTTTTTGTCTGTTAAACAAATTATATTGATGAACTGGAAACTACATAAGCCAAACTGCTTTAATATTGATTTGTGGTTAAAAGACTTGATGGACTTGTTGTCAATGGAGAGGGCAGCCTCAGCCCTCTCTGATTATGACCATGGAGATGATGGACCCCGGACTTTTATCAGGTCGTACTTGGAGAACAAGTCGTATGAACGATCTGTTCATGTTGCTGAATTCTGCTTCCAGATTATTATGAAGGTGCAAAGGCATCAGAGAAGTTCAGTTAAAGTTGATTCTGTTCCCACTGAATGATTCCTCTCCTCTTTTTAAAGATGTTCCTCCTAATTCTCACTTTAACATTAATTATTAGATTATTATAAGGGTGCAGAGGTCCTAATATTTTCAGTCATTTCCATCTTCCAGGAAAGGAAGTTGATTTTACTGACTCTAGTGTCAGTGTGGATACAAATTAAATTAAATTCAAGGTCACATAGTAACAAAAGCACTTTAGTTAACACAGATACTAAAGTTATGAAGTAATATAATAATGACTTACTTTGACCATTTGTCCCCCATGTTCACACTGGTCCCTGCAGAGTGTGGTCTCTGCTGCTGCTCTGAGCTGTAACACAACACACACCTGCTGAGTGCTGACCTCTGACTCTGGAGTAAACAGGACACATTTGTATCACCTGTGCTTTTCCTGCAGCTACAACTCAAAACATCTGCTGAGAAAATGACGCCACAAATACTATTTAAGGTGACGTGTGGAAGATTTACAGGGATTTGGTGGCCTCTACTGGTGAACTGCAGATTGCAACCACCTAAAGGGAGAATTCCCTGTGTTCATTGTTCAGGAAGTTTTTATCAGGAGCTGAATGATCCACAGAGGTCTCTTCTTTTGACTTTGAATAATGAAAAGTTGAAACACACCCTGCTCTCACACTAAATGCACTTTAGATGAAAGGTGAAGGTGAAAAGACGGTCACAGTCAAATGTGAAAGACTTTACAAGTGCACAAGCAGAATGTTTGTTGTCCTGCAGCTTTCTTTACACCTTGTGACACAGTGTGCAGAAGTTATGAGCTCTATCATAACTTCTGCACACTGTGCACTGTATGTTAGGTGTTAGTTTGGAGCTTTTGTCCACTTTCCTGTTCAGTCAAACACAAAATAATTTAAGTCACTTGAAGCAGAGCCTGGTGTTGAAGAGAAAGTAAATAGTGTCACACAACAAAGGGGAAGGAAAACTTGGTTTCCTGTTTATTACACCAGTAGTTCTCCTTTTAGTGTTGAGCAGCCCCCTCACATGTCAGGTTCAATAACATTTCACTTCAGGGACCTCCATGTGAAAAGATTTTGGTAGTTAGATGTGAATTCTACAGTTGTTTACTGGAGTTGAGGAGATATCTGTGGAGGAAGTGACACGAAGAAAACAATAACGTTGGGCCTAAAGCACAAGGTCCACCATTTTCTAAAGACGCCTAGAAAACAAAAAACCACAATTCGGGCTTGTTTTTCTCGTTAACTTTTGTTGTTGTTCGGACAGAATGAAATAACTGAATAAACGGATGACACAAGAACCCTGGTGATAAGAGTAATAAGTAATAGAGTAGTTACAATACCTTTTGGAAGTCTTTCTGGTGGTAAAGAAGACTGCGACACTGCTGTAAGAATGATAGAGACACTGTGCAGCTCCGGAAACTCAACCTCCCCCTATGCTCACCACACACACACCCACACCCACACACACTCACACACACACACACACACACACCCACACACACCCCACACACACTCACACACTCACACACACACACACACCCACACACACCCCCACACACACTCACACACCCACACCCACACACACTCACACACACACTCACACACACACCCACACACACTCACACACTCACACACACAGATAATGCAGTCAGAACAGATTTGTATCCTCCTGCAACATTTGCTGGGAAATAATAAACTCTAAATTATTAGACATGATACACACAAGGTGAACCCTTGGTGTTAGTGCAGAGACATTATGCATTATGGAGGGGTTATATTATATGTGGCAGGTTGCATGTTGAGCCTGGAAGGACAACAGCTGTGTGTGATGAAGAAGAGCACGACAACCTACAGTGGCTGCAAAAGTTTGGCCCCCTGGATTCTTTTACTGTGAATAGTTGAGTACAGAAAGTCTGTCAGACTATGTCACAGTTTCTGATACTTTGACCAAGATGGAAGGTTTGTTTTGTGTTGTTTATTCATGTGTTAGCTCTGCCATCATATGGGTTTAGCCTACTGTGTGAATGGCTGAAGATGTCTCAGAATATATCGTCTTAAATACCATTTTTAACATGTACATGTATTATTATGTCATCTGTACTTTTAGCAAACTTTTAATTATATATGTATCTATTTTTTATTTAGCCTTTACATTTCAGATTAGTTCTGAATTAGTTTTTAATCTGTTTATATTGTTATACGTTATATTTGAAAGAATGCAACATTCAATATTCCTCTAAATGAAGTTTAAAATAGTCCTTCTGGGTCAAACACCTGACAGCAACAGTGACTTTCCTGCCTTTATTCCTGAGCCCAAGATCCCAGCACAGCGGCACCAAAGTTACAGTTCAGTTAATCATATTTACATATCTAAAATATTCGGCTCATACAATCCAGCTCGAGTCCAGAAATCCTTTCAACTATTTGACTATATGACTCAGAAATCTTACTGTCTGCAAAACTGGAAGCAGAGCAGGTAACAACAAACTCTGCATAATGATAAAAAACATTTGTGTTTAAATTTCTGAATGGCCTTTGCCGCCTCTCTTGCCCTGGTAAAAAACCATAAACCCTCCAGGTGCCTGGCTCACCTGTACCTGCATACACATATATGTAGATTCACCTCGTGCCCCAGCTACCCAATACCTTCAAAATAAAAGCATTAATAAGTACTCAAACAATACTAAATATTATAAGCAGACTAAAGGTGTATTCTTCAGACCTAAACAACAAAAAATAACTAAATAATTAGTGATTAAATATTACAAAAATAACAAATAGCTCCAACAAGTATAGTGAATGTGAAACATTTACTGATGGTGAGCTTTCAATCTAACTGGTCCCAACATACACTGATCAAATTTTACCATCATCACCTCTTTGTCACATAAAGTCATCAACAGGTTTGAATCAAGATCAAACACCTTAAAAAAGTTAATTGTGTTTCCACATAATAATTTCTCTCCTCTCTTTAACCCCTACTTCTCACTTTCACATTAACCCTGCTCCATCAAAAGGTTCATTCTCACACACACTGAGTGTTTAGAGGGTGTGAAGGCCCCAATATTTAAAGTCATTTTCATCTTTAAGAGACAGAAGTTGATTTTACTGACTTTATGTTCCGTCAGTGTGGATACAAGTGACAGAAAAGATGAATGTGACTGTGCTCAACAAGTTGTAATAATGTTCACAGCTCATAATCAGGTCCACTGTTCTGCTGTGCTGTATGATACATCAGTCACTGAATGGTTAAAGATCCATCCTGTCTCCTGTCTTGTGAGTTCGACACCCCAGGGTGAGTGTTATCCTAAATATTCCTCAAACACTTCCTGTTTTTCAGGCTCTACTCACCTCTTGACATTTATAAACATTATTGAAAAGGCATCAAGTTGAAGATGAAACATGCTGTGAAACATTTTAAATGAGATGAAAGTGTTATTTTTGTTTTGTACAATTTTACAGTGACACAAAAGAACAGGAGCACCGTGAGAAAGTTTGGGCACCTCAAGATATTTGCGCTCTCAGACAACCTTTACAGGGTCTCTGTCAGACACAGTGGTGGACTCACACATGCAGACTGAGAGGAAATCCAAAGTTCAGGGTGTTTTAATCCAGTCAGGGTCGCTACACAAAGGGCAGTCAGCACAGGCAGAGGTATCCAAATCAACAGGCATAAACTCACTGGTCTAAATACCAAAAGGTCAATCTGATGAGGAGGACACACTGGGAAGAACACTGGAAAGCTCACACGCAGGACAAGACGATGGAGCAGAGAACAAAGGGAAGACTCAGACTTATATACACTCTGACAGGGGAGATAACGACACACAGGTGAAAGCAATCACACAGGTCAGATCACTGCAAACAAAGCACATGAAGACTTTATTTATTAGACCTTGTTATACAGTAAACTACCCAACTGTTGATATCAGCAGATTTAAAGATTAGATTATGAAATACTCCTAATGTACTGTGAGCTTTAATCTGCTTTGGTTTTTAACACTTTAATTACACAAGTCTCTCAGGAAGCAGCAGATTTTTATACCAGTGTTCCCTTCATTGTGTCTGTAACTCTAAATGGAGACATCAGCTTTCCAAATGAAACAGTCAACACCACACATGTATAAACACTTGACTTTATTCTCAACAGGAGAAGTGTTTTCAGTATAATAAATAAAGTATAAAATGGCTGTGATCAGGGTGGGCTTCAAAGTGCAGGTACAAACACTGGCTGAGGGCCGACTTATAACAGAAACTCTACACTGAGGACAGTCTGAGAGGCTGCACAGAAAATATAACAGTATGATCATACAGACCTTATATAGTATTTTCATATTATGGTGTTTTGCATTCTTTTTCTCATAAATTAGTATATTTAATTGTTCTGTTTCTCTTCATGCCTTTAAGTATTTTCTTTGTCTATGAGGCACTTTGAGCTGCAATCCATGTATAAAAAGTTTTATATAAATAAAATGTGTTATTATTATTATAGTCTGTATCCTTAACATACATGCTGACATACCATCATTTATCATATTTGTAATTTGTTCTGATTCTATATTATATTTGTATAACGTCTCTAAATTAATGCAGACAAACACCAACTACCACTTCTTTATCATATCATCAGTCTGGTGCAATGTTCCCTCTAATTTTGAAAACTCCCGAGCAGACATTTAACTCCTCTGATCACCTACTTGAGCGACTGTGGGCGACATCTGACGCGTACACACTACATCCACAGCATCACCTCTCCAACCCCAAATATCATTACAAGTGAATATTACTGTAAAGATTAATAATAAGATTATTTAACACCATGAACTACTGAATATCTCGGTCAGTGACAATTAACAATAATAAATCATTGTTTTGGCAAAATAGATTTTGCATTTATTGCCATAAATTAAGAGAGAACAATTAAGAGAAAAATGTGCTCCATAAAAGTCACTTGGAGACAAGACACAAACATTTAAGAGTGATGGCAACACAAAGAGCAAACAACTCTTTGAAATACAAAATGAGTAACACTCTTTAATAGTAATTGCCAGCTACTTGAGGCCTCTAAACTGCAACAAATATAATATGCCAGATCAAAAACTAAAACTTAAATTGTAGTTGTACTACTACAGACAGTATCACGTCAATATCGTGTGTGTGTGTGTGTGTGTGTGTGTGTGTGTGTGTGTGTGTGTGTGTGTGTAAACTCACCTTGTACTTTTGCTTCACGTCTCGCACATAGAGATGTACCTTCCCGATACCGACTCCGATCCCTGAACCTTTGGTAGCTGCCGATACCGAGCACCAATCCGATACCAGCGCATAAAATAAAAATGGATGGGATATGAATTACTGTATGTCTCAGTTCCTAAAATTCAATGTAAAATATTAAGAAATAATTAAATAATAGAATGAATGCCATAAAACATTTATTATTATTATAATCCAGTGCTGACACAGATCAAGACGCAGGTTAAAGTGCAGCCACACAATTTGGTAAAAAAGACATTTTAAAGGCTACAGTAGAATGTTTTTTAAACTCCGCTCTGTTTCCATTTCGTTTGCCTGTAGCGTGCGTGCATATGCGAAATGACGTGAGGCATTACGTGGTATCGGACTGGTCATAGGATGCACTCGCCAATACCTGATACCGCATTTCAGGCAGTATCGGAGGCATTTCAGATACTGGTATCGGTATCAGTACAAATCTACTTGCACGTCTCGCAAACAACTCCATTCTCGCTTGAAAAAGAAAAAATATCGCAGAGTTTCAGCGGTGGCGTTCGCTCGTCTGACAGACACTCCACCTTAAACGACAAGCGATTTTTCTTAAGATTTGAGTACGTATTTACTGTTCAGGTCGCATATGGGGGAAAAATAAAAATAAAAACAGTAAAAACTGTAACAGTAAAAACTTTTTTGTCATCTGCGCAAAGAGGTTGGGAGCAGTGTGCAATTGTGCAGTAAAACAGCTTAGAGGGAACAGTGGTCTGGTGTACGCTGCAGTTAGCAGAACATGGCTGACCCTCATATGAGTTATCTTGACCTGTATATGATACTGACATGGCTCAGACATGTTAGAGCTTACAAAACCTGAAGCAGAGCAGGTTACAACAAACTCAGGATAATTATGAAACACTATTTGTGTTTAAACTGATTTGTGAATGTGTCGATATGCAGGAAGCATCAGCAGGCACGATGATATGAAGAGACCATCAGGAGCAGCTGCTGACGGGAGCCTCAAGATGTTTTCATCCCACTTCCTGGTTCGTCTCTTGTCCCCTTTTTTGACAGAAACACAGGATATTATTTAAGATGAAAACAGGATTTACTCAGATTTAAGCTGCAATAGATAGTCATGTCCACAGATTCATCTAAATAGACTGTGTGAAACAATGTGAGGTTAACAGAAACATGATTGACATGATTGACACTTCATCATCTGACACATCGTCCGACCTGCTGCAAGTGTGATAATCAGAGTTATGATGCTACTTTATGAGGGTGAAAATAAACATTAAAAGCAACATAATTCAAACATGATAACAGTGTGTGGAATGATGCAAAAGGTGTTATGCATAACTTCATTATATGAGCTAATTCTCTGACACAATGGTTGTAAAATAATCATAATAATCAGACTTGTGTGTGCAAAATATCACTGCATGCAGTTACACTTTGATGATAATAAAAACTTACGTGACAGAGACTCTGTCTTTGAAATCAAGCTGTTCAGCTTCTGACTGATCACTTTTCAAGGACACACCAGAGTCAATGGACTCAGTGCTTCCCGTAGCCCTCCTAGTAAACAAGACACAAAGAGCAGCAGGGTGGGAAATGAGATGATCAGGCATCCAGACACATCAACTGATGGATACACAGAAACTACTGAGTAGACATCAGAGAAGTTCAGTAAAAGTTGATTCTGTTCCACTCTGATTTTCCTCTCTTTTATCAACACAGACTTTTACAGTAATCACTTATCACTTAAACAAAGCTACAAAACATTTCTAAACTTTATGTGCACCATGTCAATAAATGTATTTCTCTCTTAAATGGAGTCTCTCCTGACTGAACTGACTTTAGTGACATTTTGTTGTTAGTAAACACTTACTTCTCTTCAGGAGAGGGGGGTGTGTCTTTAACATCTGCAGCGCAGCCTTGTGAATCTTTGCTCCTGACAGAAAAACTGGTGATGCAAGAGGGCAGGAGCTTTCTCAGACGGACTCTGAGAGAAAGATAATCACACACACAGAATCCCTCAGCCCAGTAATCATGTCATTCTTTTCTTGTAGTCTATATTTTATTTATTTTTTGGGCTTTTATTTTGTTGTTTTACTATGAAGCTCACTGTAACATAATTTTCAAGACAGTGATGATAATTATTACACTGAGACTGACGGAAGATTGTTTATTAATATAAACAAAAGAAGGATCGACCTTTGAGGATCGTCACATTTCAGATTAGCATTTAGTGTTTTTGTAATAAAGCTCATAGCTGCATCTGCGCACTCATATTTAGAGCAGAGGTCCTAATATTTCCAGTCATTTCCATCTTCCAGGAAAGGAAGTTGATTTTACTGACTCTAGTGTCAGTGTGGATACAAATTAAATTAAATTACAGGTCACACAGCAACAAAAGCACTTTAGTTAACACAGATACTAAAGTTATAAAGTAATATAATAATGACTTACTCAAACACGCTGAAACCCATGTTCACACTGGTCCCTGCAGAGTGTGGTCTCTGCTGCTGCTCTGAGCTGTAACACAACACACACCTGCTGAGTGCTGACCTCTGACTCTGGAGTAAACAGGACACATTTGTATCACCTGTGCTTTTCCTGCAGCTACAACTCAAAACATCTGCTGAGAAAAAGACGCCACAAATACTATTTAAGGTGACGTGTGGAAGATTTACAGGGATTTGGTGGCCTCTACTGGTGAACTGCAGATTGCAACCACCTAAAACTTCTCCCAGCTATAATTCCCTCAGTGTTCATTGTTCAGGAGGTTTTTATCAGGAGCTGAATGATCCACAGAGGTCTCTTCTTTTGACTTTTGATGATGAAAAGTTGAAAACACACCCTGCTCTCACACTAAATGCATTTTCGATGAAAGGTGAAAATGAAAAGACGGTTACAGTCAAATGTGAAAGACTTTACAAGTGCACAAGCAGAATGTTTGTTGTCCTGCAGCTTTCTTTACACCTTGTGACACAGTGTGCAGAAGTTATGAGCTCTATGACTGCCTTCTTTATGCTGCCAGTTTAATAAGTAGCTGTATGAGAACATGTATAATAAAATATTTACAGCCTTATTTACTTGGAAGATTAACGTAGTGACATGTTGTCTGTTCCACATTACTGCCGCTGTGTGTTAGGTGTTAGTTTGGACTGTTCCCCACTTTTATAAAGACAAAACAAATAAATTAAATCCTTTATTTTATTTGTTGTTCAGACAGAATGAAATAAATGAATAAATGAATGACACAAGAACCCTGGTGATAAGAGTAATAAAGTATTTACTGTACCTTTTGGATGGTAAACAGCACTGCGTCACTGCTGCTCAAAATGAAACTAAATCTCCTCAAACCGCCGTTATCTCTGGCTGCCTGCTGCCTCCTGCCTCCTGCCCCACCCAGAGCCGACCCTCCCTATCAGTGAATTAAGCGGCTGCTGAGGGCCCCTCAGACACTAGGGGGCCCCAGATGGGTGCACGGTAAACTCAATTGACTGTGGTTCATATTTCTTGATGGTGTCTAATAATAAAGAGTCAAAAACTGTGAAGGTCAGAATATGAACAGAATGAAAGGGTTAAAAAATCATGCTAAACTAAAGCTGCGTTGGTAAATAATATTAGTTACCCCTACATGCATTTTCTGTTGGCATTGTTTCCTGTTTACAGTCATTGTTATTGGAGTAAATAAATAAAGTAATTAATATCATCAAGGTGGTTAACCTGAATCCCAGCCTAGTAACCATGGTAACTTATGCTGCTGGGCAAGAATGTTATTGTGGCTCCAACAAATAGAGAAGTGCAATAAATGAATCAATAAAATAAGAGGTTTATACAACTAGTGTAAGAATAGAAGTGAAAATATGAACTACAAGAGCAATTAAAGACAAAGTGAAGATGTAAAGTGACAGTGGTGAGGTTATTAGCAGCAAGTCAGCAAGTCTAGTATGTACCTGTATGTACACAATGGACATGACAGTAATATATAATGTGGTAACTGTTGTCTGTATCAGGTATTAAGATGGCTACATGATAGAAATATAATGTGGTATTTATCTTAACGTAGGAGAAACAGCAGTTTGAAAGGATCTGAGCTTCAGTCAGAGAGAGGGAAATACCTCATTGGCTGAGCTCTGAAACAGTCACATGACTCTTTGTTCAGTCACCAGCTGCTTTCATTTGTGGCTTCACACACTTCCCTCCTTCAGACACACTTCACATTGTGTAGCTTTCTACTTGACTCCAATCAAAGTGTCAGTGAGAGGCTCAGTAAAGGAGTGTGACACCTGTTTGATACACAATGATCCATGTAGGAGTGAAGTCTGTTCCTTAAAGCTACTGAGGTCTGTAACCCAGGAGTGAGCTGGCTGATGGGCTGGCTTTGGTTTGATGTTGTGCTGTGTGTTGTGTTCAGTCAACGATCTGCAGGCTTTGCTTAGAAGATAATAATATTCATCTTTATTTGTTCAAACATGTATAAAGGTGAATAAAGTCCACTTTCTTTCTTTGTTGAATCTTAAGTGTCACAGTGCTTACATAAATAGCAGATTATAACATACACAAGTAACAGATGCATTAATACAAAAGTCAGTCAGACTAACATTTTCCAGTATTTTGACCAAGACAGAAGGTTTGTTGTGTGTTGTTTATTCACTGGTTGGCTCTGCCATCATATGGGTTTAGCCTACAGTGTGAATTACCTTAGAGTTCTCAAATTACATTGAGTTATATACCATTTATTTTTACTTTTATCATACTTTTAAAGGGACATTGTGTAACATTTTCAGTTGTTTATTGGCAAAAATTGATATCTGCATTCATAAATATGTCATCACAGGTGTATTATTACCTCCACCAATAATCTGACTTACTTCTCCTAAAAGGAGAATTTCGGATTTGTTTGTACATTGTGCGGGTAAGGTAAGGCTTAACTACAAGTGGCGGCGACGCAGACCCAGCGCAGACCGGCACGGCTGTGATTGGTTTGCTTGGTAGCAACACATTTCCGGTTTCGTATTTCCAGATTCCGGCAGCCCCGCCGCCTTTAAACATCTTCTGTTGCGATGTAGATGTTGCAGTGTTTTAAGGCTCATTATATATATATGCCATTATGCTCAACGTTCAATACGGATATGGATACCCGGCCGGAGCCGTCTGTCCGTGCTCCGCGTTCATTTCTCTGTGACCGGAAAAGCCGGAAGCTAAACGAAGAATCAACTAGAGACGACGATCACCACTCAGGAAATGAACGTAGCCTCCTACCGCTCTGGCGGTGAATTCCACCGCGACGAAACGGAGTGACGGAAAAGTTCAAGGGGTTCGCGACGGCATCACGGCAACCACGTAGCGACGTCGTCGATTCAACGCACGACCATAAATAAGGCTTCAGTCGTCTGTGGGGTTCCATTACGTTTCGCCATCTTGAGAATACACCCGCCAGCAAGGGACATACAGCACCGCCTTCTGCGTTTTCGTTGAGAGCCAGGCCAGCACTGCGTGACTGAGGAGCCGAAGGAGAGGAGCAAGAAGCGCTTCGCTACTACCCTGGCAATTTTCAAACAAAGTCCCACTCTTTGAGCATAATGCAGGATCAGGCCAGCGCCGCTGTTGGCCAGCATGGTGAGGAGGGGGTTTGTCAACTCGCGTCGCGTGTGTCTGTGTAGGAGCCTGAATTAATACTAGTGATGTTACGCTCGAGTCAGTTTGCTCGACACAGAGTCGATCTTTTGAAGCGCAAGTGTTCCGAGGCAGTGTTTCGATCCCTGCTTCGGCACGGCCACAATCACGTGACTACGGGGAGCGAGGCCTCGTTACAGGCAGTCCCAATGGTCTTCCACTCAGATGCAGTTCTGACACACAGCCAGCAGATGTCACTCTTCTGACTATATGAAATGCTTCGAAGCAGTGTGTCAGTCTCGAAGCAGGTGTGTCAAAGTGGTTCACTGCTTCATGAAGATTCGATTTCACCATCACTAATTAATACTCCACGTAGTATCGGATGACATGGTTTCATCAGTGTTATCATAGCTTTTTGGTACACAGCGGCTACAGTTGTTGCAATACGTGTTTGAAACAGTGAGGCGCTAGAGTGCGCCATCTGTTTGAATGCAATATGTGATTTCAACGTTAGATGGGAGAAGTTCCTACACACTGTGGCTTTAATAATATATGTATATAATCTTTTATTTATTGTAAATACTGCATTGTTGTTTTGATTTTGTTCTGAATAGTCATAGCAGGCATGATAATATGAAGAGACCGTCAGAAGCAGCTGCCCGCGTTTGCCTCAACCATGTTCCATCCCACTTCAGACGACAGCTCCTGGTTCATCTCCTCTTCTTTTTGATAGAAACACAGGACATTATTTAAAATGTAAACAATGGGTAAAAATAAAATGTAATAATATGTCTGTGCGCTTTGGGAATATATATATATATATATATAATTTAATGGAAACTCATTAAATAAAGAATAATATATAACAAATTAGATAACTATAGCTTTATATATATAGCTTACCTGGGAGAGACTCTGTCTTTGAAATCAATCCGTCCAGCTTTTGACCGATCACTCTTGAAGGACACACCAGAGTCTATGGACTCAGTGCTTCCCATAGTCATCCTAGTAAACAAGACACAAAGAGCAGCAGGGTGGGAAATGAGATGATCAGACATCCAGACACATCAACTGATGGATACACAGAAACTACTGAGTAGACATCAGAGAAGTTCAGTAAAAGTTGTTTTACTGTTCACATTTCTAAACTTTATTGTGCACCATGTCAATAAATGTATTTCTCTCTTAAATGGAGTCTCTCCTGACTGAACTGACTTTAGTGTCTGTCAGTCCAGATACAAGTGACAGAAAAGATCAATGTGTGACTGTGCTGAAAAAGTTTTAGTCATGTCCACAGATTCACCTAAATATTTGAGACTGTGTGTGAAACAATGTAAATGAGGTTAACAGATTAGACTCACTGATCGTCTGAAGACTTGACCAAATCTTCATCATCTGACACATCCTCTTCCTCTGAGGAAGAAGAGTCCGACCTGCTGCAAATGATAATCAGAGTCATGATGCTACTTTATGAGGATGAAAATAAACATTAAAAGCAACAAGATTTCAAACTTGAGAGAACAGTGGGTCTCATTCATGAAAAGTGAGTAAATCTGTGTGTAGATTTGCACATAAAAGCCTGCTCTACTAAAAACCTACTCCGGATTCAGGAACGCTGCGGGAAACTCAGATTTTATCGTAAACACGTGTGTATGATCATGAATGCCAATCCATCGTAAAGTGACAGCGCGCTCCCGGTAATCAGCAATTAGCATAAATCCCCGCCCATGAATAGCCAATGAGCACCATATAAGGAGGTGTAGGTGCTTCCTGTCAACCTGTCAGTCATGACGCAGAGAAAGAAAAAAGATTTTTTCCGAAGCGGAGATCGAAATCATTTTGGGTGAAGTGGACAACATGTGGAAAACATTTTATTTTCTTCAGTTAGTAGTGGTGTGACAGGGACAGGCAAAGCGAAGGCCTGGAGGGAGGTAACTGATGCTGTTAATGTTGTCTCCGTCGTACAAAGAACCATGTCAGAGGTGAAGCGTAAATGGTTTGATATGAAACTGGAGGCAAAGAAACGCATAAGCACATGCACAAAAATACAGAAACAAACAAACAAACAGAAGATTCATTTGTGGGGTTTTGAATGAAGTGGGAACGGGAAACCAGAGATGTTTTGTGCGTAATGAATAAACTAAATTAGTGATCGCTGTCGGAATGTAGAGCTTTTTAACATTTATTTTAACACCGATAACATATAGCCTACAGCAGTTTGTATGCATCGTCCTCAAATTATTTGAATCTTAATAGCCTAAAGCTCTGTTTGATACAACGTAAATTAATCATTTTCAAATCATATTTATTCATTCAAACGATCGTCCTCCTTCCACCTGCTGCCCCTGCTGAACCCAGGCATTGAGGCCGAAGAGGCTGTGATCCGGCTGCCCTTATGGATATTTTTATTATCATCATTCAACGTGTAGAAAGAACGTGTAATCTATTGAGCCAGTTTACATAGATAGCCTAATTCACAATCATGAACCTGGATCTTAAACCTGCTAATTGCCAAATAATTTAACTAAATGTGTTAATTTTTTAATATTTTGTCATGTTTAGATTACGTGTTTCAAAGGCATCTGTGTATTGTGTACATAACAGAGCGCAATACGAATTAAAATTGTCATTTCCAATAGTGAAAAGCAATATTTATGTGCTTTACTAAATTTACACAAGCACCACGAGTAGTCAGGAGCAGGAGTAGATTTTGTTAGTAGCTACGAAAAGATCGGAGCTACTAAAATATTGATGAATGCGGACACGCACGTAAATTTCCGTCTGCGAACAGTTTACACACAAATTCCTTCTGCTCACGTTTCATGAATGAGACCCAGTGTGTGGAGTAATGTTAAAGAGGTCACACATGTAACGTGTGAATTTACCAAATGTTCATAATGAGGCAACATTTTGTTGTTAGTAAACACTTACTTCTCTTCAGGAGAGGGGGGTGTGTCTTTAACATCTGCAGTGCAGCCTTGTGAATCTTTCCTCCTGACAGAAAAACTGGTGATGCAAGAGGGCAGGAACTTTCTCAGACTGACTCTGAAAGAAAGATAATCATACACATTTAAATACATTTACTTACACACACACACACACACACACACACACAGTATGAGAAACAGAGACAAAGTAAAGACTGTGGTCAGCAGCCAATTATTTCCTCTGGGTATACATTAATAATATGCTTAGCTAAGAAAACAACATCTTTAAACCTGAACTGCACTGAGGAACAGTAAACTTGTCTTCACAGGTCACGTAGCAACAGCAGCACGTTAGCTAACACATGCTACAATTATAAAGTAACATAATAATGACTGACATCATCAGACTTGTGTGTGTGTAAAATATCAGTGAATGCAGTTACATTTTAATGATGATAAAAGCTTACCTGTTAACGGAGTGTGTCCTGATGGGCACATCAAAGAAACTGGACACCCCCCGTCTCATAGCCGATTCACTAAACAAGACACAAAGAGCAGCAGGGTGGGAAATGAGATGATCAGACATCCAGACACATCAACTGATGGATACACAGAAACTACTGAGTAGACATCAGAGAAGTTCAGTAAAAGTTGATTCTGTTCTCACTGAATGATTCCTCTCTTTTATCAACACAGACTTTTACAGTAATCACTTATCACTTAAACAAAGCTACCAAATATTCCTCAAACACTTCCTCCTGTTTTTCAGGCTCTACTCACCTCTTGACATTTCTAAACTTTATTGTGCACCATGTCAATAAATGTATTTCTCTCTTAAATGGAGTCTCTCCTGACTGAACTGACTTTAGTGTCTGTCAGTCCAGATACAAGTGACAGAAAAGATGAATGTGACTGTGCTGAAAAAGTTTTAGTCATGTCCACAGATTCATCTAAATATCTGAGACTGCGTGTGAAACAATGTAAATGAGATTAACAGGTTAGACTCTAAGGTTGTCTGGAGACTCGAAGAAACCGTCATCTGACCCAATGTGCTTCTTCTGGAAGGAAGACAGGTCGAACCTGCTGCAAATGATAATCAGAGTCATGATGCTACTTCATCAGTTAGTCTTCACAGGTCACGTAGCAACAGCATCACATTAGCTAACAGATGCTACAATTATAAAGTAACATAATAATGACTGACATCATCAGACTTGTGTGTGTGCAAAATATCAGTGAATGAGTTACATTTAGAAAATTAGAAAAAATTAAATCCACCACAGAGAAGAAAGTATTATCAACTTGTATATGGGGTGCCGTTTGTAAAGTGTCTCATGCTGAAAATAACATCAACTTTTTGCCACATTTAGCTTCAAACAATTTTTAAAAAATTGTTGTGAATTTTTTAACGTCACCTTTTACCACTTTGTATGTTATGAGAGCTGTCATTCCAGGAGTAAACATCTGGCTTTATAAATGATAGCACATACATCCAGAGTGTCTGATGAGTCCTGATCTTGACACTGTAGCACTACTGACATTTCAGGGTTTATTTTATCATGTATCATTATATATGTGTTTGAACTGATCAGATACTTGAGGTGAGGACACACCTGTCCACATACAGGTACAATAAATAAAATACACACTACAAGAAAACAATGACATGATTACTGGGCTGATTCTGTGTGTGTGTGTGTGTGTGTGTGTGTGTATGTGTGTAAATGTGTCTGTGTGTGTGTGTGTGTGTGTGTGTGTGTGTGTGTGTGTGTGTGTGTTGACAGAGTAAGCTGGAAAATAACACGAGATATGGAAGGCAATGATAAGATGAGAAGGATTGTTACAGGAAGATGTGGAGAGGATGAACACCAGATCTGTTACTCAAGTAAAAGTACTAATACCACGCTGCAAAATATTCTGTTACAAGAATATATATTATTTAATTGTTATTTTTTATTTAATTATTATTATTATATGTAATATTTATTGATTTTTTTTTCAGCAATTATTTGTGCTCTTATTAGAAACATACAAGTATGGGGTGCCGTTTGTAAAGTGTCTCATGCTGAAAATAACATCAACTTTTTGCCACATTTAGCTTCAAACAATGTTTAAAAAAGTGTTGTGAATTTTTTAACGTCACCTTTTACCACATTTACAGCAATATTTGTGACAGAAAAGATGCACACACACACACACACACACACACACACACACACACACACACACACACACACACACACACACACACAGAATCAGCCCAGTAATCATGTCATTGTTTTCTTGTAGTGTGTATTTTATTTATTGTACCTGTATGTGGACAGGTGTGTCCTCACCTCAAGTATCTGATCAGTTCAAACACATATATAATGATACATGATAAAATAAACCCTGAAATGTCAGTAGTGCTACAGTGTCAAGATCAGGACTCATCAGACACTCTGGATGTATGTGCTATCATTTATAAAGCCAGATGTTTACTCCTGGAATGACAGCTCTCATAACATACAAAGGCAACAAAGGATGAGCTGATTTTAACTTTAATGAACTGCTGGTCTTGTGTCCTTTCTGGTAGACACCCAGGCTCCCTCCCTTGATCAGATCTCTGCAGAGCTGTGTGGCTGTGTGTGTGTGTGTGTGTGTGTGTGTGTGTAATATCAGTGAATGCAGTTACATTTTAATGCTTATAAAAGCTTACCTCAGAAGGGAGCTGCCTCTAAATAAAATCATTCCAGCTTTTGACTGATTACTTTTGAGGGACAGACCAGAGTCAATGGACTCTATGCTTCCCGTACTCATCCTAGTAAACAAGACACAAAGAGCAGCAGGGTGGGAAATGAGATGATCAGACATCCAGACACATCAACTGATGGATACACAGAAACTACTGAGTAGACATCAGAGAAGTTCAGTAAAAGTTGATTCTGTTCCCACTGAATGATTCCTCTCTTTTATCAACACAGATTTTACACTTCCTCCTGTTTTTCAGGCTCTACTCACCTCTTGACATTTCTAAACTTTATTGTGCACCATGTCAATAAATGTATTTCTCTCTTAAATGGAGTCTCTCCTGACTGAACTGACTTTAGTGTCTGTCAGTCCAGATACAAGTGACAGAAAAGATGAATGTGACTGTGCTGAAAAAGTTTTAGTCATGTCCACAGATTCATCTCAATATTTCAGACTGTGTGTGAAACAATGTAAATGAGGTTAACAGGTTAGACTCACAGGTCGTAATGATCTCCTAGAAGGTCGATGTCTGGACCAATAAGATCGTCCGGCCTGCAGCAAGTGAGATAATCAGAGTTATGATGCTACTTTATGAGGATGAAAATAAACATTAAAAGCAACAGGATTCAAACATGATAACAGTGTGTGGAGTAATGTTAAAGAGGTCACACGTGTAACATGTGACTTTACCAAATGTTCATAATGAGGCAACATTTTGTTGTTAGTAAACACTTACTTCTCTTCAGGAGAGGGGGGTGTGTCTTTAACATCTGCAGTGCAGCCTTGTGCATCTTTCCTCCTGACAGACACACAGCTGGTGATGCAGGAGGGCAGGAACTTTCTCAGACGGACTCTGAAAGAAAGATAATCACACACATTTAAACACATTTACTTTACTAGTACTTTTACTTGAGTAACAGATCTGGTGTTCATCCTCTCCACATCTTCCTGTAACAATCCTTCTCATCTTATCATTGCCTTCCATATCTCATGTTATTTTCCAGCTTACTCTGTCAACACACACACACACACACACACACACACACACACACACACACACACACACACACACACACACACACACACACACACACACAGAATCAGCCCAGTAATCATGTCATTGTTTTCTTGTAGTGTGTATTTTATTTATTGTACCTGTATGTGGACAGGTGTGTCCTCACCTCAAGTATCTGATCAGTTCAAACACATATATAATGATACATGATAAAATAAACCCTGAAATGTCAGTATTGCTACAGTGTCAAGATCAGGACTCATCAGACACTCTGGATGTATGTGCTATCATTTATAAAGCCAGATGTTTACTCCTGGAATGACAGCTCTCATAACATACAAAGGCAACAAAGGATCTTGGAAACTTTAATAAACTGCTGGTCTTGTGTCCTCTCTGGTAGACGAGAGAGAAAAACACCAGGGTGGGAAATGAGATGATCAGACATCCAGACACATCAACTGATGGATACACAGAAACTACTGAGTAGACATCAGAGAAGTTCAGTAAAAGTTGATTCTGTTCCCACTGAATGATTCCTCTCCTCTTTTTAAAGATGTTCCTCCTAATTCTCACTTTAACATTAATTATTAGATTATTATAAGGGAGCAGAGGTCCTAATATTTTCAGTCATTTCCATCTTCCAAGAAAGGAAGTTGATTTTACTGACTCTAGTGTCAGTGTGGATACCAATGAAATTAAATTACAGGTCACACAGCAACAAAAGCACTTTAGTTAACACAGATACTAAAGTTATAAAGTAATATAATAATGTCTTACCTTGACTCTGACCAGGTGAACTTCATGTTCACACTGGTCCCTGCAGAGTGTGGTCTCTGCTGCTGCTCTGAGCTGTAACACAACACACACCTGCTGAGTGCTGACCTCTGACTCTGGAGTAAACAGGACACATTTGTGTCACCTGTGCTTTTCCTGCAACTACAACTCAAAACATCTGCTGAGAAAAAGACGCCACAAATACTATTAACAGCACCTTTGACTTTTGACCATGACACATTAGAAACACACCCTGCTCTCACACTAAATGCACTTTAGATGAAAGGTGAATGTGAAAAGACGGTCACAGTCAAATGTGAAAGACTTTACAAGTGCACAAGCAGAATGTTTGTTGTCCTGCAGCTTTCTTTACACCTTGTGACACAGTGTGCAGAAGTTATGAGCTCTATGACTGCCTTCTTTATGCTGCCAGTTTAATAAGTAGCTGTATGAGAATATGCATATTTGTCATCACTATAAAATATTTACAGCCTGATTTACTTGGAAGATTAACGTAGTGACATGTTGTCTGTTCCACATTACTGCCGCTGTATGTTAGGTGTTAGTTTGGAGCTTTTGTCCACTTTTTTAAAGACAAAACAAAGAAATTAAATCCTTTATTTTATTTGTTGTTCAGACAGAATGAAATAACTGAATAAATGAATGACACAAGAACCCTGGTGATAAGAGTAATAAAGTATTTACAGTACCTTTTGGATGATAAACAGCACTGCGTCACTGCTGCTCAAAATGAAACTACATCTCCTCAAACCGCCGTTATCTCTGGCTGCCTCCTGCCCCACCCAGAGCCGACCCTCCTGATCAGTGAATTAAGCGGCTGCTGAGGGCCCCTCAGACACTAGGGGGCCCCAGATGGATGCACAGTAAACTGAATTGAGTGTGGTTCATATTTCTTGATGGTGTCTAATAATAAAGGCTCAAAAACTGTGAAGGTCAGAATATGAAGAATGAAGGGTTAAAAAATCATGCTAAACTAAAGCTGCGTTGGTAAATAATATTAGTTACCCCTACATGCATTTTCTGTTGGCATTGTTTCCTGTTTACAGTCATTGTTATTGGAGTAAATAAATAAAGTAATTAATATCATCAAGGTGGTTAACCTGAATCCCAGCCTAGTAACCATGGTAACTTATGCTGCTGGGCAATCCTGGTCTGCAGCAGGATGAAGGTGAGGATTAGCTCCATCTATGATCAACACATGTTCAACAGACAAGAACAGACGCCTAAAAGACAGTTACACATGTATAACATAGTATAACAAACTTCAAGATGACACCTTAGTCTGGATATTCTTAGCTCCGTTGATGGAATACACACCTGCTGCTCATCACCTGCACCTTACCTGTGTTACCTGTGTTTCCCTGCTCTAGTGCGCCACCCTGTGTACAAACAACAAAACTGCATCTATTCACATAAAGAATGTTACTGTGGCTCCAACAAATAGAGAAGTGCAATAAATGAATCAATAAAATAAGCTACTGAGGTATGTAACCCAGGAGTGAGCTGGCTGATGGGCTGGCTTTGGTTTGATGTTGTGCTGTGTGTTGTGTTCAGTCAACGATCTGCAGGCTTTGCTTAGAAGATAATAATATTCATCTTTATTTGTTCAAACATGTATAAAAGTGAATAAAGTCCACTTTCTTTGTTTCCATCAACAAACCAAACACACAACTTACAGAGTGAAATGTGTCACAATACTTACATTAATAGCAGATTATAACATACACAAGTAACAGATGCATTAATGCAAAAAGTCTGTCAGACTACGTAACACTTTCCAGTATTTTGACTGAGATAGGTTTGTTGTGTGTTGTTTATTCACTGGTTGGCTCTGCCATTGTTGTTTATTAAGTAGCGATGATGTGAAGGTGATGAAGGAGACTCTGCTGACACCGTCTTGCTTGCATGAAGAAAAGGTTTATTACAAGTAGTACAGCATCATATCAAGCACCCAGGTCTGCTTGAGAGAGAGTTCGAAGCCAATATGAACCACTCTAAATAACAGCCACACAAACTCTGCTTAAATAGGCTCTTGCTTTTTGTGGAATGCGCGACACAGGTGAACAGAGTACAAATAGACATTCTAGTTGACTCCACCAAGTCCTAGCCTTGGCCATAAATATCTTCTTGACCCCGGGCACATATGTCTCTGGACCCTGGGTCCCCAACTAAGCTGTTCCAAAGCTTCAGAGTAACTCTCAATATACTACACCATCATATGGGTTCAGCCTACAGTGTGAATTACCTGAGAGTTCTCAAATTACATTGCATTAGATACCATTTATTTTTGCCATGTACATGTATTATTCTTTTATTTGTACTTTTATTATACTTTTAATTATATATGTACCTTTCTTAAAAAAATTATGATAAATACAGCCTTGACGCTTTGATTCTGTTTTGAATCAGTGTTTGAATTATTCCTTCATACTGATTATCTCCACCTGCACATTATATCAACATGGCTCTGTTTGCGAAACCTGAAGCATAGCAGGTTATAACAAACTCAGTATAATGAGTAAAAAATTATTTGTTTTTAATCTGATTTCTGAAGACACAGTGATGCAGGAAGCATCAGCAGGCATGATATTATGAAGAGACCATCAGGAGCAGCTGCTGACGGGAGCCTCAAGATGTTTCCATCCCACTTCAGACGACAGCTCCTGGTTCATCTCCTCCCTTTTTGATAGAAACACAGGACATTATTTAAAATGTAAACAGTATGTACTAAGATTTAAGCTGCAGGTCAATAAAATGTAATAATATGTCACTTTAATTGGAACTAATTTTAGAAACTTAATAGATAAAATGCATGCAAAGCAAATGTATGAATAATTTACTGATGGTGTCATTTTCTATCAATAACTAGTCCCAACATACACTGATGAAATTTACCATCATCAGCTCTTTGTTACATAAAGTCATCAACAGGTTTGAATCAAGATCAAACACCTTCTGAAAACTAGAGATGGGATTTATGGCTCTTTGAGGGGAGCCGGATCTTGGTGAGCCGTTCCTTTCAAAGAGCTGTTCAAAAAATTGGCTCATTTGACTGATTTTTATATTTATTAGGTTTGAAGAAGCCAGCCTGGTGGTAACTCATTTTATCTTGGAAATAATCACTGGGAGGTTTGATGGGTGAGATTTGGAACAAAATAATACAAATTAGATATTCCCCAATATCTGAGTTTGAATTATTCTGAAATATTGATTATAACCTCGTTTGACATGTGTGGACGAGATTTTAAAGTCTGATCTGGTTTCATTGTAAATATTCCACAAGGTTGCGCCATATCACTCTGCTTTGACAGTGACATCACTATTTTGGATTCAACACTTACAAATAAACATTAAAAAACAAAGCAGGCTACAATGAATTTTGCTCAAGGGAGGAGCAAAGGAGGAGCACACATTGATATTAAAAAAAAAAAAAGGTTCCCAGCTGCGACGTGGTTCCCATCGTTCATGTTAACGAGCCGTTCAATAGAATCGGTTCGTTCGTGAACGTCACAACACTACCGCACAGACCGGCTCTTCCGAGTCTTTTCCTCACGAACTCCAGATCACTCTCAACAAGATGGACGAGATTCGGCTGAGGATTATGTCACGCCACAAGGCGATCGACATCACCAAGGCTGCTGGCCCAGACAGGGTGTCAGGCCGCACACTGAAGTCATGTGCAGACCAACTAGCAGGTGTATTTTTGGACTTTTTCACTCTCTCCCTGCAGCTAGCCACAGTCCCCACCTGCCACAAATCATCCACCATTGTACCTGTGCCTAAGAAGCCAGCTGTCACCTGCCTCAATGATGACCGCCCAGTCACGTTGACCCCACTGTGATGAAATGCTTTGAGAGGCTCACCCTGAAACACATCAAGGACAGTCTCCCCCCTGACCTGGACAGCCATCAGTTTTCCTACAGGGGGAACCGATCCACAGTGGACACAGTCTCCATAGCACTCCACACAGCTATCTCTCACCTGCAGCAGCCAAACACATATGTTAGGATGCTATTTATTGATTTCAGTTAAGCTTTCAATACACTCATCCCACATAAACTGGTATTCAAACTTAGCAGTCTGGGCCCCCACCCCACTGTGTTCATGGATCAGTGACCTTTTCACCAACAGGCCGCAAGCGGTGAGAACAGGAGCTCATACATCATCCACACTTGTCCTTAACACAGGTGTGCCGCAGGGCTGTGTGCTCAGCCCGACCCTTTTCACCATCTTCACACACGACTGCACCCCCATCCATGCCTCCAACACCTTTGTCAAATTCGCCAACGACACCACTGCACTGGGCCTCATATCAGACAATAATGAGACTCACTACAGAGAGAAGATCCACCACCTGGCCTGGTGGTGCTCAGACAACAGCCTGGTCCTGAACACCGCCAAGACAAAAGAGGTCATTGTAGACTACAGGACGACCAGAAGAACAGCACACGCCCCACTACTCATACAGGGGGAGGTAGTGGAGCGTGTGGACAACATCAAGTTCCTGGGAATCCACATCACAGCTGACCTCACCTGGGCTCTGAACACCAAGCACTTAGTAAAGAAGGCTCAGCAAAGACTCTTCTTTCTGAGGAAGCTCAGGAAGGCCGGACTCCCCTCCAGGCTAATGACAAACTTTTACAGAAGCGCCATCAAGAGCATCCTCTGTCTTGGCATGACCGTCTGGTACAGTAGCTGCACAGCACAAGACAGAAGGGACTTGGCCTGGGGGGTAAGAACAGCGCAGAGGATTGTGGGAAGTCCTCTCCCAGACCTGGACTCGGTGTACACTGTCCGCCTCCAGAGGAAGGACAGCAGCATTGCCACAGATCCCACCCACCCGTTCACAGACTGTTCTCTCCCCTGCCCTCAGGACGGAGGTACAGGGCCCTCAAAGCAAGGACAAATAGACTGAGGAACAGGTTTTTCGCGGGCTGTGGCCTCCATCAACCCCCCTGCACTCACATACACACCAGCCCCAAACTGAGGAACTGACCTTTGCACTTTGAACTGCACCGTTGCACTTTACCTCACCTTGCTGCTGTTTTTACACATCTGCTGCCTCTTTTATCAAAGTTTTTATACTGCTGCTATATCTCTCACGCACTTTATTGTTTTTATACCTTACTGATGTCTTTTTATATTTTATATAGGCCTACTGTCTGTCCTTTTTATTGTGTTGTTATCTTGCCGAGGGTACTACACGTAATTTCGTTGTGCAATATACAATGACAATGAAGTCTTCCATTCTATTCATATTCAGACAATATGAGTATTGAGAGGGGTCCTAATGTTTACTGTCATTTTGATCTTCAAGAGAAGACGTTGATTTTACTGACTTTATGTTCAATCAGTCCAGATACAAGTGACAGAAAAGATGAATGTGACTGTGCTGAAAAAGTTTTAGTCATGTCCACAGATTCATCTAAATATTTGAGACTGTGTGTGAAACAATGTAAATGAGGTTAAAAGATTAGACTCACTGATCGTCTGGAGACTTGATCCAATCTTCATTTCATACATTGTGTTAAGATGAGAAGTCCAGCCACAAGTGTGATAATCAGAGTCATGATGCTTCTTTATGAGGATAAAAATAAACATGAAAAGCAACATAATTCAAACATGATAACAGTGTGTGGAATGATGCAAAAGGTGTTATGCATGACTTCATTATATGAGCTAATTCTCTGGTTGTAAAATAATCATAATAATCTGACTTGTGTGTGTAAATATCACTGCATGCAGTTACACTTTGATGATAATAAAAAAACTTACCTGGGAGAGACATATTTTGACTGATTACTCTTGGAGGACACATCAGAGAAACAAACCGCCTCCAAAGTAGTAGGCCAGTAGTTTTTACAAAATAATTCTAGGAACTCCATTGAGCATATTAACGTATACATATAGTGAATACATAACATACACAAACCCATACGCACCTTTCCATACGGAGCTGTGCCATTTCTTTATCCATCCTAGTAAACAAGACACAAAGAGCAGCAGGGTGGGAAATGAGATGATCAGACATCCAGACACATCAACTGATGGATACACAGAAACTACTGAGTAGACATCAGAGAAGTTCAGTAAAGTTGATTCTGTTCCCACTGAATGATTCCTCTCTTTTATCAACACAGACTTTACAGTAATCACTTATCACTTCAACAATAATCCTGACCATCGTATGGGATCATTATGAGGGTGCAGAGGCCCAACATTTACTGTCATTTCATGGAACAAAAGGAAGTTGATTTTACTGACTTTAACGTCTGGAGTGTGGATACACATGAAATGAAATTCATGTGAATATATACCCAGAGGAAGGGAAAACTCAAAATAAGATCTTTGTCCAACCTATTTCTCCCAGACGTGACTGAGCTCAGTTTAAGATCAATATGAGATTGTGACCATTTTTCATACTTCTTTAATTCAGCTCCTGAGAAATAACCTTCCTCTTGTCTCCCCAGAGGAAAATGTGCTGCTCACCACAATGTTTTCTTTGTCTTATCAGACAGAACATCTTCTTATTTGGAGATTACTACATTCTCATCTGTTTCTCATAAGCCCTTATAGAATCAACAAGTGTGAAAGTGCTCTGAGTGGTCAGACGACTAGAGAAGTGCTGTGCAAGTCCATCTGTTCTTTTGCTCCTTATTTCTCCTGGGAGGGATGTTTAGGAGAAACAGATCAGAATGTAGGTTTATGTCTGATGAGACAAAGTAAAGACTGTGGTCAGCAGCCAATTATTTCCTCTGGGTATACATTAATAATATGCTTAGCTAAGAAAACAACATCTTTAAACCTGAACTGCACTGAGGAACAGTAAACTTGTCTTCACAGGTCACGTAGCAACAGCAGCACGTTAGCTAACACATGCTACAATTATAAAGTAACATAATAATGAGACATCATCAGACTTGTGTGTGTGTAAATATCAGTGAATGCAGTTACATTTTAATGACGATAAAAGCTTACATGAGATGGGGTGGTGTGTGGGACAGACCACAGAGACAGAACTGTGCTCTTTTTTTTTTGGATCAATTATTTATCAAATTTTTCCATAAATAATAATAAATAAAAAAACCCATGAGATATGGCAGGCATTAAATAAACAAAGATAGTAGACAATGGAAGTAATAAAATAGCAAAATGAAAAATAAGAAACAAACCTCTCCCATCCCATAAACCTCTAGGGG
Organism: Epinephelus cyanopodus; assembly: GCA_026686955.1. NCBI lineage: Eukaryota > Metazoa > Chordata > Actinopteri > Perciformes > Serranidae > Epinephelus > Epinephelus cyanopodus. The sequence continues at coordinate 35,670,715 of CM048928.1, forward strand.
ACCATTAGGCCAGTAGTTTTTACAAAATAATTCTAGGAACTCCATTGAGCATATTAACGTATACATATAGTGAATACATAACATACACAAACCCATACGTACCTTTTCATATGGAACCGTGCCATTTCTTCAGCCCTCCTAGTAAACAAGGCACAAAGAGCAGCAGGGTGAGAAATGAGATGATCAGACATCCAGACACATCAACTGATGGATACACAGAAACTACTGAGTAGACATCAGAGAAGTTCAGTAAAAGTTGATTCTGTTCCCACTGAATGATTCCTCTCTCATCACTTATCACTTCAACAATAATCCTGATCCATCGTATGGGATCATTATGAGGGTGCAGAGGCCCAAACATTTACTGTCATTTCATCTGGAACAAAAGCAAGTTGATTTTACTGAAGCTTAGCAGAAATGATTTCAGGAATACTCCCTCAAATTCTCCTCCTGTCTCTTCCAACTTGATCAGCTGACTGTGGGCGTTCACTCTTTGACTTAAACCAACTACATGTTGCTAAGATCTCAGTGAGCCAATCAGATTGTTGCTGTCAAACTTTAAACTGTTCTCCTTTCTCTCACTTTGGTCTGTTGCTCATTTAAATATCAGATCCTTCAACAATAAATCTTTGTCATGTCATGATTTTATTACTTTGAATAATTGAGATTATTTTAGTATCACTGAGACATGGTTATCTCAGGGTGACAGCAGTCCTCTTGTTGAAGCAACCCTTCCTCATCTTACACACCTCCATCAACTCTGACTGCACTCCTGTCTAACTTATTTATTCTGATTTGACATCATTTCAACATTTTTGGTTTTATGGTAACATCTAAAGACACAGTGATGATTTTAATAATCTAATAATCTAATTCAGACTAAACAATGTTTTATCCAAGAGTTTTCTCATTAGTCACTAAATGGTTAACGATGTTTAGGAGAAACAGATCAGAATGTAGGTTTATGTCTGATGAGACAAAGTAAAGACTGTGGTCAGCAGCCAATTATTTCCTCTGGGTATACATTAATAATATGCTTAGCTAAGAAAACAACATCTTTAAACCTGAACTGCACTGAGGAACAGTAAACTTGTCTTCACAGGTCACGTAGCAACAGCAGCACGTTGGCTAACACATGCTACAATTATAAAGTAACATAATAATGACTGACATCATCAGACTTGTGTGTGCAAAATATCAGTGAATGCAGTTACATTTTAATGATGATAAAAGCTGACATAAGATGGGGTGGTGTGTGGGACAGAACTGTGCTCTTCTTTTTTTTGGATCAATTATTTATCAAATTTTTCCATAATGAAAAAACCCATGAGATATGGCAGGCATTAAATAAACAAAGATAGTAGACAATGGAAGTATAATAAAATAGCAAAATGAGAAATAAGAAACAAACCCTCTCCCCATCCCATAAACCTCTAGGGGACCATTAGGCCAGTAGTTTTTACAAAACAATTCTAGGAACTCCATTGAGCATATTAACGTATACATATAGTGAATACATAACATACACAAACCCATACGTACCTTTCCTTATCACGCTGTGCTTCTATTTCAGCCATCCTAGTAAACAAGACACAAAGAGCAGCAGGGTGGGAAATGAGATGATCAGACATCCAGACACATTAACTGATGGATACACAGAAAACTACTGAGTAGACATCAGAGAAGTTCAGTAAAAGTTGATTCTGTTCCCACTGAATGATTCCTCTCTTTTTCAACACAGACTTTTACAGTCATCACTTATCACCTCAACAATAATCCTGATCCATCGTATGGGATCATTATGAGGGTGCAGAGGCCCAAACATTTACTGTCATTTCATCTGGAACAAAAGCAAGTTGATTTTACTGAATCTTAGCAGAAATGATTTCAGGAATACTCCCTCAAATTCTCCTCCTGTCTCTTCCAAGTTGATCAGCTGACTGTGGGCGTTCACTCTTTGACTTAAACCAACTACATGTTGCCAAGATCTCAGTGAGCCAATCAGATTGTTGCTGTCAAACTTTAAACCGTTCTCCTTTCTCTCACTTTGGTCTGTTGGTTATGAGAAACAGATCAGAAAGTAGTAATCTCCAAATAAGACTTTTGTGTGTGTGTAAAATATCAGTGAATGCAGTTACATTTTAATGATGATAAAAGCTTACATGAGATGGGGTGGTGTGTGGGACAGACCACAGGGGACAGAACTGTGCTCTTCTTTTTTTGTCATCAATTATTTATCGAATTTTTCCATAAAAAATAAATGAATAAAAAAACCCATGAGATATGGCAGGCATTAAATAAACAAAGATAGTAGACAATGGAAGTATAATAAAATAGCAAAATGAAAAATAAGAAACAAACCCTCTCCCCATCCCATAAACCTCTAGGGGACCATTAGGCCAGTAGTTTTTACAAAATAATTCTAGGAACTCCATTGAGCATATTAACGTATACATATAGTGAATACATAACATACACAAACCCATACGTACCTTTCCTTATGGCGCAGTGTTTCTGTGAAAGCCATCCTAGTAAACAAGACACAAAGAGCAGCAGGGTGGGAAATGAGATGATCAGACATCCAGACACATCAACTGATGGATACACAGAAACTACTGAGTAGACATCAGAGAAGTTCAGTAAAAGTTGATTCTGTTCCCACTGAATGATTCAACTTTATCAATCAATCAACTTTTATTTGTAGAGCGCTTTTCCTGCATGGACATGCAACACAAAGTGCTTTGCAGAATTAAAAACAATTAACACAAGAAAGAAAAAAGTTACAAAGAAAGCCCCTCCCTCCCACCCTCCATACTAGACACACACACACACACACACACAATCTCATACAATCTCACACACAATAGGAAGACATGGCATGGCACTGAGGATCAAGGAAACGCCACCTTTGGGGTCGTCCACACTGGGAGGAGCAGCAGGCCGTGCCATCGGGGGGACCAGCACCCAGGCCCCCCGACTCCGACAGACAGGTGGACCCCCACATCGAAGGGAGGAACCACCAGCCGGCTGGGCCGAAGGGACCCAAGGACAGCACCCCCACTAGCAGACCCGACACAGCTCCCAGTGTGGAGGACCCCCCTGAGGAAACACTGGAGTTAAAAGCTAAAGACTAAAAGCATAAAATAGGACTAAAAGAATAAACAAAATAAAATAAATACAGTACCAAAAATAAAATACGTAAAAATATAAATAAAATAGAATAAATAAAGTACCAGTGATAAATAAAAACAAAATTATTAAGATTAATATCGTCTTAAAAAGCAAGATAAAAGCAGCGAAATAAATACAACAGAACCAGATAAGAACATAGGAAGAGTTTAAAATATTAGTTAAAAGCCTGATTAAAAAGGTGTGTCTTTAAACTTCTTTTAAAAATATCAACAGTCTCTGCAGTCCTGAGGCTCTCCGGCAGGCTGTTCCACAGGTGGGGGCCATAGTGGCTAAATGCTGCCTCACCATGGGTTTTTGTTCTGGGTTTTGGTATGGTTAAAAGGCCAGTGCCGGAGGACCTCAGGGTCCGCGAGGGTTGATATGGTAAAAGCAGATCAGATAAATAAGAGGGTGCAAGGCCGTTAAGACATTTAAAAACCAGTAAGAGAATCTTAAAATCGATCCTGAAGCGGACGGGGAGCCAATGCAGCGACTCTAGAACCGGTGTAATGTGCTCCCGCCCTCTGGTCCTCGTCAGCACGCGTGCGGCTGAGTTTTGTAATAATTGGAGATTTAAAATACTCTTTTTGGGAAGACCAGAGAGCAGGGCATTACAGTAATCTAAGCGACAGGAGATAAAAGCATGCATTAGCACCTCCGTACTGGCCTGAGAGAAACGGGCGGACTCTGGCTATGTTCTTAAGGTGATAAAAACCTATTTTCGTTATATTTTTGATATGTGGGATAAAATTCAGCTCAGAGTCAAAAGTCACGCCCAAATTTTTTACTGATTGGGTTGGTTTAAGATCCTGTAGTTTTGGTAAAAGTTTCTCTCTCTGGCCTTCAGGACCTATAACTAAAACCTCAGTTTTGTCCTGGTTGAGCTGTAGGAAATTCTCTGCCATCCATGACTTGATGTCTACAATGCAGTTAAAAAGGGCATCAATTGGCCCTGTGTCATCAGGAGACACGGCGATGTATAGCTGTGTATCGTCAGCATAGCTATGGAAGCTGATGCCGTGTCTCCTGATGACATCCCCAAGGGGAAGCATGTAAAGATTAAAGAGAAGTGGACCTAAAATTGAGCCTTGGGGAACCCCACATCCAATTTCATGAGTTCCTGAGGAACATGTATCCATACTTACATAAAAGCATCGGTCTGTGAGATAAGAACAAAACCAGTTAAGGACAGTACCAGAGAGGCCAACCAGGTGTCTGAGTCTTTTTAATAAATGTGATGGTCTACCGTATCAAAAGCGGCGCTTAAATCCAGTAGAACCAACACTGTGAGCTTTGTTATATCTAAATTCCACCTGATGTCGTTTAAAATCTTTAGAAGGGCTGTCTCGGTACTGTGGTTCTTCCTAAAACCAGACTGATGCCTCTCTAAAATGGTATTTCTGTGTAAAAAGTCATTAACTTGGTTAAAAAACAGTTTTTCTAGAATTTACTTAAAAACGGTAAGTTGGATACAGGCCGGTAATTATTAAGAATGTTGGGGTCTAAGTTGCTCTTCTTCAGAAGGGGCTTCACCACCGCTGTTTTAAAGGCGGTGGGGAAGACACCCGTCTGAAGAGAGCAATTCATGATGTTTAAAAACTGCTCCTCAAAGAAACCATAAAACGTCTTTAAAAGTGGTGTGGGAATTGGATCTAAAAGGCAGGTTGTTGGGTTTACTTGGGAGAAAACTCGACCAAGTGTCCTTGCATCAACCAGGGCAAAACTCTCCAGTGTTTCCTCAGGCAAGGACAACAGTCCAGGTTTGTAAACAGACAGAACTTTCTTGGATAACGGACTGGATCTGATGTCCTTGATTTTAGTTCTGAAGTGGTCTGCAAAGTCTTCACAAAGATCATCTGTTGGTATCTTAAGAACTCTATTAAAATCAGTGCCTGTTAAAATATTAAAAGTGGAGAAGAGGAACCGGGGGTTGTTTTTATGGTTGGTGATGAGTTGTGAGAAATGGGAAATTCGGGCCTTTTTGACTGCGTTATTGTAGGTTTTGAGTTGTTGACGTAAAAATCTCATAATGAACGGTCAGTTTACTCTTTCTCCATCTTCTCTCAGCACTCCTGCATTGTCTTTTCAGTTTATTAATTTCATTGTTTTTTCTCCACGGGGGTGTAGGTTTTCTTTTTATTGTTTTCGTTACAAGTGGAGCTACTGAGTCGAGAGCTGACTTCAGTTTACTGTTAAAATTATCAACGATAAAATCACAAGGTGCAGGTAAAATTTCTGCAGGAGTGCTCTGTAAAATCTCAATAAAATTTGCAGCCACTTCAGAAGTAAGATAGCGCCTCCTCACTGTTCTCACCATTCCTCTCTTTTATCAACACAGACTTTTACAGTAATCACTTATCACTTAAACAATAATCCTGATCCATCGTATGGGATCATTATGAGGCAGAGGCCCAAACATTTACTGTCAAGATAGTGACCCAAAATGGTTACAGTTAGAAAAGTTGTCATGTGGACCTGCCTCTTTAGATGCTTTACTTTGCTCCAAGCTTCCATTACCAGAACCTATATTCAGATATTCTATAAATCCAGTTGTTAAGCACTCCTTGAAGGTTTGGGCACAGTTCAGACGAGCATTTTCACTCAATAGCATGCTAATTAACGCCCCTATATCAAGAAATAATATGTTCAAAACTTCCGTTATGGACGGGTCCTTTGATATCTGGATCATGAATGGATTAGCTACTTTAAAAGACCTATATGTTGATAATAATTTGCATCATTTGAGCAGCTGAGGTTAAAATATGAGATCCCCAACTCACACTTCTTCAAGTATCTGCAACTTCGCAACTTTGTATCCTCACAATCAGTTCAATTTCCACTGATACCCCCCAGCTCTCTCCTTGATTCTCTATTACAGTTTAGCTCCGACCACAAACAGCTTATTGGAAAAATCTACATGTCACTCCATTCTCACAATTTAGAACCCTTGACACGTTTAAAAAGCCAATGAGAGAAGAATTAGGCATAGAACTTACTGAGGATATATGAGATTCCACATTAGATAGGATACATTCATCTTCAATTTGCTTAAGACATAAGGTAATACAGTTCAAGATTGTACATAGGTTACATTGGTCTAAAGCAAGATTGGCAAAAATAACACCAAATATTGACCCTAACTGTGACCGCTGTAGAACAGCAACAGCTACTTTATCACATATGTTCTGGTTTTGCCCAAAATTAACAGAGTTTTGGCAACTTATATTCAAATTCTTTTCTGACCTGCTAGGAATAGAACCTCTTGCCATAATAGCAATATCTGGTGTAGCACCGCAGGATTTATGCCCCACTCGACATGGAAAAAACATGATGGCCTTTGCTATGCTACTGGCTAGAAGACTTATATTGCTTAAATGGAAAGACAAATCTCCTCCAACCTTCAATCAATGAATCAGGGATCTTCTACACCATCTGACTTTAGAAAAAATCTGCTATGCCACAAGAGGCTGTGCCCTCAACTTCTATGCTATATGGCAACCAGTGCTAGATCATGTTGAAAAGATAGATGCCTCAGACATTTTAAATGTATAGATATGACCCCTTTTTCTTTTTACTATCCTTTTATTTTTATTTGTGTATGTTTTTGTTTGTCCTGTTAACTTGATTTGCGGATTTTTATGTATGTGTTTGTGCGTTGTTTTGTTGTTGTTGTTTTTTTTTTAAATCATATACATTTACTGACTCGTGGTGGTGCAGTGGGGTGGGTTGTATTGAAATGTATAAATGTATATCAATTTGTATCTTTTATAACTCAAAAAACTAATAAAAACAGACATGAAAAAACAACAACAACAACAAAAAAAAAAACAACTACATGTTGCCAAGATCTCAGTGAGCCAATCAGATTGTTGCTGTCAAACTTTAAACCGTTCTCCTTTCTCTCACTTTGGTCTGTTGCTCATTTAAATATCAGATCCTTCAACAATAAATCTTTGTCACGCCATGATTTTATTACTTTGAATAATTGAGATTATTTTAGTATCACTGAGACATGGTTATCTCAGGGTGACAGCAGTCCTCTTGTTGAAGCAACCCTTCCTCATCTTACACACCTCCATCAACTCTGACTGCACTCCTGTCTAACTTATTTATTCTGATTTGACATCATTTCAACATCTTGGTTTTATGGTAACCTCTAAAGACACAGTGATGATTTTAATCATCTAATAATCTAATTAAGACTAAACTATGTATTTATCCAAGAGTTTGCTTATTAGTCACTAAATGGTTAACGATGTTTAGGAGAAACAGATCAGAATGTAGGTTTATGTCTGATGAGACAAAGTAAAGACTGTGGTCAGCAGCCAATTATTTCCTCTGGGTATACATTAATAATATGCTTAGCTAAGAAAACAACATCTTTAAACCTGAACTGCACTGAGGAACAGTAAACTTGTCTTCACAGGTCACGTAGCAACAGCAGCACGTTAGCTAACACATGCTACAATTATAAAGTAACATAATAATGACTGACATCATCAGACTTGTGTGTGTGCAAAATATCAGTGAATGCAGTTACATTTAATGATGATAAAAGCTTACATGAGATGGGGTGGTGTGTGGGACAGACCACAGGGACAGAACTGTGCTCTCCTTTTGTTGTGATCAATTATCGAATTTTTCCATAAAAAATAAATAAATAAAAAAACCATGAGATATGGCAGGCATTAAATAAACAAAGATAGTAGACAATGGAAGTATAATAAAATAGCAAAATGAAAAATAAGAAAACAAACCCTCTCCCCATCCCATAAACCTCTAGGGGACCATTAGGCCAGTAGTTTTTACAAAATAATTCTAGGAACTCCATTGAGCATATTAACGTATACATATAGTGAATACATAACATACACAAACCCATACGTACATTTTGCGCTCTGCTTCTCTTTCAGCCATCCTAGTAAACAAGACACAAAGAGCAGCAGGGTGGGAAATGAGATGATCAGACATCCAGACACATCAACTGATGGATACACAGAAACTACTGAGTAGACATCAGAGAAGTTCAGTAAAAGTTGATTCTGTTCCCACTGAATGATTCCTCTCTTTATCAACACAGACTTTTACAGTCATCACTTATCACTTCAACAATAATCCTGATCCATCGTATGGGATCATTATGAGGGTGCAGAGGCCCAAACATTTACTGTCATTTCATCTGGAACAAAAGCAAGTTGATTTTACTGAAGCTTAGCAGAAATGATTTCAGAATACTCCCTCAATTCTTCTCCTGTCTCTTCCAACTTGATCAGCTGACTGTGGGCGTTCACTCTTTGACTTAAACCAACTACATGTTGCTAAGATCTCAGTGAGCCAATCAGATTGTTGCTGTCAAACTTTAAACTGTTCTCCTTTCTCTCACTTTGGTCTGTTGCGCATTTAAATATCAGATCCTTCAACAATAAATCTTTGTCATGCCATGATTTTATTTCTCTGAATAATTGAGATTATGTTAGTATCACTGAGACATGGTTATCTCAGGGTGACAGCAGTCCTCTTGTTGAAGCAACCCTTCCTCATCTTACACACCTCCATCAACTCTGACTGCACTCCTGTCTAACTTATTTATTCTGATTTGACATCATTTCAACATTTTGGTTTTATGGTAACATCTAAAGACACAGTGATGATTTTAATAATCTAATAATCTAATTAAGACTAAACAATGTTTTATCCAAGAGTTTGCTTATTAGTCACTAAATGGTTAACGATGTTTAGGAGAAACAGATCAGAATGTAGTTTATGTCTGATGAGACAAAGTAAAGACTGTGGTCAGCAGCCAATTATTTCCTCTGGTATACATTAATAAATATGCTTAGCTAAGAAAACAACATCTTTAAACCTGAACTGCACTGAGGAACAGTAAACTTGTCTTCACAGGTCACGTAGCAACAGCAGCACGTTAGCTAACACATGCTACAATTATAAAGTAACATAATAATGACTGACATCATCAGACTTGTGTGTGCAAAATATCAGTGAATGCAGTTACATTTTAATGATGATAAAAGCTTACATGAGATGGGGTGGTGTGTGGGACAGACCACAGGGACAGAACTGTGCTCTTGTTTTTTTGTCATCAATTATTTATCGAATTTTTCCATAAAAAATAAATAAATAAAAAACCCATGAGATATGGCAGGCATTAAATAAACAAAGATAGTAGACAATGGAAGTATAATAAAATAGCAAAATGAAAAATAAGAAACAAACCCTCTCCCCATCCCATAAACCTCTAGGGGACCATTAGGCCAGTAGTTTTTACAAAACAATTCTAGGAACTCCATTGAGCATATTAACGTATACATATAGTGAATACATAACATACACAAACCCATACGTACCTTTTAATTTGGAGATCTGCTTCTCTTTCAGTCCTCCTAGTAAACAAGACACAAAGAGCAGCAGGGTGGGAAATGAGATGATCAGACATCCAGACACATCAACTGATGGATACACAGAAACTACTGAGTAGACATCAGAGAAGTTCAGTAAAAGTTGATTCTGTTCCCACTGAATGATTCCTCTCTTTTATCAACACAGACTTTTACAGTCATCACTTATCACCTCAACAATAATCCTGATCCATCGTATGGGATCATTATGAGGGTGCAGAGGCCCAAACATTTACTGTCATTTCATCTGGAACAAAAGCAAGTTGATTTTACTGAAGCTTAGCAGAAATGATTTCAGGAATACTCCCTCAAATTCTCCTCCTGTCTCTTCCAACTTGATCAGCTGACTGTGGGCGTTCACTCTTTGACTTAAACCAACTACATGTTGCCAAGATCTCAGTGAGCCAATCAGATTGTTGCTGTCAAACTTTAAACCGTTCTCCTTTCTCTCACTTTGGTCTGTTGGTTATGAGAAACAGATCAGAAAGTAGTAATCTCCAAATAAGACTTTTGTGTGTAAAATATCAGTGAATGCAGTTACATTTTAATGATGATAAAAGCTTACATGAGATGGGGTGGTGTGTGGGACAGACCACAGGGACAGAACTGTGCTCTTTTTTTTTTTTTGTCATCAATTATTTATCGAGTTTTTCCATAAAAAATAAATAAATAAAAAACATGAGATATGGCAGGCATTAAATAAACAAAGATAGTAGACAATGGAAGTATAATAAAATAGCAAAATGAAAAATAAGAAACAAACCCTCTCCCCATCCCATAAACCTCTAGGGGACCATTAGGCCAGTAGTTTTTACAAAATAATTCTAGGAACTCCATTGAGCATATTAACGTATACATATAGTGAATACATAACATACACAAACCCATACGTACTTTTCCATACGAACCAGTGCCGTTTCTTCAGCCCTTGTAGTAAACAAGACACAAAGAGCAGCAGGGTGGGAAATGAGATGATCAGACATCCAGACACATCAACTGATGGATACACAGAAACTACTGAGTAGACATCAGAGAAGTTCAGTAAAAGTTGATTCTGTTCCCACTGAATGATTCCTCTCTTTTATCAACACAGACTTTTACAGTAATCACTTATCACTCAAACAATAATCCTGATCCATCGTATGGGATCATTATGAGGGTGCAGAGGCCCAAACATTTACTGTCATTTCATCTGGAACAAAAGCAAGTTGATTTTCCCAAGTCGAGCTTTCCTAAATTTAAGTGTCCGGTACCTGCACCCTGAGGGTAATGGGATGAGGTATTGGTTCAGTGGGTGTGTGGTGTCCCCTTCTATTGATTTTGCAAAGCGTGTAATGGCCCTGTTATTTAACTCTGTGAGGTTGGGTGTGGGAAGACCAACGATTTTGTAAGCGGCGTGTTTCTCTCTCAGGCTAACACGGAGGTGCTGATGCTGCTTTTATCTCTTGTCCTTTAGACTATTTTAGAACATGGGACTCTTAAATACTTGAGTCTGATTGGTCAATCAACACAATTCTGCGGTGTTTATTTCTTGAGGTATCACCGCTGCTCTGCTGCTCCATTGCTAGGGACGCCATAGCAACGGCCTTAGACTGAGGAGCATCAAAATCAGTTAAGGTTGGTCCACACAGCTCTGCCAAGCTGGCCTGGAGAGCAGGGAGATCATGTCGGTCACTGGCCATAAATGTGAGGGCAGCCTTCGCAGCTACTGGGCACCCAGCATCTCCCACCGGGAGAAGTGCAGTAAAATCCTCTCCTCCGCTCCAGAAAACAGCCGCAGTTTGTCTGGTGAACGGCTCTCCTCTGTCAATACACTCTGCCAGCCATTTAATAATATTGATGCCAGTTGTAACATTTGAATGTTTTAGTAGTAAGCCATGTTGTAAGCGGGATAATGTATAGTGAGCTGGTGACAGTTGAAAAATAACTCCATTCCCCTGTCAGGAGTTATTTTTCAACTGTCACCGGCTCACTATACATTATCCCTTACGTCATGCCCTGCTCTCTGGTCTTCCCAAAAAGACAATCTCTAATCTGCAGCTACTCCAAAACTCAGCCGCACGAGTGCTGACGAGGACCAGAGGGCAGGAGCACATTACACCAGTTTTAGAATCGCTGCATTGGCGCCGTGTGTTTCAGGATCGATTTTAAGGTTCTTTTATTAGTTGTTAAGTGTCTTAATGGTCTTGGGTCATCTTATTTATCTGACCTGCTTTTATCATATCAGCTCTTGTGGATCCTGACGTCCTTCAGCACCGGCCTTTTAATCATTCCAAGAGTTACAACAAAAACCCACAGGGAGGCTGCATTCAGCCATTATGGCCCTCACTTATGGAACAGCCTGCTGTAGAGCATCAGGGCTGCAGAGACTGTTGATGTTTTTAAAAGGAGGCTCAAGACTCACCTTTTTAGTTTGGCTTTTAACTGATTTCTTTTACTCTTTTAATTCGTATATATTATTTTAATCTCTAATGCTTTTAAATGATTTATTTTTAAATCTTTATGCATTTTATTGTTATTATTATTATTTATTATCATTTATTTAATCTTTAAATCTTTCATTTCTCTAAATCCTTAATTTTTTTTATGCATTTCAGCGTTTCTGCTACATTCGGCTGCGTGACGCTGCTGCTGAATTATTGCCGCCGCTGCTGCTCCTTCAAAACATTTATTTCATATTCGGCCGAATATTGCAGAAAAACACACATTTGGTATTCGGTGGAATAAGTGAAAAGCAAGGCCAAATAATAGCGATGTGGTTTGATAATGCAATCAAACAGCGTGCGGTGACCCAGTAAAATATCTGCAGTGTGGCGATATTTTACTCCGTCCGTCACCGAACTCGCATTTGCAACTAAAAATAGTTTTGTGTGGGCAAAATAAATCATTCAGCACGCTGTGTGAGAGTACAGATTTCAACCAGCAACAGAAACGAAACGGCGGTCACAGACACGGACAGGAATAGTATTCCTGTCAAATACGGTGGCGCATGATAACAGCTTACTGGAGAAGTCCAGCTCCAGGTGAGTAACTTGTTGTCATGACTGCCCAAAAGTACCTGAACAACCGAGCTGTGGCAGCACACAGTCTGTGGCATATCAGAGGATGAACGAGCCGTTCACATTTCTCTATCTGTGGCAGGTAACAGTCCACAAACCTCACCGCACTTTAGGGACTGTTCTTTACTTATGGAGGGACTGTTCTTTACTTGTCAGGGGACGAGGGTGGCTGCTTGATTCTTATTTTATTTTGATCCCCCCTATGTTAATCACTTATTGATGCTGTTTTTGAAGTACGAATAAGTCAATAAGTAATTTATTCCATTGAAATATCAGTGATGTATTATAGAAAAGTAATTTATCTTTTTGTAATAGCCTAATTTTTGCTGTGTTATCCTGATACTACTCAGAAGGAGGGTGTTCATTTGCAAAAACTAAAAAAATGGCATTGGTGTGTCTGGTCTGTCCACGGGGACGTCGTCTTGGAGATCCCTCAGGCCCGGGGGACTGGGAGGCTCTACACCATGTGTGAGTCTAACCCAGTCTGTCTGGGTCGGGGTGGTCTCTGTGGCGCCGCTCCCTGTGGCCGTAGGCTGTGACACCTCTCAGTGTGGATGAGCTCCCCATAGGTGTTTTTTTCCTCACCTAGTGCCTCAGTGCCCTGCCATGTTACTGTATTGATTGTGTGTGTGTGTGTGTGTGTGTGTGTGTGTGTGTGTTTATATGTGGGGGTGGGAGGGGCGGGTTTTCAATATTTGTAGTATTTTTGTTGTATGTTTTTAATTTGTGAATCACCTTGTGTTGCATTTTTAATGTATGAAAAGCACTATATAAATAAAGTTTGATTTGATTGGATTTGATGCGTGTCAGTTTGGCCCGATTGGTGACACAAAACATGGTGAAGAAACATGTGGAACAGTACAGAAGGATTGGCTGAATGATGCTTTGGTACAGCAGTAGCAGTAGATGGGGGGCGACATAGAGTCCTTTGAGTTTTCAGATAGCTGACAGTCTTTGTTGGCTCCTTTTTTGTATGTCTCTGGTGTGCTGATCGAAATTGAGTTTATTGTCCAGAGTTGAGATGGTGCAGTTTACAGATCAACAGGTGTTTCTGGATCGTATTGAAGGCGGAACTGAAGTCCACAAAGAGAATTCTCACAAAGTTACCTGGTGAGTCCAGGTGGTGAAGGAGGAGGTGCAGCAGGCAGGCTACAGCATCCTCTGTGCCCCTTTTGGCCTTATAGGCAAACTGAAAGGGGTCCAGACGTGGAGTGACAATCAGCAGGATGGTGTTCAGCAGGAGTTTCTCTAGGCACTTCATTATTATGAATGTCAGGGCGACGGGGCGATAGTGATTGAATTCTGTAGGTCAGGTTTTATTGGGTACACCCAAACATGGTTGTCAAAACATGCACACAGCGAATCACTGCATTAGCCTTTTTGTCTGTTAAACAAATTATGTTGATGAACTGGAAACGATGTAAGCCAAATGCTTTAATATTGATTTGTGGTTAAAAGACTTGATGGACTTGTTGTCAATGGAGAGGGCAGCCTCAGCCCTCTCTGATTATGACCATGGAGATGATGGACCCCGGACTTTTATCAGGTCGTACTTGGAGAACAAGTCGTATGAACGATTTGTTCATGTTGCTGAATTCTGCTTCCAGATTATTATGAAGGTGCAAAGGCATCAGAGAAGTTCAGTAAAAGTTGATTCTGTTCCCACTGAATGATTCCTCTCCTCTTTTTAAAGATGTTCCTCCTAATTCTCACTTTAACATTAATTATTAGATTATTATAAGGGCAGAGGTCCTAATATTTTCAGTCATTTCCATCTTCCAGGAAAGGAAGTTGATTTTACTGACTCTAGTGTCAGTGTGGATACAAATGAAACAAAAATTACAGGTCACACAGTAACAAAAGCACTTTAGTTAACACAGATACTAAAGTTATAAAGTAATATAATAATGACTTACGTTGACGAGCTGCCCCCCATGTTCACACTGGTCCCTGCAGAGTGTGGTCTCTGCTGCTGCTCTGAGCTGTAACACAACACACACCTGCTGAGTGCTGACCTCTGACTCTGGAGTAAACAGGACACATTTGTATCACCTGTGCTTTTCCTGCAACTACAACTCAAAACATCTGCTGAGAAAAAGACGCCACAAATACTATTAACAGCACCTTTGACTTTTGACTATGACACATTAGAAACACACCCTGCTCTCACACTAAATGCACTTTAGATGAAAAGTGAAAGTGAAAAACTTTACAAGTGCTGGAGCCTTGTGACACAGTGTGCAGAAGTTATGAGCTCTATCACTGCTTTCTTTATGCTTCAGATCTAATAAGAAGCTGTGTATCTGACCACCTCCAAAGCTCAGAATTTTATTGTTCTAATAAGTTTTTCACATTATAACAACATATTTTCACATTAAAACATGATAACTTATATTGTAAAAACATATAAAGTTTCACATTATAACGTGATAATTGCTCTTGTTAGGACACTAAGTGTTGCACATTATAATGCAATATTTGGTGTCAGGAGGAGGTGCGTCCATATACTGCGGCTGTGATTTGACACTTGGCTATTTGCAATGAACAGGCATCAACATGGCCCAAAACACGGAGACCATCAAACTATATTGTTATAACCAGTAAATATATTGTTCTAACATGGAAAACTTCTTGTTACAACAATAAACTTTTCACATTATAATGTTAAACTCATCCATTATTTCTTTCCTGACGTGGCAGCAATAGGCTGCCATTAAACAGAGGCCTCAACGACCGCGGCCCCCAAAAGGTTTACTGACGCACTTTGTTAGTTTGGAGGTTTAGAGTTTTCTGCCCAGTGAAAGGACCAAATAACTGTCAGCTGCAGGAGATAACAGTGTTGGAGTTAAAGCAGGTAACACAAAGATGACTTGTTTCACTTGTTCATTTCCATTTCAAGACAAAGAACGCGAGTAAACAACACCTCTAAACCAACCTCTGAAGCGTTTTTCCCCCAAACAGGATGAAATAATTGATGACACGATGACACAAGGACCCTGGCCATAAGATTAATATAATAATAAAGTGTATAAAAGACGTTGTTACAATACCTTTAAGTGGGAAAAACAACTGCGCCACAGGTGAAGGATGATCTCAGGTGAGGGAGGAGCACAGGTAGGTGATTTCCATCAGATGTAGCTCCTACACGTTTTTTACAACCCTCCCTTGATACCTTCAGTCCAAAGGTCAACGCAAACGCTGGGTGTGTTTGTACTGTTGCATGCAGTGTGGACACAGTGCAATCTTTTATCAGGCTCGTTGGGATCAGGCAGCTGCAGCAAGAGTCATTGACAGAAAGCTGCGGTGAAGTCTGACAGTCGACATTTTGCCACAGCCTTCAGTTCCTCTTTGGAAGTCACAGAAACACTCACATGTTCTCAGATCTGATGCTGATTTATTAAAATGTTCTCAGACTCATGTATCAGTTTGTTCTCAGCCTCCAGTTGTTTGAATCATGACAGTAATATTAAAATGTTTTACAGGTGATCTGTAATTTATGTTCATGGTTCAGCCTCCATTTTACATCCGTCGTCGTCGTCATCATCATCAGAGCAGACCTGTCCCTTCAACTGGATTCAGATTGAAAACCTCAGCGTCACGTCAAACACAGGAAAGAAATACAAGACAACAGCTTTCATTACAGATCAGTCAGATACAGTCAGGGCTTCACATCTGAACACATGTTAAATCTAAAGTCTCTGTGTTGCTACAGACTTCAATAAGTAAAACAGTCCAGTGTTAATATACAACGGACTCTGTAGTTTGTGATGAATGTATTCAGTCTCTGATCAGTCACACAACATGTTTTCTGTTACACAATAAACCTGCAGATCAGACAAATCAAATCTAAATCTCTGACATTCAACAAAAAAATAAAAAGTTCATCTAAAACCTCATCTTGTTGAGTCAACATCTGAACCAATCAGCTGTTAGATCAGGTGAGAGCCAGGTGTTTCCCATCATGCCCTGGGTCTAACAGTCAGTGCAGAGCAACTGGCTCTATAAACTGTGTCAGCCTCAAGCTCATGAGAATATTGTTGTCCACTTTTGTATGATGTTTTATTTGTACCTATGTATGTGAATCAGTGTTTGAATCATTACCTCAGATTGATTATCTCCATCTGCACATTATACTGACATGGCATAATGATAAAAACATTAGCTGTGTCTAAACTGATTTCTGAACACACAGTGATGCAGGAAGCAGCAGCAGGCATGATAATATGAAGAGACCATCAGGAGCAGCTGCTGACAGGAGCCTCAACCATGTTTCATCCCACTTCAGACGACAGCTTGATAGAAACACGTTCGCATTAACCCTGCTCCATCAAAAGGATCATTCTCACACATCATGAGTATTAAGAGTGTGAAGGCCCCAGTGTTTAAAGTCATTTGGCTCTTTAAGAAGAGGAAGTTTATTTCACTGACTTTAGTGTCTGTCAGTCCAGATACAAGTGAACAAGATGATGCTGATAATGCTGTTCACAGGTTCAACAATATAATTAAAAAACTGTGTGAAACAATGTAAATGGAGGTTTACAGATTAGACTCAGATTGTTTGAAGACTCACATCGTCATCATCTGGCACAAAGTGCTCCTCCTCTGAGGAAGAAATGTCTCCAGTGAGTGATAACCAGTTACAAGGCCACGTCATCAGTTTGAAAACAAACATTAAAAGACGACAACAGGATTTCAAACATGATAAGAGTGTGTAAAATAATGCAAAACAGGTTCAATATGATCAGGGTGCAAAGGTCCTGATATCTGCAATGAATGCAGTCACATTTTAATCAGAATAAAAGCTTACCTGGGAGGGGAGCTTTCACTGAAGTAAATGATAACACTTTTTGACTGATCACTTTTGAAGGACACACCAGAGTCGTTGGAGCACACGCTTTCCTCATTCATCACACTAGACAAGACACAAAGAGCAGCAGGGTGGGACATTAGATGATCAGACATCCAGACACATCAACTGATGGACACACAGATTGCAGACTGCAACCAGCTGAAACTTCTCCTGGTTAGAATTCCCTCAGTCTTTATTGTTCAGGAGGTTTTTACCAGGAGCTGAATCTTGCAGAGAGGTCTCTTCCTCTCCAAAACAATCTGACCAGCAGCTGATAAAAACTGGTAAAACACTGATTAAAGCAGTTTGACATCACAAACCAGTGTTTCTCCAGCACCTTGCCCACCACATGCTAAAGTGTGCCCAGGTTTTTTCTCCGATAACTTCAGATCCAGATGTTCAGGAGGTTTTAAACAGAAGCTGAGTAACTGTAGAGGTCTCTTCCTCTCCACACCTGCTCATTTAAACCAGTAAAAATGGTGAATAAAGCAGCTTCATGTTAATATATCAGTGTCCGTTCTGAGCTACCGTAGAAACATGGTGATCTCCATAAATAAGGACCACCTTCCTCTGTAGATATGAACAGCTCATTCTAAAAGGTAACAAAAACACAGGTGATTATATACACATTGTATAATATTCCATTTCTGCCAATATGTCCTCCTAAATCCTGAACACTGGACCTTTAAATATTAACCCTGCTCCATCATATGAGATCATTCCAGGACAACAGGAGTATTACGAGGGTGCAGAGACCCTGACATTGACAATCAGAAGATGATTTTAATGGAGCTTCAGAGAAATTCATTCAGGAAGACTCTGTATGCTTCTCATTCATCCCCTCTCTCTGCCACCTTAATCAGCTGACTACAGGTGTTACTACAGGTATGAGAATGGAAATAAACATTAAAAGCAAACACAACAGGATTTTAAATATGATAACTTTGTGTTAAGAAGGAAAAAGACGTTACACATGTAAATGGACTGCACTTGTACAGCACTTTTCTGGTCTACCGACAGCTCAAAGCTCTTTTACACGACATGTCACATTCACCCATTCAGGCTTCCATACAAGGTGCTGACTGATATAGGAACCGTTCACACACATACACACTCACACCTGTTTTGTGTACCTGAACAACATCTTTATAATGAGGCAACATTTTAATGTTGGTAAAGCTTACCTCCACCTGGACAAGGGGCCTTTTCTTTTCTTGACAGACACACTGCTGATGCCAGGGGAGCGTGGATATTTCAGACGGACTCTAGAGGAAAGATAATCAGACATTTACATACACACTCAGAATCCCCCTCACCCCTGTAATCATCTCATGTTTTAATCTTACAGTCTGTATTTTATTTATCTTTTCAGCTGTTTTATTGTTTTACTGTGAAGTGTGTTGTAAACTCATTCTTAAAACAGTTATAATTATTATTACACTCAGAACAGACTGACAGAAGATTGTTAATTAACATAATACAAACAGAAGGATCGACCACTTTCAGTGACTGGAATAAAATGCTAGTCTCTCTCTCATTGCCTGCACATCAACAAGACTACAAGGGGCTTATTTTAAACACACAAGTTCTGTCCAAAAGCAGAAATAATCATAGTAATTAGATATCTGTGGCTCTGTACAGCACATCACCATTCAGAGATAAACTGATGCGAACAGTGAGAATAGAAGATCGTCACATTTCAGATTGTCTTTCAGTGTGTTTGTAATAAAGCTCATAGCTGCAGCTGCACACTCATATTTCAACTTATCCAAACCAAGATCAGACTCATAACCAGGAAACTGTACCTGTATGTTGACAGGTGTGTCCTCACCTCAAGCATCTGATCAGTTCAAATACATATATGATACATGATAAAATAAACCCTGAAATGTCAGTAGTGTTACAGTGTCAACATCAATTGTAACTAATTATGTGTGTGTGAGTGTAAAATGTTAATGTTAATGTTAATAACAGCTTACCTGGAGGACAGTTTTTTCTTTATTTTGTAAAGCTTTGACCCATCACTCTTGAAGGACACACGGCACTCTTTGCTGCTTCTCTCTCTGGTAGACAAGAGAGAAAAACATGAGATGAGATGATCAGACATCTCACAGATACTAAAATTATAAAGTAACATAATGACTCACCTTGACGAGTTGCCCCCCATGTTCACACTGAGCCCTGCAGAGTGTGGTCTCTGCTGCTGCTCTGAGCTGTAACACAACACACACCTGCTGAGTGCTGACCTCTGACTCTGGAGTAAACAGGACACATTTGCATCACCAGGTGTAGAAGATTTACAGGGATTTGGTGGCCTCTACTGGTGAATTGCAGATTGCAACCACCTAAAACTAAATACACGTGAGGTAACAGATACATATCTGATCTTACTATATAATGACGAAAACTCTGTCTGTTCCGCGATTTTCTCCTCACTGACTTGGTCAATCCATGTGAGATTTGGCACAGTGGTAGAGGGTCATGGGAGGATGCGAATGAAGCAATATTACATCAATTGGCCAAAGGGGGGCGCTATAGCAACCGATTGAAATGTCAAACTTTGAATGGGCATATCTCATGCCTCGTATGTCGTAGAGACATGAACCTTTGCACAGAGATGTCTCTCCTCATGAGGAACATGAAATTTGCCTCAAGAACCCATAACTGCCACTGATACAGATTTTCAGCTAGATTTTACACTATCAATCTCGAGATGACACAGAAGACGACAGTCGGCCTAAAGCACACTGTTCCTCTTTTATTTAAGACGCCTCCATAAAAGCACAATCTTGACCTGTTCTGCAGTTTATTCTTGTCGTTGTTCACACAGACTGAAATAAGTGAATAAACTAATGACACAAGAACCCTGGTGATGAAATTAATATAGCAATAAAGGCAATACAGTACCTTAAGATGGTGACACTGCTGTGTCACAGCTGAAAGAGAAGTGAAAACAGAACTCCCTTTTTTCCCTTTTTTATTAAAGGAACACACAGATAATTTAGAGCCGGGGTAGACAGCACGATTAAGAAACATATCACAGTTACATTAAAAGAGAAAAGAGATTTAAAAAACATTAAAATAAAATGCCAAATACATATTCATTAACTTTTTATTTTAATAAAAATTCTCTGTATGTCAAAAGGACAGAGTTTATACATTGGCTGACTAATAAGATGTTATTTTAAAACCAGGTGTAACAAGTTTAACTTTTGTCCCAATTGTCCCAAAAAGTAGGCTCCTAATGAGCAGCAGTGGTTTGCACCTGAACATGGATTTGTATCCAGTGTGGTGGAAAAGTTTGAGCACGCCTGATCAAAATTTCATTTACTGTGAATAGTTAAGTGAGTAGAAGATGAACTGATCTTCAAAAGGCATCAAGTTGAAGATGAAACATGCTGTGAAACATTTTAAGTAAGATTAAAGTATTATTTTTGTTTTGTACGATTTTACAGTGACACAAAAGAACAGGAGCACCGTGAGAAAGTTTGGGCACCTCAAGATATTTGAGCTCTCAGACAACCTTTACAGGGTCTCTGTCAGACACAATGGTGGACTCACACATGCAGACTGAGAGGAAATCCAAAGTTCAGGGTGTTTTAATCCAGTCGGGTCGGTACACAAAGGGCAGTCAGCACAGGCAGAGGTATCCAAATCAACAGGCATAAACTCGCTGGTCTAAATACCAAAAGGTCAATCTGATGAGGAGGACACACTGGGAAGAACACTGGAAAGCTCACACGCAGGACAAGACGATGGAGCAGAGAACAAAGGGAAGACTCAGACTTATATACACTCTGACAGGGGAGATAACGACACACAGGTGAAAGCAATCACACAGGTCAGATCACTGCAAACAAAGCACATGAAGACTTTATTTATTAGACCTTGTTATACAGTAAACTACCCAACTGTTGATATCAGCAGATTTAAAGATTAGTCGTTTAATGAAATACTCCTAATGTGACTGTGAGCTTTAATCTGCTTTGGTTTTTAACACTTTAATTATACAAGTTTCTCAGGAAGCAGCAGATTTTTATACCAGTGTTTCCTTCATTGTGTCTGTTACTCTAAATGGAGACATCAGCTTTCCAAGAAACAGTCAACACCACACATGTATAAACACTTGATTTTATTTCAACAGGAGAAGTGTTTTCAGTATAATAAAAAAGTATAAAAATGGCTGTGATCAGGGTGGGCTTCAAAGTGCAGGTACAAACACTGGCTGAGGGCCGACTTATAACAGAAACTCTACACTGAGGACAGTCTGAGAGGCTGCACAGAAAATATAACAGTATGATCATACAGACCTTATATAGTATTTTCATATTATGGTGTTTTGCATTCTTTTTCTCATAAATTAGTATATTTAATTGTTCTGTTTCTCTTCATGCCTTTAAGTATTTTCTTTTTCTATGAGGCACTTTGAGCTGCAATCCATGTATAAAAAGTTCTGTATGAATAAAATGTGTTATTATTATTATTATTATTATTATTATTATTATTATTATCATTATTATTATAGTCTGTATCCTTAACATACATGCTGACATACCATAATTTATCATATTTGTGATATGTTCTGATTCTATATTATATTTGTATAATGTCTCTAGATTAATGCAGACAAACACCAGCTACCACTTCTTTATCATATCATCAGTCTGGTGTACGCTGCAGTTAGCAGAACATGGCTGACCCTCATATGAGTTATCTTGACCTGTATATGATACTGACATGGCTCAGACATGTTAGAGCTTACAAAACCTGAAGCAGAGCAGGTTACAACAAACTAATAATAATCATGTAACACTATTTGTGTTTAAACTGATTTGTGAATGTGTCGTGATGCAGGAAGCATCAGCAGGCATGATGATATGAAGAGACCATCAGGAGCAGCTGCTGACGGGAGCCTCAAGATGTTTTCATCCCACTTCCTGGTTCGTCTCTCGTCCCCTTTTTTGACAGAAACACAGGATATTATTTAAGATGAAAACAGGATTTACTCAGATTTAAGCTGCAATAGATAGTCATGTCCACAGATTCATCTAAATATTTGAGACTGTGTGTGAAACAATGTAAATGAGGTTAACAGAAACATGATTTGACCAAATCTTCATCATCTGACACATCGTCCGACCTGCTGCAAGTGAGATAATCAGAGTTATGATGCTACTTTATGAGGATGAAAATAAACATTAAAAGCAACATAATTCAAACATGATAACAGTGTGTGGAATGATGCAAAAGGTGTTATGCATGACTTCATTATATGAGCTAATTCTCTGACACAATGGTTGTAAAATAATCATAATAATCAGACGTGTGTGTAAAATATCACTGCATGCAGTTACACTTTGATGATAATAAAAACTTACTTGGGAGAGTCTCTGTCTTTGAAATGAGTCAGTTCAGCTTTTGACCAATCACTCTTCAAGGACACACCAGAGTCACTGGACTTCATGTGTCTCTTAGCCATGCTAGTAAACAAGACACAAAGAGCAGCAGGGTGGGAAATGAGATGATCAGACATCCAGACACATCAACTGATGGATACACAGAAACTACTGAGTAGACATCAGAGAAGTTCAGTAAAAGTTGATTCTGTTCCCACTGAATGATTCCTCTCTTTTATCAACACAGACTTTTACAGTCATCACTTCTCACTTCAACAATAATCCTGATCCATCGTATGGGATCATTATGAGGGTGCAGAGGCCCAAACATTTACTGTCATTTCATCTGGAACAAAAGCAAGTTGATTTTACTGAAGCTTAGCAGAAATGATTTCAGGAATACTCCCTCAAATTCTCCTCCTGTCTCTTCCAACTTGATCAGCTGACTGTGGGCGTTCACTCTTTGACTTAAACCAACTACATGTTGCCAAGATCTCAGTGAGCCAATCAGATTGTTGCTGTCAAACTTTAAACCGTTCTCCTTTCTCTCACTTTGGTCTGTTGCTCATTTAAATATCAGATCCTTCAACAATAAATCTTTGTCATGCCATGATTTTATTACTTTGAATAATTGAGATTATGTTAGTATCACTGAGACATGGTTATCTCAGGGTGACAGCAGTCCTCTTGTTGAAGCAACCCTTCCTCATCTTACACACCTCCATCAACTCTGACTGTCAGACTGAGTCATTTTAATTTCAAATCATTTGACTTTATTGTGCACCATGTCAATAAATGTATTTCTCTCTTAAATGGTGTCTCTCCTGACTTAACTGACTTTAGTGTCTGTCAGTCCAGATACAAGTGACAGAAAAGATGAATGTGACTGTGCTGAAAAAGTTTTAGTCATGTCCACAGATTCACCTAAATATTTGAGACTGTGTGTTAAACAATGTAAATGAGGTTAACAGATTAAACTCACAGGTCGTCTGGAGACTCGACCAAATCTTCATCATCTGCCACAACGCACTCCTCCTCTGAAGATGAAAAGTCCGGCCTGCAGCAAGTGTGATAATCAGAGTTATGATGTTAATTTATGAGGATGAAAATAAACATTAAAAGCAACATAAATCAAATATGATAACAGTGTGTGGAATGATGCAAAAGGTGTTATGCATGACTTCATTATATGAGCTAATTCTCTGACACAATGGTTGTAAAATAATCATAATAATCAGACTTGTGTGTATAAAATATCACTGCATGCAGTTACACTTTGATGATAATAAAAACTTACTTGGGAGAGTCTCTGTCTTTGGAATTAGTCAGTTCAGCTTTTGACCAATCACTCTGTAAGGACACACCAGAGTCACTGGACTTCATGTGTCTCTTAGCCATGCTAGTAAACAAGAGCAGCAGGGTGGGAAATGAGATGATCAGACATCCAGACACATCAACTGATGGATACACAGAAACTACTGAGTAGACATCAGAGAAGTTCAGTAAAAGTTGATTCTGTTCTCACTGAATGATTCCTCTCTTTTATCAACACAGACTTTTACAGTAATCACTTATCACTTAAACAAAGCTACAAAACTTAACATTTCTAAACTTTATTGTGCACCATGTCAATAAATGTATTTCTCTCTTAAATGGAGTCTCTCCTGACTGAACTGACTTTAGTGACATTTTGTTGTTAGTAAACACTTACTTCTCTTCAGGAGAGGGGGGTGTGTCTTTAACATCTGCAGTGCAGCCTTGTGAATCTTTCCTCCTGACAGAGAAACTGGTGATGCCAGAGGGCAGGAGCTTTCTCAGACGGACTCTGAGAGAAAGATTATCACACACACATATAAACACACACAGAATCCCTCAGCCCAGTAATCATGTCATTGTTTTCTTGTAGTCTGTATTTTATTTATTTTGGGGGCTTTTATTTTGTTGTTTTACTATGAAGCTCGTTGTAACATAATTTTCAAGACAGTGATGATAATTATTACACTGAGACTGACGGAAGATTTTTTATTAATATAAACAAAAGAAGGATCAAACTTTGAGGATTGTCACATTTCAGATTAGCATTTAGTGTTTTTGTAATAAAGCTCATAGCTGCATTTGCACACTCATATTTAGAGCAGAGGTCCTAATATTTCCAGTCATTTCCATCTTCCAGGAAAGGAAGTTGATTTAGTGTCAGTGTGGATACAAATTAAATGAAATGACACAGGTCACACAGCAACAAAAGCACTTTAGTTAACACAGATACTAAAGTTATAAAGTAATAATAATGACTTACCTTGACCAGTAGCCCCCCATATTCACACTGGTCCCTGCAGAGTGTGGTCTCTGCTGCTGCTCTGAGCTGTAACACAACACACACCTGCTGAGTGCTGACCTCTGACTCTGGAGTAAACAGGACACATTTGTATCACCTGTGCTTTTCCTGCAGCTACAACTCAAAACATCTGCTGAGAAAAAGACGCCACAAATACTATTTAAGGTGACGTGTGGAAGATTTACAGGGATTTGGTGGCCTCTACTGGTGAACTGCAGATTGCAACTACCTAAAACCTCCCAGCTAGAATTATCTCATCGTTGAGGAGATTTTTATCAGGAGCCTGATGATCCACAGAGGTCTCTTCTTTTAACTTTTGATGATGAAAAGTTGAAAACACACCCTGCTCTCACACTAAATGCACTTTAGATGAAAGGTGAACGTGAAAAGACGGTCACAGTCAAATGTGAAAGACTTTACAAGTGCACAAGCAGAATGTTTGTTGTCCTGCAGCTTTCTTTACTCCTTGTGACACAGTGTGCAGAAGTTATGAGCTCTATGACTGCCTTCTTTATGCTGCCAGTTTAATAAGTA
Organism: Epinephelus cyanopodus; assembly: GCA_026686955.1. Taxonomy (NCBI): domain Eukaryota; kingdom Metazoa; phylum Chordata; class Actinopteri; order Perciformes; family Serranidae; genus Epinephelus; species Epinephelus cyanopodus. Next base: position 35,696,475 of record CM048928.1, read on the forward strand.
GCTGTATGAGAATATGCATATTTGTCATCACTATAAAATATTTACAGCCTGATTTACTTGGAAGATTAACGTAGTGACATGTTGTCTGTTCCACATTACTGCTGCTGTATGTTAGGTGTTAGTTTTGACTGTTCCCCACTTTTTTAAAGACAAAACAAATTAATTAAATTCTTTATTTTATTTGTTGTTCAGACAGAATGAAATAACTGAATAAATGAATGACACAAGAACCCTGGTGATAAGAGTAATAAAGTATTTACTGTACCTTTTGGATGGTAAACAGCACTGCGTCACTGCTGCTCAAAATGAAACTACATCTCCTCAAACCGCCGTTATCTCTGGCTGCCTCCTGCCTCCTGCCTCCTGCCCCACCCAGAGCCGACCCTCCCGATCAGTGAATTAAGCGGCTGCTGAGGGCCCCTCAGACACTAGGGGGCCCCAGATGGATGCACAGTAAACTGAATTGACTGTGGTTCATATTTCTTGATGGTGTCTAATAATAAAGGCTCAAAAACTGTGAAGGTCAGAATATGAACAGAATGAAAGGGTTAAATCATGCTAAACTAAAGCTGCGTTGGTAAATAATATTAGTTACCCTACATGCATTTTCTGTTGGCATTGTTTCCTGTTTACAGTCATTGTTATTGGAGTAAATAAATAAAGTAATTAATATCATCAAGGTGGTTAACCTGAATCCCAGCCTAGTAACCATGGTAACTTATGCTGCTGGGCAAGAATGTTATTGTGGCTCCAACAAATAGAGAAGTGCAATAAATGAATCAATAAAATAAGAGGTTTATACAACTAGTGTAAGAATAGAAGTGAAAATATGAACTACAAGAGCAATTAAAGACAAAGTGAAGATGTAAAGTGACAGTAGTGAGGTTATTAGCAGCAAGTCAGCAAGTCTAGTATGTACCTGTATGTGCACAATGGACATGACAGTAATATATAATGTGGTAACTGTTGTCTGTATCAGGTATTAAGATGGCTACATGATAGAAATATAATGTGGTATTTATCTTAACGCAGGAGAAACAGCAGTTTGAAAGGATCTGAGCTTCAGTCAGAGAGAGGGAAATACCTCATTGGCTGAGCTCTGAAACAGTCACATGACTCTTTGTTCAGTCACCAGCTGCTTTCATTTGTGGCTTCACACACTTCCCTCCTTCAGACACACTTCACATTGTGTAGCTTTCTACTTGACTCCAATCAAAGTATCAGTGAGAGGCTCAGTAAAGGAGTGTGACACCTGTTTGATACACAATGATCCATGTAGGAGTGAAGTCTGTTCCTTAAAGCTACTGAGGTATGTAACCCAGGAGTGAGCTGGCTGATGGGCTGGCTTTGGTTTGATGTTGTGCTGTGTGTTGTGTTCAGTCAACGATCTGCAGGCTTTGCTTAGAAGATAATAATATTCATCTTTATTTGCTCAAACATGTATAAAGGTGAATAAAGTCCAAACAAACCAAACACACAACTTACAGAGTGAAAGTAAATCTTAAGTGCCACAGTGCTTACAAAAATAGCAGATTATAACATACACAAGTAACACATACATTAATACAAAAAGTCTATCAGACTAACGTTTTCCAGTATTTTGACCAAGATAAAAGGTTTGTTGTGTGTTGTTTATTCACTGGTTGGCTCTGCCATCATATGGGTTTAGCCTACAGTGTGAATTACCTTAGAGTTCTCAAATTACATTGCGTTAGATACCATTTATTTTCACCATGAGCATTATTTTATTTTTTACTTTTATTATACTTTTAATTATAAGTACCTTTCTTTAAAAAAAAAAGTATGATAAATACATCCTTGTCGTTTTGATTTTGTTTTGAATCAGTGTTTGTATTATTCCCTCATATTGATTATCTCCACCTGCACATTATACCAACATGGCTCTGTTAGCGAAACTTGAAGCATAGCAGGTTACAACAAACTCAGTATAATGATTAAAAAATTATTTGTGTTTAAACTGATTTCTGAACATACAGTGATGCAGGAAGCAGCAGCAGGCATGATAATATGAAGAGACCATCAGGAGCAGCTGCTGACAGGAGCCTCAAGATGTTTCCATCCCACTTCAGACGACAGCTCCTGGTTCATCTCCTCCCTTTTTGATAGAAACACAGGACATTATTTAAAATGTAATGTAAAAAAGAAGTTAAGCTGCAGGTGGATAAAATGTAATAATTTGTACATTTTATGGAAACTAATTTGGGTAACTTAATAGATAAAATAACAAGTAAAGCAAATGTGTGAATAATTAACGAACAGTAACATTTTCTCTGAATAACTAGTCCCAACATACACTGATGAAATTTACCATCATCAGCTCTTTGTTACTTAAAGTCATCAACAGGTTTGAAACAAGATCAAACACCTTCTGAAAACTGATTAAACCACCAGGGTGAGAAATGAACATTATTAGACATCCAGCCACAACTGCTGGATAAACACAGCATCAGACAAGTTCAGTAAAAGATGATTCTGTTCCCACTGAATGATTCCTCTCCTCTTTTTAAAGTTAGTTCCCGACTTCTCTCTCTTTACCCTGCTCCATCATATGAGATCATATTCAGACAATATGAGTATTGAGAGGTAGTCCTAATGTTTACTGTCATTTGATTTTGACTTTATGTTCCATCAGTGTGGATACAAGTGAAAGAAAACAGAGTATCTGCAGGTTTCAGTATGTTAAATTTAAGGCTTTTTAAGACCTTTTTAATGCCACCTTGAATGGAATTTAAGACCAAAAAAACTATAAATATAAGCGATGGTTGGGGGATCCCGCTGTACTATAACCAGTACTTAATTTGTAAAATTAGAAGTGGGGGAACACTTTTTTAAGCGGCACCAGAGTCGCTTCACTGTGCGACTCCAAATGAAATGGTTGTGACATCTAGTGTTGTCATGGTACCAAAATTGGGACCCACCATACAATACCAGTGAAAGTATCACGGTTCTGAGTAGTATCAGGATACCACAGCAAAAATGAGGCAGATGTGCCTTTTGTCATTTATAAAAAGATAAATCACTTTTCTATGATACATCAATGATATTTCAATGGAATAAATTACTTATTGACTTATTCATACTTCAAAAACAGCATCAATAAGTGATTAACATAGGGAGGATCAAAATAACATAAATAAATAAAATAAGAATCAACCAGCCACCCTCCTCCCCTGACAAGTAAAGAACAGTCCCTCCATAAGTAAAGAACAGTCCCTAAAGTGTGGTGAGGTTTGTGGGCCGTTACCTGCCACAAAGAGAGAAATGTGAACGGCTCGTTTCTCCTCTGACACGCCACATACCTGTGTGCCGCCATGGCTCGGTTGTCCAGCTACTACTGGGCAGTCATGACGCCAACGAAAGAGGAAATTAGGCTACTGGACCTGGGGTTGGGTTATTTTGCACCGCAGAGCAGCCGTAGGCTATTTGATCACCGTATTCCTGTCTGTGACCCCCGTTCAACCCACACCTGCATGATTCGCCTTTCGTTTCTGCTGCTGGTTGAAATCTGGACTCACACTGGTGCTGAATGATTTATTTTGCTGGCACAAAACTTCTTAGCAGCAAATGCAAGTAAAAGCTTGCAGGTAGAGCTTTGTGGAAAACAAATCATGCCGACAAGTAAAAAGTCATAAATAATAACTTCCACTGCTCAAAGATACTCAGGTCTGGAAAACAAACCACTACAGCAGCATATTGAGTGCCAGGTGGCCAGCGTGCACTGTTAAACCCTTTTCATACAGAGCGCGAAAACGCAGACCTCCGCTAACATTCATTGTGTATGTGCTACTGCCGGCGCATGAACACTCACAGAAAAGTGCCGCCAGAATGAAAAAAAAGAAAAGAAAGAAAGTAAGTTAAATATTCCTTCCGCAACAATTTTAAGACCTTAAATAATGATTTAAGCCAATTTAAGACATATCTAATGAATTTAAGACATTTTTAGGTCTTAATTTTAGATACATGAATTTAAGACTTTTCAAGGATCCGCGAGTACCTGAAAAGATGAATGTGACTGTGCTGAAAAAGTTTTAGTCATGTCCACAGATTCATCTAAATATTTGAGACTGTGTGTGAAACAATGTAAATGAGGTTAACAGATTAGACTCACTGGTCGCCTGGAGACTTGAAGAAACCACCATCTGCCATAACGTGGCTGGATGAGGATGGAGGTTGGCGCTGCGCGAGTAGTGACATGCAGTTGCAGTCTGTCTGAATGTTTGAAAGTTTGAGTGTTACTGAGTGCCGTTTGTGAATAACCAATACGCTGGGTAGGATCTACGCTTGTTCACTGATCACTTAACTTATTTTAAAATGGAGCTGTCACTCTTGATCGTCGTATGGACTTTGTTTGTTGTGGCTCAGAGTCTGGTTGAACCATGCCACCCGCACACAGGCAGGATTCAGTACTCTCGGGGATTTTTACTGAATCTGAGGGATCAACAGCAGTCACATACCCGTTCGGACTTGGCCACGGGAGATCATTCACTTGCGGAGATCTTCCGCCAACCTGAGAACTTTAATAAGACTACATGTGGAGAAAAGAGATACAAAGTGCGGAAACGCGGAAGACGGTGCGGCGTCAGGCAGAGATTGAAGCGGCTGACACTTGGCCGCGTACCCCTCCCCTTGATGTTACTCTGCAACGCTCAGTCCATAAGGAATAAGATGGACGAGATCCAAACCAGTGTCACTATCTGGAAAATTTAGGGACACATGTGTCATGGCTTTTACAGAAATATGGCTCACTCCTGAGGATCTGAACACCGACCTAACTCTCACCGGTTTTGGACTGCCGGTGAGGCTTGACAGGGATGCTGTTGTCACAGGGAAATCCCAAGGGGGCGGGGTCTGCCTCTATGTCAATCAGCGGTGGTGCAAGAACATCACTGTCAGAGAGACTGTGTGTACTGAAGACATAGAGCTGTTGTCTGTGTCCCTGCGGCCCCATTACCTCCCCGTGAATTTCCCAAATATTTCTCACTGTTGCAAACATACATCCCAAGCTAATGCAAAAAATGCTGTAATAGCCATACAAAAGGTTACACAAAAGCTCCAGTCCCTCTCTCCGGATGCTCCTTGCTTTGTCCTTGGCGATTTTTATCACCGTACTCTGAAATCGATGAACACTTTTTATCAGTATGTCTCTTGCCCTACCAGACTTGACAAAACTATTGACTTATGCTATGGTACAGTAAAGGGGCCTACAAGTCCATAGCTCTGCCGCCTCTTGGCTCTTCTGACCATAACATTATCCTCCTTATCCCAACCTGCAAGCCACTTCTTAAGAGAGGAAAACTGCTACTAAAGAGGTGGAGATGTGGACTGAGGATGTTATTGAGGAACTAAGGGGAGCCTTCGAGTGCACAGAATGGGACGTTTTCAAGCACTCTTCTTCAACTCTTGATGAAATGACTGAGGTGATATCATCCTATACTCTCTATTTGAAAAATTTAATTATCCCTACTAAACAGGTCAAGGTGTTTCCGAATAATAAACCCTGGCTGAACAAAGCAGTAAAGGATGCACTGCATAGGAAACACAATGCTTTTCTCCATGGTGACGGCAAGGATAAGATTGAAGCTAAAAAAGAAGTTAGATATGAAATTAAGAGGGCAAAATTATAATATAAAAGTAAAATAGAGGAGAAGTTTCACAGTAACGACCTGAGGGCTGTATGGGATGGTATGAAGGCCATGAAAGGCCAAGATAAGAAGAAGAAGAATTCTGGGTCAGTCACAATAGATGGTTTTGACTCAAATTCAGAACTTGCAAATACCCTGAATGATTTTTACTTACGTTTTAATGATGAACATGATTTTACTAAAGATCACTGTGATATATTTGATTCCTTAAATGACAATACTGTCAACACCCGGCTTACGATCAGCGCCATTTCTGTTAAACACGTTCTCCAAATGTAATGTCAGAAAGAGCCCTGGGCCTGATATGATCACTGGCAAACTGCTAAAAGTTTGTGCAGACCAATTATGTGATATTTATTCTGATCTTTTTAATTTGTCACTCTCTCAGCATAAGGTCCCAATGCCATGGAAGGAGTCTATTGTAGTCCCGTGGCTAAAATCAAGTCTCCGATGGTGCTTAATGATCTAAGGCCTGTAGCCTTGACTTCAATAGTGATGAAGTTTTGAGCGGCTGGTCAAACAAATTCTTATTGAAAAGGTTCAGGGCCAGCTTGACCCGATGCAATTGCTTTTCGGGCCAGCAGAGGGGTAGATGATGCAACTATCACTCTGTTCAATTACGTGTACACGCATCTTGAGGGAACAAAAACACATGCTAGGCTTTTATTTCTAGATTTCTCTTCAGCTTTTAATACAATCCAGCCACATATTTTAATCAATAAATTATTGTCAGATTTTAATCTTGATGTTGGAATGGTGAAATGGTGCTAGATTTTTTAACTTGTAGGCCGCAGGTTGTAAGGGCTAATGATGCCTTTCCCAGAAGCGGCTGTCATCCACAGGCTCACCACAGGGGTGTCCTGTCTCCTTTATTGTATATTCTTTATACAAATGATTGCAAGAGCAAATACAAGGACAGGCATCTTCTAAAATTCGCGGATGATACAGTCCTCATCAGCTTGCTCCAGGAAGGAGATGTCGATCATGGTCCAGTCGTGGAAGACTTTGTAGAGTGGTGCGACAACCACTTTCTGAAGCTAAATGTCCTAAAAACTAAAGACATGGCCATTGATTTTAGGAAAAACTCTCCCTCTACCCTCCCAACCATCATTAAGGGCTCACAAGTAGAGATAGTAGAGCACTATAAATACTTGGGCACAGTCATTGATAAAAACTTGAATCATGACCTCAACACGTCTGCAATCTGCAAAAAGGGTCTGCAGAGACTTTATTTTCTGCGCAGACTGAACACTTTTAATGTGGACAAGACACTGATGGTTTTATTTTACAAATCTTTCATTGAGTCGGTTTTAACATTTGTATTATTGGCTGGTATGGAAACCTCACTGTGCAGAACAAAAAACGCCTTTCTGACATTGTCAAGGTAGCCAACAAGATAATTGGCACACAGCAGCTTTCTCTGTCAGATATCTACAACCGACAAGTCTATAGGAAGGCACAGTCGATCTTGTCCGCACTGACCACCCACTTTTAGGAGAATTTTTCTTCTTCCTTCTGGCCAGCGTTACAGGCTCCCCAAGGTAGAAGCAATAGGTTTAAATTTTCTTTTATCCCAAGTGCAATTAATGTTCTTAATTTGCACTGAGTCTTGATGGAATCAATTTGCCTGCACTGTCTAATACACACTCCATATGGTTTTATTCCCTTATAGATTTATTTTACTATGGACAGTTTTGATCTGATCTATTTTATTCATGGTTGCTGTGATTGTGATTGTTGTTGACACTGTCTTGATTGTCTCTTGTATGTTGAATTGCACTGCAAACTAAATTTCCCCTTGAGGGACGGTAAAGAACTGAACTGAACTGAACTGAACTGAACTGAACTGAACGTGCTTCATCACTGGAGCTGAAAAGTCCAGCTCACTGCAAGTGAGATAATCAGAGTTATGATGTTATAACAACTTATGTTATGAAGTTATGGGACAGACCACAGGGACAGAACTGTGCTCTTCTTTTTTTGTGATCAATTATTTATCAAATTTTTCCATAAAAAATAAATGAATAAATAAAAAACCCATGAGATATGGCAGGCATTAAATAAACAAAGATAGTAGACAATGGACGTAAATAAATAGCAAAATGAGAAATAAGAACAAACCCTCTCTCCATCCCATAAACCTCTAGGGGACCATTAGGCCAGTAGTTTTTACAAAATAATTCTAGGAACTCCATTGAGCATATTAACGTATACATATAGTGAATACATAACATACACAAACCCATACGTACATTTCCATTTGGAGCTGTGCCATTTCTGCAGCCCACCTAGTAAACAAGACACAAAGAGCAGCAGGGTGGGAAATGAGATGATCAGACATCCAGACACATCAACTGATGGATACACAGAAACTACTGAGTAGACATCAGAGAAGTTCAGTAAAAGTTGATTCTGTTCCCACTGAATGATTCCTCTCTTTTATCAACACAGACTTTTACAGTCATCACTTATCACTTCAACAATAATCCTGATCCATCGTATGGGATCATTATGAGGGTGCAGAGGCCCAAACATTTACTGTCATTTCATCTGGAACAAAAGCAAGTTGATTTTACTGAAGCTTAGCAGAAATGATTTCAGGAATACTCCCTCAAATTCTCCTCCTGTCTCTTCCAACTTGATCAGCTGACTGTGGGCGTTCACTCTTTGGGTTAAAGCTGCCCTGTGGAGTTTTGTCCATTTGCGCCATCTGCCGTGTTTTTCCGAGTACTGCAACAACAGTCGGTGTGGGCCGTTTGATGATGTCAGCAATACAAGTGATGCTCCTGCACCGCACAAAGCTAAATGACACACCTATTTACCACCCAGTAATTTTTGTTGTTTTATTTGCTATGAACAAATATACTGTAGTGACCCTGGGGCAGTGGTGAGTGTGGTATGAGTGGAGTCAGCTGTCAGTCAGTGTGCGGGCTGGAGACTGGTGGAGCAGAGGGGGGGGGGACTGCCCCACTGGGTACTGTAAGTGAGTATGTGCGTGTAAAGTGTGTGTGGTAACGTTACGCTAGAAGAGTCAGAGTTTGGGACGGAAAGTTTTACCGTTACTGTTACCCCCTGGAGTGTTACCGGAGTATTTGGAGTGCACAAATAAACGGACCTTTTTCCTGAACGCTACTCTGGTCTCCTGCTCGTGAGGGATTCATTACAATACAGACAGCTTGGTGGCAGAGCGGTGCGCTCTTGCGCCGCAGTAACACATACACAATGAATGGGTTCGTCGGTCTGTGTGAAACAGGCTTTATTTCTGCGTTTGTCTCTCTCGTTTTGCCTTTTTCCTTCCTCTGAATGTCGCAGAGGTTGGGGAGGACCAGCGAGACCAGCTCCAGAGGCTTCAGAAGCTTTCCTGGGCCGTTTCTTTGGGTTTTCAGAAATCTTTCAGTAACTCCTCTACTAGTCTCGTCGTCTCCGACATCTCCAACTGCGCATGCACTCTTTGAACTCTAGGTCAAATGTGTCATTTCCTGTGCGACAGCACGGGAATATCACTCCTATCACTCCTGAGGGGCAATAGCGCTTCTAAGCAAACCAGAGACTGTTGTGTGGTGGAGATGCGTTCAGTAATCATCCTAATAACTCGTTTGGCAATGGATGTTATGTAACGGACAGTGGTTTATATGTAAAAACTCCATAGGACAGCTTTAAACCAACTACATGTTGCCAAGATCTCAGTGAGCCAATCAGATTGTTGCTGTTGTTCACAAATGCACTCCAGTCTAACTTATTTATTCTGATTTGACATCATTTGAACATTTTGGTTTTATGGTAACCTCGAAAGACACAGTGATGATTTTAATCATCTAATAATCTAATTAAGACTAAACAATGTTTTTATCCAAGAGTTTGCTTATTAGTCACTAAATGGTTAAAGATCCATCCTGTCTCCTGTCTTGTGAGTTCGACACCCCAGGGTGAGTGTTATCCTAAATATTCCTCAAACACTTCCTCCTGTTTTTCAGGCTCTACTCACCTCTTGACATTTCTAAACTTTATTGTGCACCATGTCAATAAATGTATTTCTCTCTTAAATGGAGTCTCTCCTGACTGAACTGACTTTAGTGTCTGTCAGTCCAGATACAAGTGACAGAAAAGATGAATGTGACTGTGCTGAAAAAGTTTTAGTCATGTCCACAGATTCACCTAAATATTTGAGACTGTGTGTGAAACAATGTAAATGAGGTTAACAGGTTAGACTCACTGATTGTCCAAAGGTTTGTTCAAATCTTTAACAGCTGACACGTCAGAGCCAAAGTCCATCAATCTGCAAGTGTGATAATCAGAGTTATGATGCTACTTTATGAGGATGAAAATAAACATTAAAAGCAACATAATTCAAACATGATAACGGTGTGTGGAATGATGCAAAAGGTGTTATGCATGACTTCATTATATGAGCTAATTCTCTGACACAATGGTTGTAAAATAATCATAGTAATCAGACTTGTGTGTGTAAAATATCACTGCATGCAGTTACACTTTGATGATAATAAAAACTTACCTGGGAGAGACTCTGTCTTTGAAATTAGTCAAGTCCTCTTTTGACCGATCACTCTTGAAGGACACACCAGAGACAGGGGACTCTGGCCGTCTCGTAGCCCTCCTAGTGAACAAGACACAAAGAGCAGCAGGGTGGGAAATGAGATGATCAGACATCCAGACACATCAACTGATGGATACACAGAAACTACTGAGTAGACATCAGAGAAGTTCAGTAAAAGTTGATTCTGTTCCCACTGAATGATTCCTCTCTTTTATCAACACAGACTTTTACAGTAATCACTTATCACTTCAACAATAATCCTGATCCATCGTATGGGATCATTATGAGGGTGCAGAGGCCCAAACATTTACTGTCATTTCATCTGGAACAAAAGCAAGTTGATTTTACTGAAGCTTAGCAGAAATGATTTCAGGAATACTCCCTCAAATTCTCCTCCTGTCTCTTCCAACTCGATCAGCTGACTGTGGGCGTTCACTCTTTGACTTAAACCAACTACATGTTGCCAAGATCTCAGTGAGCCAGTCAGATTGTTGCTGTCAAACTTTAAACATTTGACATCATTTGAACATCTTGGTTTTATGGTAACCTCTAAAGACACAGTGATGATTTTAATCATCTAATAATCTAATTAAGACTAAACAATGTTTTTATCCAAGAGTTTGCTTATTAGTCACTAAATGGTTAAAGATCCATCCTGTCTCCTGTCTTGTGAGTTCGACACCCCAGGGTGAGTGTTATCCTAAATATTCCTCAAACACTTCCTCCTGTTTTTCAGGCTCTACTCACCTCTTGACATTTCTAAACTTTATTGTGCACCATGTCAATAAATGTATTTCTCTCTTAAATGGAGTCTCTCCTGACTGAACTGACTTTAGTGTCTGTCAGTCCAGATACAAGTGACAGAAAAGATGAATGTGACTGTGCTGAAAAAGTTTTAGTCATGTCCACAGATTCACCTAAATATTTGAGACTGTGTGTGAAACAATGTAAATGAGGTTAACAGGTTAGACTCACTGATCGTCTGGAGACTCGACCAAATCTTCATTATCTGACACATCCTCCTCCTCTGAGGGAGAAAAGTCCAGCCTGCAGTACATGTGATAATCAGAGTTATGATGCTACTTGATGAGGATGAAAATAAACATTAAAATTAACAGGATTTCAAACATGATAACAGTGTGTGGAATGATGCAAAAGGTGTTATGCATGACTTCATAATTCTTAGATCATTACCAGACACATCAACTGATGGATACACAGAAACTACTGAGTAGACATCAGAGAAGTTCAGTAAAAGTTGATTCTGTTCCCACTGAATGATTCCTCTCTTTTATCAACACAGACTTTTACAGTAATCACTTATCACTTAAACAATAATCCTGATCCATCGTATGGGATCATTATGAGGGTGCAGAGGCCCAAACATTTACTGTCATTTCATCTGGAACAAAAGGAAGTTGATTTTACTGAAGCTTAGCAGAAATGATTTCAGGAATACTCCCTCAAATTCTCCTCCTGTCTCTTCCAACTTGATCAGCTGACTGTGGGCGTTCACTCTTTGACTTAAACCAACTACATGTTGCCAAGATCTCAGTGAGCCAATCAGATTGTTGCTGTTCTTTACAAAAATTAAATTAAATGCACTCTTGTTTTACTCAGTAATTTTAATTTGACATCATTTGAACATCTTGGTTTTATGGTAACCTCGAAAGACACAGTGATGATTTTAATCATCTAATAATCTAATTAAGACTAAACAATGTTTTTATCCAAGAGTTTGCTTATTAGTCACTAAATGGTTAAAGATCCATCCTGTCTCCTGTCTTGTGAGTTCGACACCCCAGGGTGAGTGTTATCCTAAATATTCCTCAAACACTTCCTCCTGTTTTTCAGGCTCTACTCACCTCTTGACATTTCTAAACTTTATTGTGCACCATGTCAATAAATGTATTTCTCTCTTAAATGGAGTCTCTCCTGACTGAACTGACTTTAGTGTCTGTCAGTCCAGATACAAGTGACAGAAAAGATGAATGTGACTGTGCTGAAAAAGTTTTAGTCATGTCCACAGATTCATCTAAATATTTCAGACTGTGTGTGAAACAATGTAAATGAGGTGAACAGATTAGACTCACTGATCGTCTGGAGACTCGAAGAAACCTTCATCATCTGACACATCCTCCTCCTCTGAAGAAGAAGAAAAGTCCGACCTGCAGCAAGTGTGATAATCAAAGTTATGATGCTACTTCATGAGGATGAAAATAAACATTAAAAGCAACAGAATTCAAACATGATAACAGTGTGTGGAATGATGCAAAAGGTGTTATGCATGACTTCATTATTATTAGATCATTACCAGACACAAAGATTATTATGAAGGTGCAAAGGCCCAAATATTTGCAGTCAGTTTGATCTTCCAGAACAGGAAGCTGATTTTACTGACTTTAACGTCTGGAGTGTGGATACACATGAAATGAAATTCATGTGAATATATACCCAGAGGAAGGGAAAACTCAAAATAAGTTCTTTGTCCAACCTATTTCTCCCAGACGTGACTGAGCTCAGTTTAAGATCAATATGAGATTGTGACCATTTTTCATACTTCTTTAATTCAGCTCCTGAGAAATAACCTTCCTCTTGTCTCCCCAGAGGAAAATGTGCTGCTCACCACAATGTTTTCTTTGTCTTATCAGACAGAACTCATCTTCTTATTTGGAGATTACTACATTCTCATCTGTTTCTCATAAGCCCTTATAGAATCAACAAGTAGTGTGAAAGTGCTCTGAGTGGTCAGACGACTAGAGAAGTGCTGTGCAAGTCCATCTGTTCTTTTGCTCCTTATTTCTCCTGGGAGGGATGTTTAGGGAAAACAGATCAGAATGTAGGTTTATGTCTGATGAGACAAAGTAAAGACTGTGGTCAGCAGCCAATTATTTCCTCTGGGTATACATTAATAAATGCTTAGCTAAGAAAACAACATCTTTAAACCTGAACTGCACTGAGGAACAGTAAACTTGTCTTCACAGGTCACGTAGCAACAGCAGCACGTTAGCTAACACATGCTACAATTATAAAGTAACATAATAATGACTGACATCATCAGACTTGTGTGTGTGCAAAATATCAGTGAATGCAGTTACATTTTAATGATGATAAAAGCTTACATGGGAAGGGACTGGCATCTGATAGGAATGGTGGGATCATTCCTCATGTACACTGACTTCTTGCTTCTCGTAGCCATTCCAGTAAACCTGAGAGAAAGACCACCAGGGAGGGAAATTAGATTCGAAGACAATCAGCTGACTGTGGTCGTTCACTCTTTGACTTAAACCAACTACATGTTGCCAAGATCTCAGTGAGCCAATCAGATTGTTGCTGTTCTTTACAAAAAAATAAAAATGCTCTCCTGATTTACTCAGTAATTTTGATTTGACATCATTTGAACATTTTGGTTTTATGGTAACTTCTTAAGACGCAGTGATGATTTTAATCATCTAATAATCTAATTAAGACTAAACCATGTGTTTTTTTTCTTTCTTTTTTTTTAAAGACATTTTTTGGGGCATTTTAGCCTTTATTTGATAGGACAAACAAGTGTGGAAGGGGGGAAAGAGAGGGAGTGGCATGCAGCAAAGGGCAACAGGCTAGAGTCGAACTCGGGCCGCTGTGGCAACAGCCTTGTACATGGGCCGCCTGCTCTACCACTAAGCCACCAACACCTCACACTAAACAATGTTTTTATCCAAGAGTTTGCTTATTAGTCACTAAATGGTTAAAGATCCATCCTGTCTCCTGTCTTGTGAGTTCGACACCCCAGGGTGAGTGTTATCCTAAATATTCCTCAAACACTTCCTCCTGTTTTTCAGGCTCTACTCACCTCTTGACATTTCTAAACTTTATTGTGCACCATGTCAATAAATGTATTTCTCTTAAATGGAGTCTGTAACAGCCATTTATTTGTGTGTTTATTTATTTATTTTTTGTTGTAAACAATTGGACTTTGTAGCACTGTGGCAACTTCCGGTGGAAGTGCACTTATTCAGCCAGGATAATGAGGCTAGGTGTGTGTGTAGAGGGAAACAGTTTTTTGACCGTGGCTGAGGCACGGCTGAGGTGTGTCCACAGATAGGAGCAGTATCAGATAATAGGCTACCGAACTGCAAAGCAAGATGCTTCTTGTACTAAATTTGTGGAGGAAATAAATGGAGCAAAGCAATGGGAAAAGTCTGGACATTGTTTTCTGAGAGCCGAGCTTGGCGCGCGTCAATGAATTGCACCAACACGCATCTGCAGTAAGTGAAAGTGGAAAGACACTTACAGAGTCTCTCCTGACTGAACTGACTTTAGTGTCTGTCAGTCCAGATACAAGTGACAGAAAAGATGAATGTGACTGTGCTGAAAAAGTTTTAGTCATGTCCACAGATTCATCTAAATATTTGAGACTGTGTGTGAAACAATGTAAATGAGGTTAACAGGTGAGACTCACAGGTCGTTTGGAGACTCGACCAAATCTTCATCATCTGCCACAACGTGCTCCTCCTTTGAAGATGAAAAGTGTGGACTGCAGCAAGTGAGATAATCAGAGTTATGATGCTACTTTATGAGGATGAAAATAAACATTAAAAGCAACATAATTCAAACATGATAACAGTGTGTGGAATGATGCAAAAGGTGTTATGCATGACTTCATTATATGAGCTAATTCTCTGACACAATGGTTGTAAAATAATCATAATAATCAGACTTGTGTGTGTAAAATATCACTGCATGCAGTTACACTTTGATGATAATAAAAACTTACCTGGGAGAGACTCTGTCTTTGAAATTAGTCAAGTCCTCTTTTGACCGATCACTCTGAAGGACACACCAGAGACAGGGGACTCTGGCCTTCTCGTAGCCCTCCTAGTAAACAAGACACAAAGAGCAGCAGGGTGGGAAATGAGATGATCAGACATCCAGACACATCAACTGATGGATACACAGAAACTACTGAGTAGACATCAGAGAAGTTCAGTAAAAGTTGATTCTGTTCCCACTGAATGATTCCTCTCTTTTATCAACACAGACTTTTACAGTCATCACTTATCACTTCAACAATAATCCTGATCCATCGTATGGGATCATTATGAGGGTGCAGAGGCCCAAACATTTACTGTCATTTCATCTGGAACAAAAGGAAGTTGATTTTACTGAAGCTTAGCAGAAATGATTTCAGGAATACTCCCTCAAATTCTCCTCCTGTCTCTTCCAACTTGATCAGCTGACTGTGGGCGTTCACTCTTTGACTTAAACCAACTACATCTTGCCAAGATCTCAGTGAGCCAATCAGATTGTTGCTGTTCTTTACAAAAATTAAATTAAATGCACTCTTGTTTTACTCAGTAATTTTAATTTGACATCATTTGAACATCTTGGTTTTATGGTAACCTCGAAAGACACAGTGATGATTTTAATCATCTAATAATCTAATTAAGACTAAACAATGTTTTTATCCAAGAGTTTGCTTATTAGTCACTAAATGGTTAAAGATCCATCCTGTCTCCTGCCTTGTGAGTTCGACACCCCAGGGTGAGTGTTATCCTAAATATTCCTCAAACACTTCCTCCTGTTTTTCAGGCTCTACTCACCTCTTGACATTTCTAAACTTTATTGTGCACCATGTCAATAAATGTATTTCTCTCTTAAATGGAGTCTCTCCTGACTGAACTGACTTTAGTGTCTGTCAGTCCAGATACAAGTGACAGAAAAGATGAATGTGACTGTGCTGAAAAAGTTTTAGTCATGTCCACAGATTCATCTAAATATTTCAGACTGTGAGTGAAACAATGTAAATGAGGTGAACAGATTAGACTCACTGATCGTCTGGAGACTCGAAGAAACCTTCATCATCTGACACATCCTCCTCCTCTGAAGAAGAAGAAAAGTCCGACCTGCAGCAAGTGTGATAATCAAAGTTATGATGCTACTTCATGAGGATGAAAATAAACATTAAAAGCAACAGAATTCAAACATGATAACATGTGTGGAATGATGCAAAAGGTGTTATGCATGACTTCATTATTTAGATCATTACCAGACACAAAGATTATTATGAAGGTGCAAAGGCCCAAATATTTGCAGTCAGTTTGATCTTCCAGAACAGGAAGCTGATTTTACTGACTTTAACGTCTGGAGTGTGGATACACATGAAATGAAATTCATGTGAATATATACCCAGAGGAAGGGAAAACTCAAAATAAGTTCTTTGTCCAACCTATTTCTCCCAGACGTGACTGAGCTCAGTTTAAGATCAATATGAGATTGTGACCATTTTTCATCCTTCTTTAATTCAGCTCCTGAGAAATAACCTTCCTCTTGTCTCCCCAGAGGAAAATGTGCTGCTCACCACAATGTCTTCTTTGTCTTATCAGACAGAACTCATCTTCTTATTTGGAGATTACTACATTCTCATCTGTTTCTCATAAGCCCTTATAGAATCAACAAGTAGTGTGAAAGTGGCTCTGAGTGGTCAGACGACTAGAGAAAGTGCTGTGCAAGTCCATCTGTTTCTTTTGCTCCTTATTTCTCCTGGGAGGGATGTTTAGGAGAAACAGATCAGAATGTAGGTTTATGTCTGATGAGACAAAGTAAAGACTGTGGTCAGCAGCCAATTATTTCCTCTGGGTATACATTAATAATATGCTTAGCTAAGAAAACAACATCTTTAAACCTGAACTGCACTGAGGAACAGTAAACTTGTCTTCACAGGTCACGTAGCAACAGCAGCACGTTAGCTAACACATGCTACAATTATAAAGTAACATAATAATGACTGACATCATCAGACTTGTGTGTGTGCAAAATATCAGTGAATGCAGTTACATTTTAATGATGATAAAGGCTTACATGAGATAGGAGCTGTATCTGTTAATCCCGAAGGGCACACCAAAGTCACTGGACTCAATGGACTCCAGCCTTCTCGTAGCCAATCTAGTAAACAAGACACAAAGAGCAGCAGGGTGGGAAATGAGATGATCAGACATCCAGACACATCAACTGATGGATACACAGAAACTGCTGAGTAGACATCAGAGAAGTTCAGTAAAAGTTGATTCTGTTCCCACTGAATGATTCCTCTCTTTTATCAACACAGACTTTTACAGTAATCACTTATCACTTCAACAATAATCCTGATCCATCGTATGGGATCATTATGAGGGTGCAGAGGCCCAAACATTCATCTGGAACAAAAGCAAGTTGATTTTTACTGAAGCTTAGCAGAAATGATTTCAGGAATACTCCCTCAAATTCTCCTCCTGTCTCTTCCAACTTGATCAGCTGACTGTGGGCGTTCACTCTTTGACTTAAACCAACTACATGTTGCCAAGATCTCAGTGAGCCAATCAGATTATTGCTGTCAAACTTTAAACCGTTCTCCTTTCTCTCACTTTGGTCTGTTGCTCATTTAAATATCAGATCCTTCAACAATAAATCTTTGTTATGCCATGATTTTATTACTTTGAATAATTGAGATTATGTTAGTATCACTGAGACATGGTTATCTCAGGGTGACAGTCCTTGTTGAAGCAACCCTTCCTCATCTTACACACCTCCATCAACTCTGACTGCACTCCTGTCTAACTTATTTTATTCTGATTTGACATCATTTCAACATCTTGGTTTTATGGTAACCTCTAAAGACACAGTGATGATTTTAATCATCTAATAATCTAATTAAGACTAAACAATGTTTTTATCCAAGAGTTTGCTTATTCACTAAATGGTTGACGATGTTTAGGAGAAACAGATCAGAATGTAGGTTTATGTCTGATGAGACAAAGTAAAGACTGTGGTCAGCAGCCAATTATTTCCTCTGGGTATACATTAATAATATGCTTAGCTAAGAAAACAACATCTTTAAACCTGAACTGCACTGAGGAACAGTAAACTTGTTGTAGTGGCTATATGTCTACCAACAACAATAAAGTCAAAAGCCACTGAGGGCACCGGCAGCGAATCTTACTCAGAAAGTTAAAGTGCGTGCAGGTACTGAGTCCATTGTCCAGCCAGAAAGGTGCATTTTGAGGCAGGTTTTATTTTCAGCTCTGGAAATGGTGGTACAAAAGATGTTAAAACTGCTTGGCCTGCTGCTGCCTAACTCTCAGGTAAAAAACCGTGAGCCCTTCCGGTGCGTACTGACTCACTGAGCGAGTGCCCATTCATTAAATAACTTCCTCTGTGTGCCCAAATCACCCATGACCTTCAAAATAAGAGTATGTAGCTATAACTCAATATAACGGATATAACTCAAACTAAATAAAGTATTCTAAACAAAATAACATAACAAATAAACGTTATATACAAAATAACAAATTACTGAGTAGCTTCCACACTTGTCTTCACAGGTCACGTAGCAACAGCAGCACGTTCGCTAACACATGCTACAATTATAAAGTAACATAATAATGACTGACATCATCAGACTTAGATTTAAAAAAAAAAACATGTGAAAGAATGAATATGAGGTTAACAGATTAGACTTACAGATTGTCTGCAAGCTCCATCCAATCACAGTCATCTGCCCAAGGGTACATGTATGGAAGAATATCATCTTCACGCCTGCAACAAGTGATAATCAGAGTTATAATGTTTCTCTTTGAGATGAAAATAAACATTAAGTTTAAGGTCGTCCCTTTAGTATTCTCATTATTTTTTTCATTGCCGATATTGTGCAATACCCTAACTAAATATAATACTGTCTGGGGGGTAAAGAAGGTAAATAAATAATTAAATAAAGTAAAAGTAAAAATAGGAAAATAAAAAAGTACTACAGAGTTAAGATTACAGTATTAGACAGTTGGTCATTAAATGTCAACTATTCGGATTTTGTTTTTGTCACTTAGTTTAAAAAATCATACTTGCAAGATTATGGCTGTCTTGTCTTCATCTGTTTATTTGTTTATTTTTTAATCTTCTTATTGAAGGTACTACGCCACATCTTGGCTATATGTATGTATATATATATATATATATGTATATATATACACTATATTACCGAAAGTATTTGCTCACCTGCCGTGACTCTCATATGAACTTAAGTGCCATCCCATTCCTAACCCATAGGGTTCAATATGATGTCGGTCCACCTTTTGCAGCTATTACGGCTTCAACTCTTCTGGGAAGGCTGTCCACAAGGTTGAGGAGTGTGTTTATCGGAATTTTTGACCATTCTTCCAAAAGCGCATTGGTGAGGTCACACACTGATGTTGGTCGAGAAGGCCTGGCTCTCAGTCTCCGCTCTAATTCATCCCAAAGGTGTTCTATCGGGTTCAGGTCAGGACTCTGTGCAGGCCAGTCAAGTTCATCCACACCAGACTCTGTCATCCATGTCTTTATGGACCTTGCTTTGTGCACTGGTGCACAGTCATGTTGGAAGAGGAAGGGGCCCGCTCCAAACTGTTCCCACAAGGTTGGGAGCATGGAATTGTCCAAAATGTTTTGGTATCCTGAAGCATTCAAAGTTCCTTTCACTGGAACTAAGGGGCCAAGCCCAACTCCTGAAAAACAACCCCACACCATAATTCCTCCTCCACCAAATTTCACACTTGGCACAATGCAGTCCGAAATGTACCGTTCTCCTGGCAACCTCCAAACCCAGACTCGTCCATCAGATTGCCAGATGGAAAAGCGTGATTCATCACTCCAGAGAACGCGTCTCCACTGCTCTATAGTCCAGTGGCGGCGTGCTTTACACCACTGCATCCGGCGCTTTGCATTGCACTTGGTGATGTATGGCTTGGATGCAGCTGCTCGGCCATGGAACCCATTCCATGAAGCTCTCTGCGTACTGTACTTGGGCTAATCTGAAGGCCACATGAAGTTTGGAGCTCTGTAGCAATTGACTGTGCAGGAAGTCGGCGACCTCTTTGCACTATGCGCCTCAGCATCCGCTGACCCCTCTCCGTCAGTTTACATGGCCTACCACTTCGTGGCTGAGTTGCTGTTGTTCCCAAACTCTTCCATTTTCTTATATTAAAGCTGACAGTTGACTGTGGAATATTTAGGAGCGAGGAAATTTCACGACTGGATTTGTTGCACAGGTGGCATCCTATGACAGTTCCACGCTGGAATTCACTGAGCTCCTGAGAGCGGCCCATTCTTTCACAAATGTTTGTAGAAACAGTCTGCCTGCCTAGGTGCTTGATTTTATACATCTGTGGCCAGGCCAAGTAATTAGGACACCTGATTCTGATCATTTGGATGGGTGAGCAAATACTTTTGGTAATATAGTGTATATATGTATGTGTGTATATATATGTATATATATATTTTTTTATTTTATTTTTTTATTATTTATTTATGTATTTATTTTTTTATTCTTTATTTTTTTTGCTCTATTTTGGAAAGTGAGAAATTGTTCTGACATTACTCAGTTGACTGACTGTTAGACTCTGTTCTGTTTCCTGTGACACTTACTCCCTATAACAAATGTACGGGATGTTATAAAAGTGTACTGTACTTTGCTTTGAATAAAAACTGTAAATATAAAAAAAAAAAGAAAATAAACATTAAAAGCAAATGCAAGAGGATTCTAATAGGATAATAGTCATCTAATAATTTAGATTTTATTTCTCTTTTATCAACACAGACTTTTACAGTAATCACTTCTCACTTCAACAATAATCCTGATCCATCGTATGGGATCATTATGAGGGTGCAGAGGCCCAAACATTTACTGTCATTTCATCTGGAACAAAAGCAAGTTGATTTTACTGAAGCTTAGCAGAAATGATTTCAGGAATACTCCCTCAAATTCTCCTCCTGTCTCTTCCAACTTGATCAGCTGACTGTGGGCGTTCACTCTTTGACTTAAACCAACTACATGTTGCCAAGATCTCAGTGAGCCAGTCAGATTGTTGCTGTTTTTTACAAAAAATAAATTTAATCATCATCTAATAATCCAATTAAGACTAAACAATGTTTTTATCCGAGAGTTTAAGGCTGTGCAATTAATCGTCTGGTGATCGCGATTACGATTTTGAGGTCAAATGATTTCAAAATTAATGAAATCGAGGGTAAAACAATTTTTGGTCACGGACGCCTGGAGATGTTATTTTGTCTTCTACGAAAGCCGCACATGCGCAATACCGCCTCTTTTTCTTGCCTCGATTCACTCCACGAGCCAGTCGAGTAGGTGAACTACGAATAATGCGAGGAGCAGGTGATCGTGGAAGATTTCAAAAACAGCGTGTGGAAAATGGCAGAGGGAGAGCGAGAGGTTGGTCTGTGTGTGTGTGTGCGCACGCATCGGGGCCGAACTCCGCCGTGCGGTATACAGAGAGCAGGAGAATTTTAAATGTGCAACCATGTAGAGACGATATGAAATGCTGTCGTGTAAACAATATAAGTCATCATGTGCGCCACATAATCGTTTGCATAATCGTGATTTTAACTTTGACCAAAATAATTGTGATGATGATTTTTTCCATAATCGAGCAGCCCTACAAGAGTTTGCTTATTAGTCACTAAATGATTAACGATGTTGAGGACAAACAGAATGTAGGTTTATGTCTGATGAGACAAAGTAAAGACTGTGGTCAGCAGCCAATTATTTCCTCTGGGTATACATTAATAATATGCTTAGCTAAGAAAACAACATCTTTAAACCTGAACTGCACTGAGGAACAGTGAACTTGTCTTCACAGGTCACGTAGCAACAGCAGCACGTTAGCTAACACATGCTACAATTATAAAGTAACATAATAATGACTGACATCATCAGACTGTGTGTGTGTAAAATATCAGTGAATGCAGTTACATTTTAATGATGATAAAAGCTTACATGGGAAGGGACTGGCATCTGATAGGAATGGTGGGATCATTCCTCATGTACACTGACTTCTTGCTTCTCGTAGCCATTCCAGTAAACCTGAGAGAAAGACCACCAGGGAGGGAAATTAGATTCGAAGACAATCAGCTGACTGTGGTCGTTCATTCTTTGACTTAAACCAACTACATGTTGCCAAGATCTCAGTGAGCCAATCAGATTGTTGCTGTTCTTTACAAAAAATAAATTAAATGCTCTCCTGATTTACTCAGTAATTTTGATTTGACATCATTTGAACATTTTGGTTTTATGGTAACTTCTTAAGACGCAGTGATGATTTTAATCATCTAATAATCTAATTAAGACTAAACCATGTGTTTTTTTTTCTTTCTTTTTTTTTTAATGACATTTTTTGGGGCATTTTAGCCTTTATTTGATAGGACAAACAAGTGTGGAAGGGGGGAAGAGAGGGAGTGGCATGCAGCAAAGGGCAACAGGCTAGAGTCGAACTCGGGCCGCTGTGGCAACAGCCTTGTACATGGGCCGCCTGCTCTACCACTAAGCCACCAACACCTCACACTAAACAATGTTTTATCCAAGAGTTTGCTTATTAGTCACTAAATGGTTAAAGATCCATCCTGTCTCCTGCCTTGTGAGTTCGACACCCCAGGGTGAGTGTTATCCTAAATATTCCTCAAACACTTCCTCCTGTTTTTCAGGCTCTACTCACCTCTTGACATTTCTAAACTTTATTGTGCACCATGTCAATAAATGTATTTCTCTCTTAAATGGAGTCTGTAACAGCCATTTATTTGTGTGTTTATTTATTTTATTTTTTGTTGTAAAACAATTTGGACTTTGTAGCACTGTGGCAACTTCCGGTGGAAGTGCACTTATTCAGCCAGGATAATGAGGCTAGGTGTGTGTAGAGGGAAACAGTTTTTTGACCGTGGCTGAGTCACGGCTGAGGTGTGTCCACAGATAGGAGCAGTATCAGATAATAGGCTACCGAACTGCAAAGCAAGATGCTTCTTGTACTAAATTTGTGGAGGAAATAAATGGAGCAAAGCAATGGGAAAAGTCTGGACATTGTTTTTCTGAGAGCCGAGCTTGGCGCGCGTCAATGAATTGCACCAACACGCATCTGCAGTAAGAAAGTGGAAAGACACTTACAGAGTCTCTCCTGACTGAACTGACTTTAGTGTCTGTCAGTCCAGATACAAGTGACAGAAAAGATGAATGTGACTGTGCTGAAAAAGTTTTAGTCATGTCCACAGATTCATCTAAATATTTGAGACTGTGTGTGAAACAATGTAAATGAGGTTAACAGGTGAGACTCACAGGTCGTTTGGAGACTCGACCAAATCTTCATCATCTGCCACAACGTGCTCCTCCTTTGAAGATGAAAAGTGTGGACTGCAGCAAGTGAGATAATCAGAGTTATGATGCTACTTTATGAGGATGAAAATATGTTATGCATGACTTCATTATATGAGCTAATTCTCTTTCACAATAGTTGTAAAATAATCATAATAATCAGACTTGTGTGTGTAAAATATCACTGCATGCAGTTACACTTTGATGATGATAAAAAAACTTACCTGGGAGAGACTCTGTCTTTGAAATTAATCCATCCACCTTTTGACTGATCACTCATCAAGGACACACCAGAGTCATTGGACTCCAGACTTCCCGTAGTCATCCTAGTAAACAGACACAAAGAGCAGCAGGGTGGGAAATGAGATGATCAGACATCCAGACACATCAACTGATGGATACACAGAAACTACTGAGTAGACATCAGAGAAGTTCAGTAAAAGTTGATTCTGTTCCCACTGAATGATTCCTCTCTTTTATCAACACAGACTTTTACAGTAATCACTTATCACTTCAACAATAATCCTGATCCATCGTATGGGATCATTATGAGGGTGCAGAGGCCCAAACATTTACTGTCATTTCATCTGGAACAAAAGCAAGTTGATTTTACTGAAGCTTAGCAGAAATGATTTCAGGAATACTCCCTCAAATTCTCCTCCTGTCTCTTCCAACTTGATCAGCTGACTGTGGGCGTTCACTCTTTGACTTAAACCAACTACATGTTGCCAAGATCTCAGTGAGCCAATCAGATTGTTGCTGTCAAACTTTAAACATTTGACTTCATTTGAACATCTTGGTTTTATGGTAACCTCTAAAGACACAGTGATGATTTTAATCATCTAAATAATCTAATTAAGACTAAACAATGTTTTTATCCAAGAGTTTGCTTATTAGTCACTAAATGGTTAAAGATCCATCCTGTCTCCTGCCTTGTGAGTTCGACACCGCAGGGTGAGTGTTATCCTAAATATTCCTCAAACACTTCCTCCTGTTTTTCAGGCTCTACTCACCTCTTGACATTTCTAAACTTTATTGTGCACCATGTCAATAAATGTATTTCTCTCTTAAATGGAGTCTCTCCTGACTGAACTGACTTTTAGTGTCTGTCAGTCCAGATACAAGTGACAGAAAAGATGAATGTGACTGTGCTGAAAAAGTTTTAGTCATGTCACAGATTCATCTAAATATTTCAGACTGTGTGTGAAACTATGTAAATGAGGTTAACAGATTAGACTCACTGATCGTCTGGAGATTTGACCAAATCTTTATCATCTGACACATCCTCCTCCTCTGAGGATGAAAAGTCCGGCCTGCAGCAAGTGAGATAATCAGAGTTATGATGCTACTTTATGAGGATGAAAATAAACATTAAAAGCAACAGAATTCAAACATGATAACAGTGTGTGGAATGATGCAAAAGGTGTTATGCATGACTTCATTATTATTAGATCATTACCAGACACAAAGATTATTATGAAGGTGCAAAGGCCCAAATATTTGCAGTCAGTTTGATCTTCCAGAACAGGAAGTTGATTTTACTGACTTTAACGTCTGGAGTGTGGATACACATGAAATGAAATTCATGTGAATATACCCAGAGGAAGGGAAAACTCAAAATAAGATCTTTGTCCAACCTATTTCTCCCAGACGTGACTGAGCTCAGTTTAAGATCAATATGAGATTGTGACCATTTTTCATCCTTCTTTAATTCAGCTCCTGAGAAATAACCTTCTCTTGTCTCCCCAGAGGAAAATGTGCTGCTCACCACAATGTTTTCTTTGTCTTATCAGACAGAACTCATCTTCTTATTTGGAGATTACTACATTCTCATCTGTTTCTCATAAGCCCTTATAGAATCAACAAGTAGTGTGAAAGTGCTCTGAGTGGTCAGACGACTAGAGAAGTGCTGTGCAAGTCCATCTGTTCTTTTGCTCCTTATTTCTCCTGGGAGGGATGTTTAGGAGAAACAGATCAGAATGTAGGTTTATGTCTGATGAGACAAAGTAAAGACTGTGGTCAGCAGCCAATTATTTCCTCTGGGTATACATTAATAATATGCTTAGCTAAGAAAACAACATCTTTAAACCTGAACTGCACTGAGGAACAGTAAACTTGTCTTCACAGGTCACGTAGCAACAGCAGCACGTTAGCTAACACATGCTACAATTATAAAGTAACATAATAATGACTGACATCATCAGACTTGTGTGTGTGTAAAATATCAGTGAATGCAGTTACATTTTAATGATGATAAAAGCTCACCTGAAAAAGGGTGGTAGGTGGAAATCTTCACAGGGACAGAACAGTGCTCTTCTTTTTTGTTGTGATCAATTATTTATCAAATTTTTCCATAAAAAATAAATGAATAAAAACCCATGAGATATGGTAGGCATTAAATAAACAAAGATAGTAGACAATGGAAGCATAATAAAATAGGAACTCGATTGAGCATATTAACATATACATATACATAACATACACAAACCCATACGTACCTTTTCATATGGAGCTGTGCTTTTCTGAGAGTCATCCTAGTAAACAAGACACAAAGAGCAGCAGGGTGAGAAATGAGATGATCAGACATCCAGACACATCAACTGATGGATACACAGAAACTACTGAGTAGACATCAGAGAAGTTCAGTAAAAGTTGATTCTGTTCCCACTGAATGATTCCTCTCTTTTATCAACACAGACTTTTACAGTCATCACTTATCACTTCAACAATAATCCTGATCCATCGTATGGGATCATTATGAGGGTGCAGAGGCCCAAACATTTACTGTCATTTCATCTGGAACAAAAGGAAGTTGATTTTACTGAAGCTTAGCAGAAATGATTTCAGGAATACTCCTCAAATTCTCCTCCTGTCTCTTCCAACTTGATCAGCTGACTGTGGGCGTTCACTCTTTGACTTAAACCAACTACATCTTGCCAAGATCTCAGTGAGCCAATCAGATTGTTGCTGTCAAACTTTGAACATTTGACTTCATTTGAACATCTTGGTTTTATGGTAACCTCTAAAGACACAGTGATGATTTTAATCATCTAATAATCTAATTAAGACTAAACAATGTTTTTATCCAAGAGTTTGCTTATTAGTCACTAAATGGTTAAAGATCCATCCTGTCTCCTGTCTTGTGAGTTCGACACCCCAGGGTGAGTGTTATCCTAAATATTCCTCAAACACTTCCTCCTTTTTTTCAGGCTCTACTCACCTCTTGATGTTTCTAAACTTTATTGTGCACCATGTCAATAAATGTATTTCTCTCTTAAATGGAGTCTCTCCTGACTGAACTGACTTTAGTGTCTGTCAGTCCAGATACAAGTGACAGAAAAGATGAATGTGACTGTGCTGAAAAAGTTTTAGTCATGTCCACAGATTCATCTAAATATTTGAGACTGTGTGAAACAATGAAAATAAGGTTAACAGATTAGACTCACAGGTCGTCATGATCTCCCACAGGGTCCATGTCTGGACCAATAAAATCGTCCAGCCTGCAGCAAGTGTGATAATCAGAGTTATGATGCTACTTTATGAGGATGAAAATAAACATTAAAAGCAACATAATTCAAACATGATAACAGTGTGTGGAATGATGCAAAAGGTGTTATGCATGACTTCATTATTATTAGATCATTACCAGACACAAAGATTATTATGAAGGTGCAAAGGCCCAAATATTTGCAGTCAGTTTGATCTTCCAGAACAGGAAGTTGATTTTACTGACTTTAACGTCTGGAGTGTGGATACACATGAAATGAAATTCATGTGAATATATACCCAGAGGAAGGGAAAACTCAAAATAAGATCTTTGTCCAAGCTATTTCTCCCAGACGTAACTGAGCTCAGTTTAAGATCAATATGAGATTGTGACCATTTTTCATCCTTCTTTAATTCAGCTGCTGAGAAATAACCTTCCTCTTGTCTCCCCAGAGGAAAATGTGCTGCTCACCACAATGTTTTCTTTGTCTTATCAGACAGAACTCATCTTCTTATTTGGAGATTACTACATTCTCATCTGTTTCTCATAAGCCCTTATAGAATCAACAAGTAGTGTGAAAGTGCTCTGAGTGGTCAGACGACTAGAAGTGCTGTGCAAGTCCATCTGTTCTTTTGCTCCTTATTTCTCCTGGGAGGGATGTTTAGGAGAAACAGATCAGAATGTAGGTTTATGTCTGATGAGACAAAGTAAAGACTGTGGTCAGCAGCCAATTATTTCCTCTGGGTATACATTAATAATATGCTTAGCTAAGAAAACAACATCTTTAAACCTGAACTGCACTGAGGAACAGTAAACTTGTCTTCACAGGTCACGTAGCAACAGCAGCACGTTAGCTAACACATGCTACAATTATAAAGTAACATAATAATGACTGACATCATCAGACTGTGTGTGCAAAATATCAGTGAATGCAGTACATTTTAATGATGATAAAAGCTTACATGAGATGGGGTGGTGTGTGGGACAGACCACAGGGACAGAACTGTGCTCTTCTTTTTTTTTTGTGATCAATTATTTATCGAATTTTTCATAAAGAATAAATGAATAAAAAAATCCATGAGATATGGCAGGCATTAAATAAACAAAGATAGTAGACAATGGAAGTATAATAAAATAGCAAAATGAAAAATAAGAAACAAACCCTCTCCCCATCCCATAAACCTCTAGGGGACCATTAGGCCAGTAGTTTTTACAAAATAATTCTAGGAACTCCATTGAGCATATTAACGTATACATATAGTGAATACATAACATACACAAACCCATACGTACCTTTTCATGCAAAGCTGTGATCGTCGTTCAGCCCTCCTAGTAAACAAGACACAAAGAGCAGCAGGGTGGGAAATGAGATGATCAGACATCCAGACACATCAACTGATGGATACACAGAAACTACTGAGTAGACATCAGAGAAGTTCAGTAAAAGTTGATTCTGTTCCCACTGAATGATTCCTCTCTTTTATCAACACAGACTTTTACAGTAATCACTTATCACTTCAACAATAATCCTGATCCATCGTATGGGATCATTATGAGGGTGCAGAGGCCCAAACATTACTCATTTCATCTGGAACAAAAGCAAGTTGATTTTACTGAAGCTTAGCAGAAATGATTTCAGGAATACTCCCTCAAATTCTCCTCCTGTCTCTTCCAACTCGATCAGCTGACTGTGGGCGTTCACTCTTTGACTTAAACCAACTACATGTTGCCAAGATCTCAGTGAGCCAGTCAGATTGTTGCTGTCAAACTTTAAACATTTGACATCATTTGAACATCTTGGTTTTATGGTAACCTCTAAAGACACAGTGATGATTTTAATCATCTAATAATCTAATTAAGACTAAACAATGTTTTTATCCAAGAGTTTGCTTATTAGTCACTAAATGGTTAAAGATCCATCCTGTCTCCTGTCTTGTGAGTTCGACACCCCAGGGTGAGTGTTATCCTAAATATTCCTCAAACACTTCCTCCTGTTTTTCAGGCTCTACTCACCTCTTGACATTTCTAAACTTTATTGTGCACCATGTCAATAAATGTATTTCTCTCTTAAATGGAGTCTCTCCTGACTGAACTGACTTTAGTGTCTGTCAGTCCAGATACAAGTGACAGAAAAGATGAATGTGACTGTGCTGAAAAAGTTTTAGTCATGTCCACAGATTCACCTAAATATTTGAGACTGTGTGTGAAACAATGTAAATAGGTTAACAGGTTAGACTCACTGATCGTCTGGAGACTCGACCAAATCTTCATTATCTGACACATCCCTCCTCTGAGGGAGAAAAGTCCAGCCTGCAGTACATGTGATAATCGAGTTATGATGCTACTTGATGAGGATGAAAATAAACATTAAAATTAACAGGATTTCAAACATGATAACAGTGTGTGGAATGATGCAAAAGGTGTTATGCATGACTTCATAATTCTTAGATCATTACCAGACACATCAACTGATGGATACACAGAAACTACTGAGTAGACATCAGAGAAGTTCAGTAAAAGTTGATTCTGTTCCCACTGAATGATTCCTCTCTTTTATCAACACAGACTTTTACAGTAATCACTTATCACTTAAACAATAATCCTGATCCATCGTATGGGATCATTATGAGGGTGCAGAGGCCCAAACATTTACTGTCATTTCATCTGGAACAAAAGGAAGTTGATTTTACTGAAGCTTAGCAGAAATGATTTCAGGAATACTCCCTCAAATTCTCCTCCTGTCTCTTCCAACTTGATCAGCTGACTGTGGGCGTTCACTCTTTGACTTAAACCAACTACATGTTGCCAAGATCTCAGTGAGCCAATCAGATTGTTGCTGTTCTTTACAAAAATTAAATTAAATGCACTCTTGTTTTACTCAGTAATTTTAATTTGACATCATTTGAACATCTTGGTTTTATGGTAACCTCGAAAGACACAGTGATGATTTTAATCATCTAATAATCTAATTAAGACTAAACAATGTTTTTATCCAAGAGTTTGCTTATTAGTCACTAAATGGTTAAAGATCCATCCTGTCTCCTGTCTTGTGAGTTCGACACCCCAGGGTGAGTGTTATCCTAAATATTCCTCAAACACTTCCTCCTGTTTTTCAGGCTCTACTCACCTCTTGACATTTCTAAACTTTATTGTGCACCATGTCAATAAATGTATTTCTCTCTTAAATGGAGTCTCTCCTGACTGAACTGACTTTGTGTCTGTCAGTCCAGATACAAGTGACAGAAAAGATGAATGTGACTGTGCTGAAAAAGTTTTAGTCATGTCCACAGATTCATCTAAATATTTCAGACTGTGTGTGAAACAATGTAAATGAGGTGAACAGATTAGACTCACTGATCGTCTGGAGACTCGAAGAAACCTTCATCATCTGACACATCCTCCTCCTCTGAAGAAGAAGAAAAGTCCGACCTGCAGCAAGTTGATAATCAAAGTTATGATGCTACTTCATGAGGATGAAAATAAACATTAAAAGCAACAGAATTCAAACATGATAACAGTGTGTGGAATGATGCAAAAGGTGTTATGCATGACTTCATTATTATTAGATCATACCAGACACAAAATTATTATGAAGGTGCAAAGGCCCAAATATTTGCAGTCAGTTTGATCTTCCAGAACAGGAAGCTGATTTTACTGACTTTAACGTCTGGAGTGTGGATACACATGAAATGAAATCATGTGAATATATACCCAGAGGAAGGGAAAACTCAAAATAAGTTCTTTGTCCAACCTATTTCTCCCAGACGTGACTGAGCTCAGTTTAAGATCAATATGAGATTGTGACCATTTTTCATACTTCTTTAATTCAGCTCCTGAGAAATAACCTTCCTCTTGTCTCCCCAGAGGAAAATGTGCTGCTCACCACAATGTTTTCTTTGTCTTATCAGACAGAACTCATCTTCTTATTTGGAGATTACTACATTCTCATCTGTTTCTCATAAGCCCTTATAGAATCAACAAGTAGTGTGAAAGTGCTCTGAGTGGTCAGACGACTAGAGAAGTGCTGTGCAAGTCCATCTGTTCTTTGCTCCTTATTTCTCCTGGGAGGGATGTTTAGGAGAAACAGATCAGAATGTAGGTTATGTCTGATGAGACAAAGTAAAGACTGTGGTCAGCAGCCAATTATTTCCTCTGGGTATACATTAATAATATGCTTAGCTAAGAAACAACATCTTTAAACCTGAACTGCACTGAGGAACAGTAAACTTGTCTTCACAGGTCACGTAGCAACAGCAGCACGTTAGCTAACACATGCTACAATTATAAAGTAACATAATAATGACTGACATCATCAGACTTGTGTGTGTGCAAAATATCAGTGAATGCAGTTACATTTTAATGATGATAAAAGCTTACATGGGAAGGGACTGGCATCTGATAGGAATGGTGGGATCATTCCTCATGTACACTGACTTCTTGCTTCTCGTAGCCATTCCAGTAAACCTGAGAGAAAGACCACCAGGGAGGGAAATTAGATTCGAAGACAATCAGCTGACTGTGGTCGTTCACTCTTTGACTTAAACCAACTACATGTTGCCAAGATCTCAGTGAGCCAATCAGATTGTTGCTGTTCTTTACAAAAAAATAAATTAAATGCTCTCCTGATTTACTCAGTAATTTTGATTTGACATCATTTGAACATTTTGGTTTTATGGTAACTTCTTAAGACGCAGTGATGATTTTAATCATCTAATAATCTAATTAAGACTAAACCATGTGTTTTTTTTCTTTCTTTTTTTTTAAAGACATTTTTTGGGGCATTTTAGCCTTTATTTGATAGGACAAACAAGTGTGGAAGGGGGGAAAGAGAGGGAGTGGCATGCAGCAAAGGGCAACAGGCTAGAGTCGAACTCGGGCCGCTGTGGCAACAGCCTTGTACATGGGCCGCCTGCTCTACCACTAAGCCACCAACACCTCACACTAAACAATGTTTTTATCCAAGAGTTTGCTTATTAGTCACTAAATGGTTAAAGATCCATCCTGTCTCCTGTCTTGTGAGTTCGACACCCCAGGGTGAGTGTTATCCTAAATATTCCTCAAACACTTCCTCCTGTTTTTCAGGCTCTACTCACCTCTTGACATTTCTAAACTTTATTGTGCACCATGTCAATAAATGTATTTCTCTCTTAAATGGAGTCTGTAACAGCCATTTATTTGTGTGTTTATTTATTTTATTTTTTGTTGTAAAACAATTTGGACTTTGTAGCACTGTGGCAACTTCCGGTGGAAGTGCACTTATTCAGCCAGGATAATGAGGCTAGGTGTGTGTAGAGGGAAACAGTTTTTTGACCGTGGCTGAGGCACGGCTGAGGTGTGTCCACAGATAGGAGCAGTATCAGATAATAGGCTACCGAACTGCAAAGCAAGATGCTTCTTGTACTAAATTTGTGGAGGAAATAAATGGAGCAAAGCAATGGGAAAAGTCTGGACATTGTTTTCTGAGAGCCGAGCTTGGCGCGCGTCAATGAATTGCACCAACACGCATCTGCAGTAAGTGAAAGTGGAAAGACACTTACAGAGTCTCTCCTGACTGAACTGACTTTAGTGTCTGTCAGTCCAGATACAAGTGACAGAAAAGATGAATGTGACTGTGCTGAAAAAGTTTTAGTCATGTCCACAGATTCATCTAAATATTTCAGACTGTGTGTGAAACAATGTAAATGAGGTTAACAGATTAGACTCACTGATCGTCTGGAGACTCGACCAAATCTTCATCATCTGCCACAACGTGCTCCTCCTTTGAAGATGAAAAGTGTGGACTGCAGCAAGTGAGATAATCAGAGTTATGATGCTACTTTATGAGGATGAAAATAAACATTAAAAGCAACATAATTCAAACATGATAACAGTGTGTGGAATGATGCAAAAGGTGTTATGCATGACTTCATTATATGAGCTAATTCTCTGACACAATGGTTGTAAAATAATCATAATAATCAGACTTGTGTGTGTAAAATATCACTGCATGCAGTTACACTTTGATGATAATAAAAACTTACCTGGGAGAGACTCTGTCTTTGAAATTAGTCAAGTCCTCTTTTGACCGATCACTCTTGAAGGACACACCAGAGACAGGGGACTCTGGCCTTCTCGTAGCCCTCCTAGTAAACAAGACACAAAGAGCAGCAGGGTGGGAAATGAGATGATCAGACATCCAGACACATCAACTGATGGATACACAGAAACTACTGAGTAGACATCAGAGAAGTTCAGTAAAAGTTGATTCTGTTCCCACTGAATGATTCCTCTCTTTTATCAACACAGACTTTTACAGTCATCACTTATCACTTCAACAATAATCCTGATCCATCGTATGGGATCATTATGAGGGTGCAGAGGCCCAAACATTTACTGTCATTTCATCTGGAACAAAAGGAAGTTGATTTTACTGAAGCTTAGCAGAAATGATTTCAGGAATACTCCCTCAAATTCTCCTCCTGTCTCTTCCAACTTGATCAGCTGACTGTGGGCGTTCACTCTTTGACTTAAACCAACTACATCTTGCCAAGATCTCAGTGAGCCAATCAGATTGTTGCTGTTCTTTACAAAAATTAAATTAAATGCACTCTTGTTTTACTCAGTAATTTTAATTTGACATCATTTGAACATCTTGGTTTTATGGTAACCTCGAAAGACACAGTGATGATTTTAATCATCTAATAATCTAATTAAGACTAAACAATGTTTTTATCCAAGAGTTTGCTTATTAGTCACTAAATGGTTAAAGATCCATCCTGTCTCCTGCCTTGTGAGTTCGACACCCCAGGGTGAGTGTTATCCTAAATATTCCTCAAACACTTCCTCCTGTTTTTCAGGCTCTACTCACCTCTTGACATTTCTAAACTTTATTGTGCACCATGTCAATAAATGTATTTCTCTCTTAAATGGAGTCTCTCCTGACTGAACTGACTTTAGTGTCTGTCAGTCCAGATACAAGTGACAGAAAAGATGAATGTGACTGTGCTGAAAAAGTTTTAGTCATGTCCACAGATTCATCTAAATATTTCAGACTGTGAGTGAAACAATGTAAATGAGGTGAACAGATTAGACTCACTGATCGTCTGGAGACTCGAAGAAACCTTCATCATCTGACACATCCTCCTCCTCTGAAGAAGAAGAAAAGTCCGACCTGCAGCAAGTGTGATAATCAAAGTTATGATGCTACTTCATGAGGATGAAAATAAACATTAAAAGCAACAGAATTCAAACATGATAACAGTGTGTGGAATGATGCAAAAGGTGTTATGCATGACTTCATTATTATTAGATCATTACCAGACACAAAGATTATTATGAAGGTGCAAAGGCCCAAATATTTGCAGTCAGTTTGATCTTCCAGAACAGGAAGCTGATTTTACTGACTTTAACGTCTGGAGTGTGGATACACATGAAATGAAATTCATGTGAATATATACCCAGAGGAAGGGAAAACTCAAAATAAGTTCTTTGTCCAACCTATTTCTCCCAGACGTGACTGAGCTCAGTTTAAGATCAATATGAGATTGTGACCATTTTTCATCCTTCTTTAATTCAGCTCCTGAGAAATAACCTTCCTCTTGTCTCCCCAGAGGAAAATGTGCTGCTCACCACAATGTCTTCTTTGTCTTATCAGACAGAACTCATCTTCTTATTTGGAGATTACTACATTCTCATCTGTTTCTCATAAGCCCTTATAGAATCAACAAGTAGTGTGAAAGTGCTCTGAGTGGTCAGACGACTAGAGAAGTGCTGTGCAAGTCCATCTGTTCTTTTGCTCCTTATTTCTCCTGGGAGGGATGTTTAGGAGAAACAGATCAGAATGTAGGTTTATGTCTGATGAGACAAAGTAAAGACTGTGGTCAGCAGCCAATTATTTCCTCTGGGTATACATTAATAATATGCTTAGCTAAGAAAACAACATCTTTAAACCTGAACTGCACTGAGGAACAGTAAACTTGTCTTCACAGGTCACGTAGCAACAGCAGCACGTTAGCTAACACATGCTACAATTATAAAGTAACATAATAATGACTGACATCATCAGACTTGTGTGTGTGCAAAATATCAGTGAATGCAGTTACATTTTAATGATGATAAAGGCTTACATGAGATAGGAGCTGTATCTGTTAATCCCGAAGGGCACACCAAAGTCACTGGACTCAATGGACTCCAGCCTTCTCGTAGCCAATCTAGTAAACAAGACACAAAGAGCAGCAGGGTGGGAAATGAGATGATCAGACATCCAGACACATCAACTGATGGATACACAGAAACTGCTGAGTAGACATCAGAGAAGTTCAGTAAAAGTTGATTCTGTTCCCACTGAATGATTCCTCTCTTTTATCAACACAGACTTTTACAGTAATCACTTATCACTTCAACAATAATCCTGATCCATCGTATGGGATCATTATGAGGGTGCAGAGGCCCAAACATTTCATCTGGAACAAAAGCAAGTTGATTTTTACTGAAGCTTAGCAGAAATGATTTCAGGAATACTCCCTCAAATTCTCCTCCTGTCTCTTCCAACTTGATCAGCTGACTGTGGGCGTTCACTCTTTGACTTAAACCAACTACATGTTGCCAAGATCTCAGTGAGCCAATCAGATTATTGCTGTCAAACTTTAAACCGTTCTCCTTTCTCTCACTTTGGTCTGTTGCTCATTTAAATATCAGATCCTTCAACAATAAATCTTTGTTATGCCATGATTTTATTACTTTGAATAATTGAGATTATGTTAGTATCACTGAGACATGGTTATCTCAGGGTGACAGTCCTCTTGTTGAAGCAACCCTTCCTCATCTTACACACCTCCATCAACTCTGACTGCACTCCTGTCTAACTTATTTATTCTGATTTGACATCATTTCAACATCTTGGTTTTATGGTAACCTCTAAAGACACAGTGATGATTTTAATCATCTAATAATCTAATTAAGACTAAACAATGTTTTTATCCAAGAGTTTGCTTATTAGTCACTAAATGGTTGACGATGTTTAGGAGAAACAGATCAGAATGTAGGTTTATGTCTGATGAGACAAAGTAAAGACTGTGGTCAGCAGCCAATTATTTCCTCTGGGTATACATTAATAATATGCTTAGCTAAGAAAACAACATCTTTAAACCTGAACTGCACTGAGGAACAGTAAACTTGTTGTAGTGGCTATATGTCTACCAACAACAATAAAGTCAAAAGCCACTGAGGGCACCGGGCAGCGAATCTTACTCAGAAAGTTAAAGTGCGTGCAGGTACTGAGTCCATTGTCCAGCCAGAAAGGTGCATTTTGAGGCAGGTTTTATTTTCAGCTCTGGAAATGGTGGTACAAAAGATGTTAAAACTGCTTGGCCTGCTGCTGCCTAACTCTCAGGTAAAAAACCGTGAGCCCTTCCGGTGCGTACTGACTCACTGAGCGAGTGCCCATTCATTAAATAACTTCCTCTGTGTGCCCAAATCACCCATGACCTTCAAAATAAGAGTATGTAGCTATAACTCAATATAACGGATATAACTCAAACTAAATAAAGTATTCTAAACAAAATAACATAACAAATAAACGTTATATACAAAATAACAAATTACTGAGTAGCTTCCACACTTGTCTTCACAGGTCACGTAGCAACAGCAGCACGTTCGCTAACACATGCTACAATTATAAAGTAACATAATAATGACTGACATCATCAGACTTAGATTTAAAAAAAAAAACATGTGAAAGAATGAATATGAGGTTAACAGATTAGACTTACAGATTGTCTGCAAGCTCCATCCAATCACAGTCATCTGCCCAAGGTACATGTATGGAAGAATATCATCTTCACGCCTGCAACAAGTGATAATCAGAGTTATAATGTTTCTCTTTGAGATGAAAATAAACATTAAGTTTAAGGTCGTCCCTTTAGTATTCTCATTATTTTTTTCATTGCCGATATTGTGCAATACCCTAACTAAATATAATACTGTCTGGGGGGTAAAGAAGGTAAATAAATAATTAAATAAAGTAAAAGTAAAAATAGGAAAATAAAAAAGTACTACAGAGTTAAGATTACAGTATTAGACAGTTGGTCATTAAATGTCAACTATTCGGATTTTGTTTTTGTCACTTAGTTTAAAAAATCATACTTGCAAGATTATGGCTGTCTTGTCTTCATCTGTTTATTTGTTTATTTTTTAATCTTCTTATTGAAGGTACTACGCCACATCTTGGCTATATGTATGTATATATATATATATATATATGTATATATATACACTATATTACCGAAAGTATTTGCTCACCTGCCGTGACTCACATATGAACTTAAGTGCCATCCCATTCCTAACCCATAGGGTTCAATATGATGTCGGTCCACCTTTTGCAGCTATTACGGCTTCAACTCTTCTGGGAAGGCTGTCCACAAGGTTGAGGAGTGTGTTTATCGGAATTTTTGACCATTCTTCCAAAAGCGCATTGGTGAGGTCACACACTGATGTTGGTCGAGAAGGCCTGGCTCTCAGTCTCCGCTCTAATTCATCCCAAAGGTGTTCTATCGGGTTCAGGTCAGGACTCTGTGCAGGCCAGTCAAGTTCATCCACACCAGACTCTGTCATCCATGTCTTTATGGACCTTGCTTTGTGCACTGGTGCACAGTCATGTTGGAAGAGGAAGGGGCCCGCTCCAAACTGTTCCCACAAGGTTGGGAGCATGGAATTGTCCAAAATGTTTTGGTATCCTGAAGCATTCAAAGTTCCTTTCACTGGAACTAAGGGGCCAAGCCCAACTCCTGAAAAACAACCCCACACCATAATTCCTCCTCCACCAAATTTCACACTTGGCACAATGCAGTCCGAAATGTACCGTTCTCCTGGCAACCTCCAAACCCAGACTCGTCCATCAGATTGCCAGATGGAAAAGCGTGATTCATCACTCCAGAGAACGCGTCTCCACTGCTCTATAGTCCAGTGGCGGCGTGCTTTACACCACTGCATCCGGCGCTTTGCATTGCACTTGGTGATGTATGGCTTGGATGCAGCTGCTCGGCCATGGAAACCCATTCCATGAAGCTCTCTGCGTACTGTACTTGGGCTAATCTGAAGGCCACATGAAGTTTGGAGCTCTGTAGCAATTGACTGTGCAGGAAGTCGGCGACCTCTTTGCACTATGCGCCTCAGCATCCGCTGACCCCTCTCCGTCAGTTTACATGGCCTACCACTTCGTGGCTGAGTTGCTGTTGTTCCCAAACTCTTCCATTTTCTTATATTAAAGCTGACAGTTGACTGTGGAATATTTAGGAGCGAGGAAATTTCACGACTGGATTTGTTGCACAGGTGGCATCCTATGACAGTTCCACGCTGGAATTCACTGAGCTCCTGAGAGCGGCCCATTCTTTCACAAATGTTTGTAGAAACAGTCTGCCTGCCTAGGTGCTTGATTTTATACATCTGTGGCCAGGCCAAGTAATTAGGACACCTGATTCTGATCATTTGGATGGGTGAGCAAATACTTTTGGTAATATAGTGTATATATGTATGTGTGTATATATATATATATGTATATATATATTTTTTTATTTTATTTTTTTTATTATTTATTTATGTATTTATTTTTTATTCTTTATTTTTTTTGCTCTATTTTGGAAAGTGAGAAATTGTTCTGACATTACTCAGTTGACTGACTGTTAGACTCTGTTTCTGTTTCCTGTGACACTTACTCCCTATAACAAATGTACGGGATGTTATAAAAGTGTACTGTACTTTGCTTTGAATAAAAACTGTAAATATAAAAAAAAAAAGAAAATAAACATTAAAAGCAAATGCAAGAGGATTCTAATAGGATAATAGTCATCTAATAATTTAGATTTTATTTCTCTTTTATCAACACAGACTTTTACAGTAATCACTTCTCACTTCAACAATAATCCTGATCCATCGTATGGGATCATTATGAGGGTGCAGAGGCCCAAACATTTACTGTCATTTCATCTGGAACAAAAGCAAGTTGATTTTACTGAAGCTTAGCAGAAATGATTTCAGGAATACTCCCTCAAATTCTCCTCCTGTCTCTTCCAACTTGATCAGCTGACTGTGGGCGTTCACTCTTTGACTTAAACCAACTACATGTTGCCAAGATCTCAGTGAGCCAGTCAGATTGTTGCTGTTTTTTACAAAAAATAAATTTAATCATCATCTAATAATCCAATTAAGACTAAACAATGTTTTTATCCGAGAGTTTAAGGCTGTGCAATTAATCGTCTGGTGATCGCGATTACGATTTTGAGGTCAAATGATTTCAAAATTAATGAAATCGAGGGTAAACAATTTTTGGTCACGGACGCCTGGAGATGTTATTTTGTCTTCTACGAAAGCCGCACATGCGCAATACCGCCTCTTTTTCTTGCCTCGATTCACTCCACGAGCCAGTCGAGTAGGTGAACTACGAATAATGCGAGGAGCAGGTGATCGTGGAAGATTTCAAAAACAGCGTGTGGAAAATGGCAGAGGGAGAGCGAGAGGTTGGTCTGTGTGTGTGTGTGCGCACGCATCGGGGCCGAACTCCGCCGTGCGGTATACAGAGAGCAGAGGAGAATTTTAAATGTGCAACCATGTAGAGACGATATGAAATGCTGTCGTGTAAACAATATAAGTCATCATGTGCGCCACATAATCGTTTGCATAATCGTGATTTTAACTTTGACCAAAATAATTGTGATGATGATTTTTTCCATAATCGAGCAGCCCTACAAGAGTTTGCTTATTAGTCACTAAATGATTAACGATGTTGAGGACAAACAGAATGTAGGTTTATGTCTGATGAGACAAAGTAAAGACTGTGGTCAGCAGCCAATTATTTCCTCTGGGTATACATTAATAATATGCTTAGCTAAGAAAACAACATCTTTAAACCTGAACTGCACTGAGGAACAGTGAACTTGTCTTCACAGGTCACGTAGCAACAGCAGCACGTTAGCTAACACATGCTACAATTATAAAGTAACATAATAATGACTGACATCATCAGACTGTGTGTGTGTAAAATATCAGTGAATGCAGTTACATTTTAATGATGATAAAAGCTTACATGGGAAGGGACTGGCATCTGATAGGAATGGTGGGATCATTCCTCATGTACACTGACTTCTTGCTTCTCGTAGCCATTCCAGTAAACCTGAGAGAAAGACCACCAGGGAGGGAAATTAGATTCGAAGACAATCAGCTGACTGTGGTCGTTCATTCTTTGACTTAAACCAACTACATGTTGCCAAGATCTCAGTGAGCCAATCAGATTGTTGCTGTTCTTTACAAAAAAATAAATTAAATGCTCTCCTGATTTACTCAGTAATTTTGATTTGACATCATTTGAACATTTTGGTTTTATGGTAACT
This sequence comes from Epinephelus cyanopodus, assembly GCA_026686955.1. Lineage (NCBI taxonomy): Eukaryota > Metazoa > Chordata > Actinopteri > Perciformes > Serranidae > Epinephelus > Epinephelus cyanopodus. The sequence goes on from CM048928.1 coordinate 35,736,682, forward strand.
TCTTAAGACGCAGTGATGATTTTAATCATCTAATAATCTAATTAAGACTAAACCATGTGTTTTTTTTTCTTTCTTTTTTTTTAATGACATTTTTTGGGGCATTTTAGCCTTTATTTGATAGGACAAACAAGTGTGGAAGGGGGGAAAGAGAGGGAGTGGCATGCAGCAAAGGGCAACAGGCTAGAGTCGAACTCGGGCCGCTGTGGCAACAGCCTTGTACATGGGCCGCCTGCTCTACCACTAAGCCACCAACACCTCACACTAAACAATGTTTTTATCCAAGAGTTTGCTTATTAGTCACTAAATGGTTAAAGATCCATCCTGTCTCCTGCCTTGTGAGTTCGACACCCCAGGGTGAGTGTTATCCTAAATATTCCTCAAACACTTCCTCCTGTTTTTCAGGCTCTACTCACCTCTTGACATTTCTAAACTTTATTGTGCACCATGTCAATAAATGTATTTCTCTCTTAAATGGAGTCTGTAACAGCCATTTATTTGTGTGTTTATTTATTTTATTTTTTGTTGTAAAACAATTTGGACTTTGTAGCACTGTGGCAACTTCCGGTGGAAGTGCACTTATTCAGCCAGGATAATGAGGCTAGGTGTGTGTGTAGAGGGAAACAGTTTTTTGACCGTGGCTGAGTCACGGCTGAGGTGTGTCCACAGATAGGAGCAGTATCAGATAATAGGCTACCGAACTGCAAAGCAAGATGCTTCTTGTACTAAATTTGTGGAGGAAATAAATGGAGCAAAGCAATGGGAAAAGTCTGGACATTGTTTTCTGAGAGCCGAGCTTGGCGCGCGTCAATGAATTGCACCAACACGCATCTGCAGTAAGTGAAAGTGGAAAGACACTTACAGAGTCTCTCCTGACTGAACTGACTTTAGTGTCTGTCAGTCCAGATACAAGTGACAGAAAAGATGAATGTGACTGTGCTGAAAAAGTTTTAGTCATGTCCACAGATTCATCTAAATATTTGAGACTGTGTGTGAAACAATGTAAATGAGGTTAACAGGTGAGACTCACAGGTCGTTTGGAGACTCGACCAAATCTTCATCATCTGCCACAACGTGCTCCTCCTTTGAAGATGAAAAGTGTGGACTGCAGCAAGTGAGATAATCAGAGTTATGATGCTACTTTATGAGGATGAAAATATGTTATGCATGACTTCATTATATGAGCTAATTCTCTTTCACAATAGTTGTAAAATAATCATAATAATCAGACTTGTGTGTGTAAAATATCACTGCATGCAGTTACACTTTGATGATGATAATAAAAACTTACCTGGGAGAGACTCTGTCTTTGAAATTAATCCATCCACCTTTTGACTGATCACTCATCAAGGACACACCAGAGTCATTGGACTCCAGACTTCCCGTTGCCATCCTAGTAAACAAGACACAAAGAGCAGCAGGGTGGGAAATGAGATGATCAGACATCCAGACACATCAACTGATGGATACACAGAAACTACTGAGCAGACATCAGAGAAGTTCAGTAAAAGTTGATTCTGTTCCCACTGAATGATTCCTCTCTTTTATCAACACAGACTTTTACAGTAATCACTTATCACTTCAACAATAATCCTGATCCATCGTATGGGATCATTATGAGGGTGCAGAGGCCCAAACATTTACTGTCATTTCATCTGGAACAAAAGCAAGTTGATTTTACTGAAGCTTAGCAGAAATGATTTCAGGAATACTCCCTCAAATTCTCCTCCTGTCTCTTCCAACTTGATCAGCTGACTGTGGGCGTTCACTCTTTGACTTAAACCAACTACATGTTGCCAAGATCTCAGTGAGCCAATCAGATTGTTGCTGTCAAACTTTAAACATTTGACTTCATTTGAACATCTTGGTTTTATGGTAACCTCTAAAGACACAGTGATGATTTTAATCATCTAATAATCTAATTAAGACTAAACAATGTTTTTATCCAAGAGTTTGCTTATTAGTCACTAAATGGTTAAAGATCCATCCTGTCTCCTGCCTTGTGAGTTCGACACCGCAGGGTGAGTGTTATCCTAAATATTCCTCAAACACTTCCTCCTGTTTTCAGGCTCTACTCACCTCTTGACATTTCTAAACTTTATTGTGCACCATGTCAATAAATGTATTTCTCTCTTAAATGGAGTCTCTCCTGACTGAACTGACTTTAGTGTCTGTCAGTCCAGATACAAGTGACAGAAAAGATGAATGTGACTGTGCTGAAAAAGTTTTAGTCATGTCCACAGATTCATCTAAATATTTCAGACTGTGTGTGAAACTATGTAAATGAGGTTAACAGATTAGACTCACTGATCGTCTGGAGATTTGACCAAATCTTTATCATCTGACACATCCTCCTCCTCTGAGGATGAAAAGTCCGGCCTGCAGCAAGTGAGATAATCAGAGTTATGATGCTACTTTATGAGGATGAAAATAAACATTAAAAGCAACAGAATTCAAACATGATAACAGTGTGTGGAATGATGCAAAAGGTGTTATGCATGACTTCATTATTATTAGATCATTACCAGACACAAAGATTATTATGAAGGTGCAAAGGCCCAAATATTTGCAGTCAGTTTGATCTTCCAGAACAGGAAGTTGATTTTACTGACTTTAACGTCTGGAGTGTGGATACACATGAAATGAAATTCATGTGAATATATACCCAGAGGAAGGGAAAACTCAAAATAAGATCTTTGTCCAACCTATTTCTCCCAGACGTGACTGAGCTCAGTTTAAGATCAATATGAGATTGTGACCATTTTTCATCCTTCTTTAATTCAGCTCCTGAGAAATAACCTTCCTCTTGTCTCCCCAGAGGAAAATGTGCTGCTCACCACAATGTTTTCTTTGTCTTATCAGACAGAACTCATCTTCTTATTTGGAGATTACTACATTCTCATCTGTTTCTCATAAGCCCTTATAGAATCAACAAGTAGTGTGAAAGTGCTCTGAGTGGTCAGACGACTAGAGAAGTGCTGTGCAAGTCCATCTGTTCTTTTGCTCCTTATTTCTCCTGGAGGATGTTTAGGAGAAACAGATCAGAATGTAGGTTTATGTCTGATGAGACAAAGTAAAGACTGTGGTCAGCAGCCAATTATTTCCTCTGGGTATACATTAATAATATGCTTAGCTAAGAAAACAACATCTTTAAACCTGAACTGCACTGAGGAACAGTAAACTTGTCTTCACAGGTCACGTAGAACAGCAGCACGTTAGCTAAACACATGCTACAATTATAAAGTAACATAATAATGACTGACATCATCAGACTTGTGTGTGTGTAAAATATCAGTGAATGCAGTTACATTTTAATGATGATAAAAGCTCACCTGAAAAAGGGTGGTAGGTGGAAATCTTCACAGGGACAGAACAGTGCTCTTCTTTTTTGTTGTGATCAATTATTTATCAAATTTTTCCATAAAAAATAAATGAATAAAAACCCATGAGATATGGTAGGCATTAAATAAACAAAGATAGTAGACAATGGAAGCATAATAAAATAGGAACTCGATTGAGCATATTAACATATACATATACATAACATACACAAACCCATACGTACCTTTTCATATGGAGCTGTGCTTTTCTGAGAGTCATCCTAGTAAACAAGACACAAGAGCACAGGGTGAGAAATGAGATGATCAGACATCCAGACACATCAACTGATGGATACACAGAAACTACTGAGTAGACATCAGAGAAGTTCAGTAAAAGTTGATTCTGTTCCCACTGAATGATTCCTCTCTTTTATCAACACAGACTTTTACAGTCATCACTTATCACTTCAACAATAATCCTGATCCATCGTATGGGATCATTATGAGGGTGCAGAGGCCCAAACATTTACTGTCATTTCATCTGGAACAAAAGGAAGTTGATTTTACTGAAGCTTAGCAGAAATGATTTCAGGAATACTCCCTCAAATTCTCCTCCTGTCTCTTCCAACTTGATCAGCTGACTGTGGGCGTTCACTCTTTGACTTAAACCAACTACATCTTGCCAAGATCTCAGTGAGCCAATCAGATTGTTGCTGTCAAACTTTGAACATTTGACTTCATTTGAACATCTTGGTTTTATGGTAACCTCTAAAGACACAGTGATGATTTTAATCATCTAATAATCTAATTAAGACTAAACAATGTTTTTATCCAAGAGTTTGCTTATTAGTCACTAAAATGGTTAAAGATCCATCCTGTCTCCTGTCTTGTGAGTTCGACACCCCAGGGTGAGTGTTATCCTAAATATTCCTCAAACACTTCCTCCTTTTTTTCAGGCTCTACTCACCTCTTGATGTTTCTAAACTTTATTGTGCACCATGTCAATAAATGTATTTCTCTCTTAAATGGAGTCTCTCCTGACTGAACTGACTTTAGTGTCTGTCAGTCCAGATACAAGTGACAGAAAAGATGAATGTGACTGTGCTGAAAAAGTTTTAGTCATGTCCACAGATTCATCTAAATATTTGAGACTGTGTGAAACAATGAAAATAAGGTTAACAGATTAGACTCACAGGTCGTCATGATCTCCCACAGGGTCCATGTCTGGACCAATAAAATCGTCCAGCCTGCAGCAAGTGTGATAATCAGAGTTATGATGCTACTTTATGAGGATGAAAATAAACATTAAAAGCAACATAATTCAAACATGATAACAGTGTGTGGAATGATGCAAAAGGTGTTATGCATGACTTCATTATTATTAGATCATTACCAGACACAAAGATTATTATGAAGGTGCAAAGGCCCAAATATTTGCAGTCAGTTTGATCTTCCAGAACAGGAAGTTGATTTTACTGACTTTAACGTCTGGAGTGTGGATACACATGAAATGAAAATTCATGTGAATATATACCCAGAGGAAGGGAAAACTCAAAATAAGATCTTTGTCCAAGCTATTTCTCCCAGACGTACTGAGCTCAGTTTAAGATCAATATGAGATTGTGACCATTTTCATCCTTCTTTAATTCAGCTGCTGAGAAATAACCTTCCTCTTGTCTCCCAGAGGAAAATGTGCTGCTCACCACAATGTTTTCTTTGTCTTATCAGACAGAACTCATCTTCTTATTTGGAGATTACTACATCTCATCTGTTTCTCATAAGCCCTTATAGAATCAACAAGTAGTGTGAAAGTGCTCTGAGTGGTCAGACGACTAGAGAAGTGCTGTGCAAGTCCATCTGTTCTTTTGCTCCTTTTTTCTCCTGGGAGGGATGTTTAGGAGAGAAACAGATCAGAATGTAGGTTTATGTCTGATGAGACAAAGTAAAGACTGTGGTCAGCAGCCAATTATTTCCTCTGGGTATACATTAATAATATGCTTAGCTAAGAAAACAACATCTTTAAACCTGAACTGCACTGAGGAACAGTAAACTTGTCTTCACAGGTCACGTAGCAACAGCAGCACGTTAGCTAACACATGCTACAATTATAAAGTAACATAATAATGACTGACATCATCAGACTGTGTGTGTGCAAAATATCAGTGAATGCAGTTACATTTTAATGATGATAAAAGCTTACATGAGATGGGGTGGTGTGTGGGACAGACCACAGGGACAGAACTGTGCTCTTCTTTTTTTTTTGTGATCAATTATTTATCGAATTTTTCATAAAGAATAAATGAATAAAAAAATCCATGAGATATGGCAGGCATTAAATAAACAAAGATAGTAGACAATGGAAGTATAATAAAATAGCAAAATGAAAAATAAGAAACAAACCCTCTCCCCATCCCATAAACCTCTAGGGGACCATTAGGCCAGTAGTTTTTACAAAATAATTCTAGGAACTCCATTGAGCATATTAACGTATACATATAGTGAATACATAACATACACAAACCCATACGTACCTTTTCATGCAAAGCTGTGATCGTCGTTCAGCCCTCCTAGTAAACAAGACACAAAGAGCAGCAGGGTGGGAAATGAGATGATCAGACATCCAGACACATCAACTGATGGATACACAGAAACTACTGAGTAGACATCAGAGAAGTTCAGTAAAAGTTGATTCTGTTCCCACTGAATGATTCCTCTCTTTTATCAACACAGACTTTTACAGTAATCACTTATCACTTCAACATAATCCTGATCCATCGTATGGGATCATTATGAGGGTGCAGAGGCCCAAACATTTACTGTCATTTCATCTGGAACAAAAGCAAGTTGATTTTACTGAAGCTTAGCAGAAATGATTTCAGGAATACTCCCTCAAATTCTCCTCCTGTCTCTTCCAACATGATCAGCTGACTGTGGGCGTTCACTCTTTGACTTAAACCAACTACATGTTGCCAAGATCTCAGTGAGCCAATCAGATTGTTGCTGTCAAACTTTAAACTGTTCTCCTTTCTCTCACTTTGGTCTGTTGCTCATTTAAATATCAGATCCTTCAACAATAAATCTTTTTATGCCATGATTTATTACTTTGAATAATTGAGATTATGTTAGATCACTGAGACATGTTATCTCAGGGTGACAGCAGTCCTCTTGTTGAAGCAACCCTTCCTCATCTTACACACCTCCATCACTCTGACTGCACTCCTGTCTAACTTATTTTATTCTGATTGACATCATTTCACATTGTGGTTTTATGGTAAACCTCTAAAGACACAGTGATGATTTTAATCATCTAATAATCTAATTAAGATTAAGCAATGTTTTTATCCAAGAGTTTGCTTATTAGTCACTAAATGGTTAACAATGTTTAGGAGAAACAGATCAGAATGTAGGTTTATGTCTGATGAGACAAAGTAAAGACTGTGTCAGCAGCCAATTATTTCCTCTGGGTATACATTAATAATATGCTTAGCTAAGAAAACAACATCTTTAAACCTGAACTGCACTGAGGAACAGTAAACTTGTCTTCACAGGTCACGTAGCAACAGCAGCACGTTAGCTAACACATGCTACAATTATAAAGTAACATAATAATGACTGACATCATCAGACTTGTGTGTGTGCAAAATATCAGTGAATGCAGTTACATTTTAATGATGATAAAAGCTTACATGAGATGGGGTGGTGTGTGGGACAGACCACAGGGACAGAACTGTGCTCTTCTTTTTTTTTTGTCATCAATTATTTATGGAATTTTTCCATAAAAAATGAATAAATAAAAAAACCCATGAGATAGCAGGCATTAAATAAACAAAGATAGTAGACAATGGAAGTATAATAAAATAGCAAAATGAAATAAGAAACAAACCCTCTCCCCATCCCATAAACCTCTAGGGGACCATTAGCCAGTAGTTTTTACAAAATAATTCTAGGAACTCCATTGAGCACATTAACGTATACATATAGTGAATACATAACATACACAACCCCATACGTACCTTTCCTTTTCGCGCTGTGCTTCTATTTCAGCCATCCTAGTAAACAAGACACAAAGAGCAGCAGGGTGGGAAATGAGATGATCAGACATCCAGACACATCAACTGATGGATACACAGAAACTACTGAGTAGTGTGATTGTAAATTTAAGGTCTTCATCTTGTGTATTGTGTCTGGACCTCTTGCTCTCACAATGAAATGTAAAATCCTGCAGGATGTCCCAAGTGTGAAACAACACCCTGGAGGGGGGGATGCTGGTCCCTACAGCAGACCAAAAGGTAACAAAGAGCAACTTATTCAAAGACCTTTGTGAAGACCCCTGAAGGACGTTCCCAGGCCACTGAGGGGTGGTCTTCAGGTATAAATGTTTAGCTCTCCCCCTGCTCAGGGTCTTTCTTCATTCTGACCGCTCGTGTGATGACTGACCTTTTCTTTGCAAAGAAAATAAAAAGCTTGTCGGCCAGCAGAAGTCTCTATTTCATCATTCACCAGCAGCAGAGAATTTCCACAACAGTGGACATCAGAGAAGTTCAGTAAAAGTTGATTCTGTTCCCACTGAATGATTCCTCTCTTTTTTTTTTTTTTAATATGTATTTATTGATTTTCAAACATTTAGAAAAAACACTGACTAAACAGAAAAAACATACGAAGCAAAACCAGGCCCTCCCCCCTCCCCAAAACAAACAATCAGCTCATCTCTTAAGAAAATAATAAAGGCCACTGTCGTTACAATAATCTAGACATATTAAAGAAGACTGTACAAAGTGAAAAGTAATATAAGAGGTACACACAGCAAGGTATTCCACATTAACTTATCAATCTATTCTTTGAAACAACTGTAAAACAGGATCCCACATTTTTTTTAAACATTTCTTCTCTGTCTTCATCACAAAGTCTGAGTCTCTCCAGGTGAAGCATATTCGCCATTTCAGCCACAAATCGTATGTGGGTGCAGTGTCCACCTTCCACGTCTGGAGAATTAACTTTTTTGCAATCACAGTTCCAAACAGAATAGCCTTTTTCTGATATTTATTGGCAGAAGACAAAGGGGTAGTTGCTCCAAGAATGGCTATAAGTGGATCAGGCTCCCAGCATTTCCCATAAGCCATAGAGAAGCAATGAAAAATACTTTTCCAGTATGTACAGTTTTGTTGCAAAACCAAAAAGTATGGGCTAGAGTGCCAGTTGCAGATTTGCATCTGTTGCAGATGGGGTGAAACATCAGGAAAGAAACCATGCAGTTTTTCTCTGGAGTAATAGAGTCTATGTAATGTCTTAAACTGCATAAGGCAATGCCTGACATTTACAGAACAATTATGTATACTTTTCAAACATTCATCCCATACTTTTTCTTCCAATTCTACATTCAGCTCATCTTTCCATGCCTGTCTGATATTTTCTGTGCTCAGTGGGGTATTGTTTTGCAAAATCCGGTAAAAGAACGAAGCTGCCCCCCTTAGCAGCAAGGTCGAATTTGTTTATTGCCTCAAGGACCTCATGCTCTGTCTGAGTTTCAAAGTTGGTTAGATGTGTCCTGACATAAGCCCGGATTTGGAAGAATCGAAAAAGGCCAGATTTAGGAATATCATATTTAGCTACAAGTTGTGAATATGATCCAAAAGAGCCATTTATGTATAAATCACCTATGTTGCAAATGCCTTTCTGTTTCCAGAGGAGGAAAACACTATCAGTCAAACCTGGCAAAAAAGAATGATTTTCACATATTGGAGTGTCCAAGTAGGTTTTGGAGCCGCAATGTATTGTTTATCTGTCTCCAGATTCTTATGGTGTTACTAATTACAAAGCTGTTATTAAAGTATGTCTTTTTAACAGCAGTAGGACTGTTAAGGAGACCAATAATGAAGTATTTTTGCAAAGCATCCTTCTGTACACAACCATGCAGGGCAGGAGTCTGCCATAGAGGGAGGCCCTTTTTCCACCATGAAAGAATGGCTAAATGCACAGCTAAATAATATAACTTAAAATTTGGTAAGGCAAAACCTCCCAAATCCTTTGCTTTGATAGGTGTTTTTTAGAAATTCTAACAGTTTTATAACTCCAAATAAAAGGCATAATAATAGAATCTAACTGTTTAAAGTATGATAGCGCTATAAAACATGGAATGGATTGGAAAATATGAAGGAAGCGGGGCAATACAATCATCTTAATTGCATTCATCTTACCAGCCATGGATAATGGGAGGTTTTCCAATCTCAATATTGGTTTTGAGTTGCTCAATTTGCTTTGCCAGTTTAATCGGAGAAGCTCATTTAGATTTTTGGTGACAGCCACGCCTAAATATGTAAAATCTTTGTAGGATTTCTTAAATGGAATGGATTGTAAATAGTCCCTTATTAACAGCTGTAGAGACTGGCATAAGTTCACTTTTCTCCCAATTGATGGAAAATCCTGAAAGATTGCCAAATTTATTAATAGAGCCAGGAGAGGAGGTATTGATACTTGAGGTTGGGAAATGTACAGGAGAATGTCGTCTGCATATAGCGAAAGATAGTGTTTATAGCCAAACATATTTATGGGGGAGATTAAGGGCTCTGTCTGATACTAGCAGCGAGCGGTTTCGATGATGATCGCAAACAAAAAGGGGGAAAGGGGCAACCTTGACGGGTCCCCCGATGTACTGCAAATGGAGGGGAGATATTTTGAATAGTAATAACTGATGCCAGTCGGTCGTGAATAAATTATTTCAATCCATTTCTTGAAAGAGGGTCCAAATACAAACTTTTTTAAGCACAGACAACATGAAGGGCCACTCTACTGATCGAACGCACGCTGTGCATCTAGTGAAATAACAACCGCCTCTTCTGAGTGCTTGGCATACAATATATTGAAAAGTCGGCGTAGATTGAAATACATATGCCGACCCGCATAAAGCCAGTTTGATCTGATGTATGATGGAGCATATACATTTCTTAAGTCTGTTAGCCAGAATTTTTCCAAGAATCTTGGTTTCGATGGATAGTAGTGAAATCGGCGCGATATGATGACACCATCTGAGGGTCGCGGCCCTGGCTTTGGAATTAGCGAGATATGGCTTTGTATAAGGTAGGCGGTAAAACCAAGGTCAGCATTGTGTGGTTAAACATCCGTAAAAGCAAAGTGACAGCTTAGAGACAAATTTCTTGAAGAATTCTACATTGAAACCATCCGGACCTGGTGCCTTGTTATTAGGAAAGGAAGAGATAACCTGCGTGATCTCCTCCACAGTGATATCTTTATCTAGCATATCAACCGAGTCCAATGATAATTTGGGTAGATTTAAATTCTCAAAAAATTTATCAAAAGCTTGAAAATCTAACTCACCTTGTGACCGGTAAACATTAGCATAGAAATCTGCAAAACATTCATTAATCTTCACCGGTCTGTGTGCAGAATACCTCTCTCAGATTAATACAGTGTATGGCTCTGGAAGCCTGCTTTTGCCTCAGCTGGCGAGCTAATAGCCTATGCGGTTTATCGCTAAGCTCAAAATACCTCTGTCTGACTCTGTCTAGCAATTTTAATATATTTTTTGACATTATAGAATTATATTCATGCCGTAGAACAGTTATTTTATTAAGTACTTCTATTTTACGTTCAGTTTTGTATGAAGCTTCGAGCTTGGTCAATTGATCATCAATTTCAGTTAATCTTTGTTTAGATTTTTTTTTCCTCTGCTATCTCATATGATATTATATGGCCCCTAAGGACAGCCTTCATAGCCTCCCACAGAGTGAATCATCCACATCGCCCACATCGTTGGTGCTTAAATATGTTTCTATTTATCAGAAAGATAGGTACAAAATTCTTCATCTTTTAGTAGTGCATTATTCAGATGCCATCTATGTTCAACTCTCTTATGGTTCAAGTTGAAACTTAACGAAACAGGAGCGTGATCTGATATTAGTATATTGTGGTAGGTGCAGTCAACTACTGAGTGTAACAGCTTAGAGTCCAACAAAAAGAAATCAATCCTGGAGTAGGATTTATGTACTGTGGAAAAATAGGAAAAATCTTTTGTGGTGGGATGAAGAAGCCTCCAGATATCTACCAAGTTATAAGACTGCATAAGATTAAGTGTGCCACTATTTCTACATGTACTAGATTTAGAGTGCTGCCGGTCAAGAACGGGATCCAAAACATAGTTAAAATCCCCCCCCCCATAATTACACTTGAATCCGATAAATCTGGCAAAGCCTTGCAGAGGTTTTGAAAAAAAAGCGGGTCGTCAAAATTCAGCGCGTATACATTTACTAGTATTAACGGCGTGGAGTTGAGAGTCCCACTGACTATCACATACCTACCCCTCTGGTCTGAAATTGTTTGAGAGTGGACAAATGGTATATTTTTTCTTATCATAATTGCAACACCTCTGGATTTTGTGCTGAAGTTTGACTGATAGACCTGGGAGGCCCACGAGGGGAAGAGTATTTTTGCTGCTGTTTTTTTAACGTGCGTCTCCTGAAGAAAATATGTCAGATTTAAGCGCCCGTAAATGCGCGTACACCTTCCCCCTTTTCAGTGGGCTGTTCATTCCTCTTACATTCCAGCTAGTTATTTTAACTTTACCTTTGCTGTGTCCCTGTAAATCGGCCTGCATAAAATATATCTATAATATAGAAGAACGAAAACATTTTCCATGACTGTGACAATACTCAATAACTTTAAACTGACAGATGCGCTGATGGAACACCCCATAAAAAACACAAAACCCTCCCTCATGAACACAGGAGCAGTGCTTCCATACCCCTAACTTTAAGTTAAAGCTAGTCTTGGAGACCAGCTGGTGGCCCAGGCTAGCGATATAACTATCCATCTCTCTCCAACCAGGGGAGACACTCCGCTTCACATACAAGCATTGGAAAAAAAAGAATACTTATCAGTCCTCGCGCAGACTAACCATGAACATATCTTATGAACTGTCTTTGTTGTTTACACCTCACTCATTGAATCCATCCTCACATTCCATCAGAATGTGACCAGAATCAGTCTCTTCCCCGGCTTGCAGCCGCACTGGCGGCTGCGTCCCATCCCTCCACCTCGCGACTCAGGAACTCTTCGGCCTCGGCCGGGGTGGTAAACGTGCCGGTGTTGTTGTTGACCGTGACAACAAAACGTGCTGGGTGTCGGAATCCACATCGGATGGACTTGGCTCTGCATTTTTCCCAAATGGCTTGAAAGCTGCCTGCCGTTTCTTCATTGTGGCTGAGGTGAGATCCGGAAAAATATGCACCGGGCGCCCATCATATTGTAGAGCAGCCTTCTCTCTTGCGAGCCGTAGCACTACCTCCTTCACCTGGTAGTAATGTATCCTAGCGATGATGGCTCTCGCTCTGCCGTCTGTAGCCGGGGCCAGGCTCCGGTGGGCACGGTCCACTTCTATTGGAAGATGAATGTTCCTCTCCGAGCAGCTTAGGAAGCAGCTTGGTTACAAACTCGGTAGGCCGGCCATTTTCTGTCTTTTCCTTAATCCCGACAATCCGAATATTCTGCCGACGAGAGCGGGACTCGAGGTCTTCCAGCTTGGCTTGTTGCTGCTTGCATTGGGAGGCTAGTGTGTCGTATCGCTTCTCCAGTCGCTCTAGTCGCCTCTCATGTGACTCGGTGGCGGCCTCGGTGGATGACACCCGCTCGCTGATTTCGGTTAGGGCGACCTTAAAGTCTGTGATTACTCCATTGAGCTCGGTGAACCTCGTGTCGACTCTGCTGTCTAGCGCTTTTATGGCTGCCAGGATGTCTTCCATGGTAGCAGGAGCCGGGGAGCCAGCTACGTTAGCGTTAGCTTCACACGTGTCCGTTAGCCTGGCACAGCGGTCGTCAAAGTCGTCCTTCTACTTTTCGACATCACGGCCAAGATGTTGCAGTTCACTTCAGGCTCAATAAATGATGGTTAGATGTATTATGCGCAAGGTAAATAGCGAAGTTGGAGTGGAACTCCCCTCACACACGTCTACTCCATGTCGAACCGGAACCGGAAGCCGCGTCCTGAATGATTCCTCTCTTTTATCAACACAGACTTTTACAGTAATCACTTATCACTTCAACAATAATCCTGATCCATCGTATGGGATCATTATGAGGGTGCAGAGGCCCAAACATTTACTGTCATTTCATCTGGAACAAAAGCAAGTTGATTTTACTGAAGCTTAGCAGAAATGATTTCAGGAATACTCCCTCAAATTCTCCTCCTGTCTCTTCCAACTTGATCAGCTGACTGTGGGCGTTCACTCTTTGACTTAAACCAACTACATGTTGCCAAGATCTCAGTGAGCCAATCAGATTGTTGCTGTCAAACTTTAAATCGTTCTCCTTTCTCTCACTTTGGTCTGTTGGTTATGAGAAACATATCAGAAAGTAGTAACCTCCAAATAAGACTTGTGTGTGTGCCAAACATCAGTGAATGCAGTTACATTTCAATGATGATAAAAGCTTACATGAGATGGGGTGGTGTGTGGGACAGAACTGTGCTCGTCTTCTTTTTTTTGTCATCAATTATTTATGGAATTTTTCCATAAAAAATGAATAAATAAAAAAAACCATGAGATATGGCAGGCATTAAATAAACAAAGATAGTAGACAATGGAAGTATAATAAAATAGCAAAATGAGAAATAAGAAACAAACCCTCTCCCCGTCCCATAAACCTCTAGGGGACCATTAGGCCAGTAGTTTTTACAAAATAATTCTAGGAACTCCATTGAGCATATTAACGTATACATATAGTGAATACATAACATACACAAACCCATACGTACCTTTGGCGCTGTGCCATTTCTTCAGCCATCCTAGTAAACAAGACACAAAGAGCAGCAGTGTGGGAAATGAGATGATCAGACATCCAGACACATCAACTGATGGATACACAGAAACTACTGAGTAGACATCAGAGAAGTTCGGTAAAAGTTGATTCTGTTCCCACTGAATGATTCCTCTCTTTTATCAACACAGACTTTTACAGTCATCACTTATCACTTCAACAATAATCCTGATCCATCGTATGGGATCATTATGAGGGTGCAGAGGCCCAAACATTTACTGTCATTTCATCTGGAACAAAAGCAAGTTGATTTTACTGAAGCTTAGCAGAAATGATTTCAGGAATACTCCCTCAAATTCTCCTCCTGTCTCTTCCAACTTGATCAGCTGACTGTGGGCGTTCACTCTTTGACTTAAACCAACTACATGTTGCCAAGATCTCAGTGAGCCAATCAGATTGTTGCTGTCAAACTTTAAACTGTTCTCCTTTCTCTCACTTTGGTCTGTTGGTTATGAGAAACATATCAGAAAGTAGTAACCTCCAAATAAGACTTGTGTGTGTGCCAAACATCAGTGAATGCAGTTACATTTCAATGATGATAAAAGCTTACATGAGATGGGGTGGTGTGTGGGACAGACTACAGGGACAGAACAGTGCTCGTCTTCTTTTTTTTGTCATCAATTATTTATCAAATTTTCCCAAGTCAAGTTTTCGTACATTTAAGTGTCCGGTACCTGCACCCTGAGGGTAATGGGATGAGGTATTGGTTCAGTGGGTGTGTGGTGTCCCCTTCTATTGATTTTGCAAAGCGTGTAATGGCCCTGTTATTTAACTCTGTGAGGTTGGGTGTGGGACGACCGACGATTTTGTAAACGGCGTGTTTCTCTCTCAGGCTAACACGGAGGTGCTGATGCTGCTTTTATCTCTTGTCCTTTAGACTATTTTAGAACATGGGACTCCTAAATACTTGAGTCTGATTGGTCAATCAACACAATTCTGCGGTGTTTATTTCTTGAGGTATCACCGCTGCTCTGCTGCTCCATTGCTAGGGACGCCATAGCAACGGCCTTAGACTGAGGAGCATCAAAATCAGTTAAGGTTGGTCCACACAGCTCTGCCAAGCTGGCCTGGAGAGCAGGGAGATCATGTCGGTCACTGGCCATAAATGTGAGGGCAGCCTTCGCAGCTACTGGGCACCCAGCATCTCCCACCGGGAGAAGTGCAGTAAAATCTTCTCCTCCGCTCCAGAAAACAGCCGCAGTTTGTCTGGTGAACGGCTCTCCTGTCAATACACTCTGCCAGCCATTTAATAATATTGATGCCAGTTGTAACATTTGAATGTTTTAGTAGTAAGCCATGTTGTAAGCGGGATAATGTATACTGAGCCGGTGACAGTTGAAAAATAACTCCATTCCCCTGTCAGGAGTTATTTTTCAACTGTCACCGGCTCACTATACATTATCCCTTACGTCATGCCCTGCTCTCTGGTCTTCCCAAAAAGACAATCTCTAATCTGCAGCTACTCCAAAACTCAGCCGCACGAGTGCTGACGAGGACCAGAGGGCAGGAGCACATTACACCAGTTTTAAAATCGCTGCATTGGCTCCCCATGTGTTTCAGGATCGATTTTAATGTTCTTTTATTAGTTTTTAAATGTCTTAACGGTCTTGGGCCATCTTATTTATCTGACCTGCTTTTATCATATCAACCCTCGCGGATCCTGAGGTCCTCCAGCACCAGCCTTTTAATCATTCTAAGAGTTACAACAAAAACCACCAGGGAGGCTGCATTCAGCCATTATGGCCCTCACTTATGGAACAGCCTGCTGGAGAGCATCAGGGCTGCAGAGACTGTTGATGTTTTTAAAAGGAGGCTCAAGACTCACCTTTTTAGTTTAGCTTTTAACTGATTTGTTACTCTTTTAATTCTTCTATTATATGTTATTTTAATCTCTAATGCTTTTAAATCATTTATTTTTAAATCTTTATGCATTTTATTATTATTAAATTTCTAAATCTTCATTAATTTAATCTATCCTATTGCCTTTTAGTCTTTTAGTTTTTCACTCCAGTGTTTCCTCATGGGGGTCTCCACACTGGGAGGTGTGTCTGGTCTGTCCACGGGGACGTCGTCTTGGAGATCCCTCAGGCCCGGGGGACTGGGAGGCTCTACACCATGTGTGAGTCTAACCCAGTCTGTCTGGGTCGGGGTGGTCTCTGTGGCGGCGCTCCCTGTGGCTGTAGGCTGTGACACCTCTCAGTGTGGATGAGCTCCCCATAGGTGTTTTTTTCCTCACCTGGTGCCTCAGTGCCCTGCCATGTTACTGTATTGACTGTATGTGTGTGTGTGTATGTGTGTGTGTGTGTGTGTGTGTGTGTTCATATGTGGAGGTGGGAGGGGCGGGTTTCCAATATTTGTAGTATTTTTGTTGTATGTTTTTATTTCGTGAAGCACCTTGTGTTGCATTTTTAATGTATGAAAAGCACTATATAAATTAAGTTTGATTTGATTTAATTTAATGCGTGTCAGTTTGGCCTGATTGGTGACACAAAACATGGTGAAGAAACATGTGGAACAGTACAGAAGGATTGGCTGAATGATGCTTTGGTACAGCAGTAGCAGTAGATGGGGGGCGACATAGAGTCCTTTGAGTGATCATTATTTCTTTGGTTTTACTAACGTTGATGTGAAGATGGTTGTCCATACACCACTGAGTGAAGTGTGTGACTGTGTTGTGATAATCCAGAGCAGAGAGATTGTCAGAGAGAAGTGCAAGAATGGCCGTGTTGAGATGGTGCAGTTTCCGGATCAACAGGTGTTTCTGGATCGTATTTAAGGCGGAACTGAAGTCCACAAAGAGAATTCTCACAAAGTTACCTGGTGAGTCCAGGTGGTGAAGGAGGAGGTGCAGCAGGCAGGCTACAGCATCCTCTGTGCCCCTTTTGGCCTTACAGGCAAACTGAAAGGGGTCCAGACGTAGAGTGACAATCAGCAGGATGGTGTTCAGCAGGAGTTTCTCTAGGCACTTCATTGTTATGAAAGTCAGGGCGACGGGGCGGTAGTGGTTGAATTCTGTAGGTCGGGTTTTATTGGGTACACCCAAACATGGTTTTCAAAACATCCACACAGTGAATCTTTGCATTAGCCTTTTTGTCTGTTCAACAAATTATATTGATGAACTGGAAACTACGTAAGCCAAACTTCTTTAATATTGATTTGTGGTTAAAAGACTTGATGGACTTGTTGTCAATGGAGAGGGCAGCCTCAGCCCTCTCTGATTATGACCATGGAGATGATGGACCCCGGACTTTTATCAGGTCGTACTTGGAGAACAAGTTGTATGAACGATCTGTTCATGTTGCTGAATTCTGCTTCCAGATTATTATGAAGGTGCAAAGACATCAGAGAAGTTCAGTAAAAGTTGATTCTGTTCCCACTGAATGATTCCTCTCCTCTTTTTAAAGATGTTCCTACTAATTCTCACTTAAACATTAATTATTAGATTATTATAAGGGAGCAGAGGTCCTAATATTTTCTGTCATTTCCATCTTCCAGGAGAGAAAGTTGAATTTACTGACTCTAGTGTCAGTGTGGATACAAATGAAATTAAATTACAGGTCACGTAGTAACAAAAGCACTTTAGTTAACACAGATACTAAAGTTATAAAGTAATATAATAATGACTTACGTTGACGAGTTGCCCCCCATGTTCACACTGGTCCCTGCAGAGTGTGGTCTCTGCTGCTGCTCTGAGCTGTAACACAACACACACCTGCTGAGTGCTGACCTCTGACTCTGGAGTAAACAGGACACATTTGTATCACCTGTGCTTTTCCTGCAGCTACAACTCAAAACATCTGCTGAGAAAAAGACGCCACAAATACTATTTAAGGTGACGTGTGGAAGATTTACAGGGATTTGGTGGCCTCTACTGGTGAACTGCAGACTGCAACCACCTAAAGGGAGAATTCTCTCAGTGTTCATTGTTCAGGAAGTTTTTATCAGGAACCGAATGATCCACAGAGGTCTCTTCTTTTGACTTTTGATGATGAAAAGTTGAAAACACACCCTGCTCTCACACTAAATGCACTTTAGATGAAAGGTGACAGTGAAAAGACGGTCACAGTCAAATGTGAAAGACTTTACAAGTGCACAAGCAGAATGTTTGTTGTCCTGCAGCTTTCTTTACACCTTGTGACACAGTGTGCAGAAGTTATGAGCTCTATCATAACTCCTGCACACTGTGCACCTGTATGTTAGGTGTTAGTTTGGAGCTTTTGTCCACTTTTCCTGTTCAGTCAAACACAAAATAATTTAAGTCACTTGAAGCAGAGCCTGGTGTTGAAGAAAAACTAAATAGTGTCACACAACAAAGCGGAAGGAAAACTTGGTTTCCTTGTTTATTACACCAGTAGTTCTCCTTTTAGCGTCGAGCAGCCCGCTTAAATGTCAGGTTTAATAACATTTCACTTCAGGGACCTCCATGTGAAAAGACTTTGGTAGTTAGATGTGAATTCTACAGTTGTTTACTGGAGTTGAGGAGATATCTGTGGAGGAAGGGACACGAAGAAAACAATAACGTTGGGCCTAAAGCACAAGGTCCGCCATTTAGACGCCTCGATAAAGTCGCCTAGAAAACAAAAAACCACAATTCGGGCTTGTTTTTCTCGTTAACTTTTGTTGTTGTTCGGACAGAATGAAATAACTGAATAAACGGATGACACAAGAACCCTGGTGATAAGAGTAATAAAGTAATAATGTATTTACAATACCTTTTGGGAGTCTCTCGGCTGGTAAAAAATACTGCGACACTGCTGTAAGAATGAAAGTGAAACTGTGCAGCTCCGGAAACTCAACCTCCCCCTCTGCTCACCACACACACCCACACACACACACACACACACACACACACACACACACACACACACACACACACACACACACACACACAATGCAGTCAGAACAGATTTGTATCCTCCTGCAACATTTGCTGGGAAATAATAAACTCTAAATTATTAGACATGATACACACAAGGTAAACCCTTGGTGTTAGTGCAGAGACATTATGCATTATGGAGGGGTTATATTATATGTGGCAGGTTGCATGTTGAGCCTGGTAGGACAACAGCTGTGTGTGATGAAGAAGAGCACGGCAACCTACAGTGGCTGCAAAAGTTTGGCCCCCTGGATTCTTTTACTGTGAATAGTTGAGTACAGAAAGTCTGTCAGACTATGTCACAGTTTCTGATACTTTGACCAAGATGGAAGGTTTGTTTTGTGTTGTTTATTCATGTGTTAGCTCTGCCATCATATGGGTTTAGCCTACTGTGTGAATGGCTGAAGATGTCTCACAATATATCGTCTTAAATACCATTTTTACCATGTGCATGCATTATTATGTTGTCTATACTTTTAGCAAACTTTTAATTATATGTATCGATTTTTTATTTATTGTAAATGGAGCCTTTACATTTCAGATTAGTTCTGAATTAGTTTTTAATCTGTTTATATTGTTATACGTTATATTTGAAAGAATGCAACATTCAATATTCTTCTACATGAAGTTTAAAAATAGTCCTTCTGGGTCAAACACCTGACAGCAACAGTGACTTTCCTGCCTTTATTCCTGAGCCCAAGATCCCAGCACAGCGGCACAAAAGTTACAGTTCAGTTAATCATATTTACAGATCTAAAATATTCGGCTCATACAATCCAGCTCGAGTCCAGAAATCCTTTCAACTATTTGACTATATGACTCAGAAATCTTACTGTCTCCAAAACTGGAAGCAGAGCAGGTAACAACAAACTCTGCATAATGATAAAAAAAACATTTGTGTTTAAATTTCTGAATGGCCTTTGCCGCCTCTCTTGCCCTGGTAAAAAACCATAAACCCTCCAGGTGCCTGGCTCACCTGTACCTGCATACACATATATGTCGATTCACCTCCTGCCCCAGCTACCCAATACCTTCAAAATAAAAGCATTAATAAGTACTCAAACAATACTAAATATTATAAGCAAACTAAAGGTGTATTCTTCAGACCTAAACAACAAAAAATAACTAAATAATTAGTGATTAAATATTACAAAAATAACAAACAGCTCCAACAAGTATAGTGAATGTGTGAAACATTTACTGATGGTGAGATTTTCAATCAATAACTGGTCCCAATATACACTGATCAAATTTACCATCATCACCTCTTTGTTACATAAAGTCATCAACAGGTTTGAATCAAGATCAAACACCTTAAAAAAGTTAATTGTGTTTCCACATAATAATTTCTCTCCTCTCTTTGACCCCTACTTCTCACTTTCACATTAACCCTGCTCCATCAAAAGGATCGTTCTCACACACACTGAGTGTTTAGAGGGTGTGAAGGCCCCAATATTTAAAGTCATTTTCATCTTTAAGAGACAGAAGTTGATTTTACTGACTTTATGTTCCGTCAGTGTGGATACAAGTGACAGAAAAGATGAATGTGACTGAGCTCAACAAGTTGTAATAATGTTCACAGCTCATAATCAGGTCCACTGTTCTGCTGTGCTGTATGAAGGATACATCAGTCACTGAATGGTTAAAGATCCATCCTGTCTCCTGTCTTGTGAGTTCGACACCCCAGGGTGAGTGTTATCCTAAATATTCCTCAAACACTTCCTCCTGTTTTTCAGGCTCTACTCACCTCTTGACATTTCTAAACTTTATTGAAAAGGCATCAAGTTGAAGATGAAACATGCTGTGAAACATTTTAAGTGAGATGAAAGTATTATTTTTGTTTTGTAGAATTTTAGAGTGACACATAAGAACAGGAGCACCGTGAGAAGGTTTTATCATTATTATTATTATTATTATTATTATTATTATTATTATTATCATTATTATTATAGTCTGTATCCTTAACATACATGCTGACATACCATAATTTATCGTATTTGTAATATGTTCTGATTCTATATTATATTTGTATAACGTCTCTAAATTAATGCAGACAAACACCAACTACCACTTCTTTATCATATCATCAGTCTGGTGTACGCTGCAGTTAGCAGAACATGGCTGACCCTCATATTAGTGATCTTGACCTGTATGTGATACTGACATGGCTCAGAAATGTTAGAGCTTACAAAACCTGAAGCAGAGCAGGTAACAACAAACTCAGGATAATTATGAAACACTATTTGTGGTTAAACTGATTTGTGAATGTGTCGTGATGCAGGAAGCATCAGCAGGCACGATGATATGAAGAGACCATCAGGAGCAGCTGCTGACGGGAGCCTCAAGATGTTTCCATCCCACTTCAGACGACAGCTCCTGGTTCATCTCCTCCTTTTTTGACAGAAACACAGGACATTATTTAAAATAAAAACAGTATGTACTAAGATTTAAGATGCAGGTGGATAAAATGTAATAATATTTCAATTTAATGGAAACTATAACAAGTATAGTGAATGTATGAAATATTTACTGATGGTGAAATTTTCTATCAATAACTAGTACTAGGAGTGTCAGTGGCTTAGTGGACAGAGCAGGTGCCCCATGTACAAAGGCATCATCCTTGCTGCAGCGGCTGCGGGTTCGGTTCCAGCGTGCGTCCCTTTGCTGCATTCCAGCCCCCTCTCTCCTCATTTCACACTGTCATGTCCATTAAAGGCAGAAAAAAGCCCCCAAAAAACAACAAAAAAAACAAAACCAAAAAAACTAGTCCTGACATACATTGATCAAATTTATCATCATCACCTCTTTGTTACATAAAGTCATCAGGGTGTCCTAATGTTTACTGTCATTTTGATTTTCAAGAGAAGAAATTGATTTTACTGACTTTAGTGTCTGTCAGTCCAGATACAAGTGACAGAAAAGATGAATGTGACTGTGCTGAAAAAGTTTTAGTCATGTCCACAGATTCACCTAAATATTTGAGACTGTGTGTGAAACAATGTAAATGAGGTTAACAGATTAGACTCACAGGTCGTCTGGAGACTCGACCAAATCTTCATCATCTGACATGCTTCTTCTCTGAGGATGAAAAGTCCGACCTGCTGCAAGTGAGATAATCAGAGTTATGATGCTACTTTATGAGGATGAAAATAAACATTAAAAGCAACATAATTCAAACATGATAACAGTGTGTGGAATGATGCAAAAGGTGTTTTGCATGACTTCATTATATGAGCTAATTGTCTGTAAAATAATCATAATAATCAGACTTGTGTGTGTAAAATATCACTGCATGCAGTTACGCTTTGATGATGTATGTATGTAACCTTTATTTAAACTCGTGAGTAGACTGAGGCAAGCCTCATTTACAGTGGTGACGAGCAAGATAAACAACAACAGAAATAAATAAAATACATGTCAATATACAACAAAAGACCATAAAATACATAATTAAATCAGTGAAAACAAGTGCAAGCAGAGGAGAGAGAGTTAGTAATTAATGATTTAAAATGACCAAGGGGAACAGGTGAGTTTAACCTTTAGATTTTCTGGAGATTGTTCCAAGCATATGGGGCATAAGCAGAAAAGGCAGACCTCCCCAGCTTGGTACAGACTCTTGGAGTTATTAATTGTAACCAATTACGAGAGTGGGTATTACGAGTGTTAGTGGACCAAACAAGCGATGAAGAAATGTAATCAGGAAGTCTGCCAATGAGGGCCTTGTAAATGAATATGAGCGTATGGGAATCACGTCTTTGAGCTAAGGAGGACCACCCAGCTAAATCATACAGAGAGCAATTTTCTGTCCAGGTTTTTTGACATGATTGTCGATATGGAAACTAAATGAAAACTTATCATTGTTCCAAATACCAAGGTATTTGTAGACAGAAACTCTTTCAATATAAGTGCCATGTATAGTGGAGATATGAAGATTATGGCATGCATTACTAGCTTTGGGGAACAGCAACCATTTGGCTTTTTCTGCATTCAGTACAAGCTTAAGTTCAATAAATGCTGCCTGAAGGGCTTTGAATGAAGCTTGTAGGTTTTTTATAGCTAATTCAGCGGACAAATGGGCATTACAGTTTGATAAAAATGAAAATACATTGTTAACATAAATTGTGAAAAGGACAGGGCCCAGAATTGAACCCAGGGGCACGCCTTTAGTAATACTCAAGGGATGTGATTATATAGGACCAAGTAAAACTGACTGCTGCCGATCTGATAGATAGTTTTTGAACCAGGTGCAAGCCATGGAGCCAAAGCCAATCTTATTTAAAATTTCAAGGAGCAATGTGTGATCTACTGTGTTGAAAGCTTTAGAGAGGTCAACAAACATGGTGGCACAATGATTTTTCTTATCTAGGGCATTTACAATATTGCTCACAGCTGAGGTGGGAGCAGTGAGAGTACTGTGCTGTGGCCTAAAACCAGAATGATATGAGTTTAAAATTGATATAGTCGATAGGAATTTCTTAAGATGGAGGTTTATTGAGGACTCCAGCAGTTTGGCCAGGCAGGATAATTTGGAAATGGGTCTAAAATTATTTGGATCACAAGTATCACCGCCCTTATGAAGGGGGACTACAGTAGCTACTTTCCAAATACTGGAAATGACACATGATGAAATGGAGAGATTGAATATATGGGTTATGTGAATAGCAATCATATCAGCAGAAAGGCGGAGAAAGTAAGGATCTAACTTATCAGCACCAGTTGCTTTTTACCCTAACTTTTTTGAGTGGGGCATGTTTATTGACAACTAAAAGAAAAGTATTTGTAAAATTATCTAAGTCCGATGTATGTCACCATGAGAAAGATCACTTAGAAAAGCTTGCTCAATGAAATTTCTAAAAAAAAAATTTAAAAATGATTTTATGAGGGGTTCTTTTTATGTGACATGACCTGACACAGGCAATGGGACAATGATCACTAATCCCTAGATCAAAGACACCAGCAGAGGAGATTCTATCAGGACGATTTGAAAAAATCTAGCAGAAATCCACTTTTAATAGTCAGATGAAGAGTCTGACCCGTCTGAATTCAAGTCACCAAGTTGCCAAAAATGGACCAAAAACTATCCCCCTTGTTAATCTAGAATCTGTGTGCGCAGGCACGGACGTAATTTGGGGGCAGGGGACAGGGACATGTCCCCCGCACTTCCCCTATCTGTGCCCTTTGTCCCCCTGTATTTTTCCGAGCCGTCTTTAAACACACTGTGAGTACACTGCTCCAGGCCGCATACACATGCTGTTATGATCCGAATAAAACGCTCAGACGAGACATGTGCTGCTGGGCAGTGCCTCTGTGTTAACTATGTTCAGCAAACCAGCCAGCAAGAAGCAAAAAACCTTGCACAGTTTCTTCCAAACAAACCGTGAAAGTTGAGTAATGCTGTTGCATGTAGATAATGTTCGCTAAATGATGACTAATTAATAGATGCCAATATATCAAGTTAAGCTAGTTAACAAGAACACTAATGTTATTGTTACCTATGTTAAATCGCTTGCTAGCTAGTTTCATGCTAGGAATAAACCCACTCCTCCTTAATTTCTGCACAGAACTTGTGCTCACTATTGCTTTGCACATATTTTTTTAATCTTTATTGCCACAATAGAAAGAGCAGGGTCAGGGAGGAGACAGTGGACCAGAGGCCAGCAAGGATGATCATGCAGGGTCTTCACAGGTGAGGAGAGATTATAACTGACTGAGAGAAAATATCTGTAGCATAAAAGTGACGTGAGGTTCATTTCCACAGCTTTGTCACCACTACTATTCCTAATTCTATTTCTAAATTTTGCTTGCACATTTATTATCTATATTATTGCAATAGATAGAAGAGGGACAGGGAGAAACCAGGCAGGTATCAGGACAGGGACCAGACAGCAGCACCAGTTATCAGCCCAAAGCTCCACAGGTAAGGAGAAATTATCACTGGCTAAGGAAATGTCTACAGGATAAGAGTGACTCTAAGATTAATTTTCACAGCTATTTCTTTAACTTGATTAATTTTACACATCTGTGCTGTCATATCTGATGATGTGTGCATGCAAAAACAAATCAAAGCTACATTGCATCCCCTTGTTACAATTTAACAATTCAACCACCAGAAATATCAGAATCTAGGACAGAATTTTTTAGCCAAGTTTCAGTGAGGACTAAGACATCAGGATTGGATTGGGCAATTAATAAGTTAACATGGTCTTACTTATGATGGCTGAGAAGACTACAAATGTTCCAGTGAATTATTCCTAAGCCTTTTCTGAATTTAAATGACTCAAATTGAGAGGAGGCAACAACATCAGAACCAGAGATGTGGAAACCAGAGTGGCTGGCAGTACAGCAGGGGGTGGCAATGGGCTGAAGTGGAATATTTTTTAAATTAGACATTGTCACCACCCATCTTGGGTTCAGCTGGAACATGAAACAAGCTACCCTCTGGGTTATTCTGACGGGGATGGATGCTGGAGGTGCATTTGTGAAACATTGAGTTTCAGCAGGGATGGATGGGGTGGGGTCGCTGTTATGCCTCACGAGCGAAGGTACCGACAGTCAAATGGAGAGGGCCTTGCAGGATTGTAGTGTGAGATTAATGTTTTGGGATAGAAGGCAGGACCCTGTCTGGTTTAAGTGGAGGCAGTCATGTTTGAAAAGGTCTGGTCTATGTATAATGATATGATAATAAAAATTTACCTGGGAGAGATTCCGTCTTTGAAATCAATCTGTTCATCTATTGACTGATCCCTCTTCAAGGACACACCAGAGTCATTGGACTCTTGATTTTGTGTAGCCATCCTAGTAAACAAGACACAAAGAGCAGCAGGGTGGGAAATGAGATGATCAGACATCCAGACACATCAACTGATGGATACACAGAAACTACTGAGTCACAGTTCTGAGTCTGTTTAGATGGTGGTAAAGGACCAAGTGTGAAAACACCCTGAGTTTACTGACAGGTCAGTAAGAAGTGCAGTAGAACAAACTTATAAGTTCAGTCAAAAATACACGATGTGCGTATTGAGGTTTGTATCGTTTCAGATGAGTGACATCATTGATGACGTGAAGCCTCGCTGACCAGCTGTACCACATGACTGTTTCGGGAAGCGATTCAGATCTTGGTGCAAGGTTTTCACAGAAGCGACACAGAACACGAATTTTACCCCTTTTGCCATTATTATATTATAACAACTCCAAACTAACATGTAATCTGTAGAGGTGGGAAAACACGATACAGCATAGCATCAGAATATTTTTGTGTGGCAAATCATATCGTTACACAAATGCCAAATACAGATACTTTTATGATTTAAATTATCAATGTTACAAATACAAATGAACTAAGGAACTAATGGTCCACTTGACTAGATGTCCACCATAAGGTGTGAAGGGGGGTGGCCTCTCAAAACATTTCTTCAACCTTAATTATAGCGCCCCCATCTGGCCAAAAGGCATTATATGTCTTGAGCATCATTTGCACTTAACTTCCAGTTGTTGATGAAACTTCCATGTTTCTATGATCTACCATCTCACGGGAATATGAGAAAACATTTCTGAATAATAGTAATGATAATAATAATAATAATAATAAAGCACAAAATCAACTGGGTTTCAGTCTTTCAGGTTTGAACGCCTAATAATATAATAAGCTGAGTTCTGTACAGCGCATCATGAAGCAGACAAAAACTGATGACTGTGTGTCCTCACCTCAAGAATCTGATCAGTTCAGACACATATATAATGACTACTACTACTACTACTCATCACTACTACTCATCAGACACTGTGGATGTATGTGGTATCATTTATAAAGCGAGATGTTTACTCCTGGAATGACAGCTCTCATAACATACAAAGGCAACAAAGGATGAGCTGATTTTAACTTTAATAAACTGCTTGTCTTGTGTCTGTTTCGGTGACATGTTGTAGATGAGCTAATTTTAAACATAAGTAACAGTGTGAAACGTTGATGTATGCAGTTACATTTTGATGTTAATAACAACTTACATGACAACGGAGTGTTTCTTCTTGAAATTGTTGAGAAATTTTGACCCATCACTGTTGAAGGACACACCGGACTCTTTGCCGTCCTCTCTGGTAGACATCAAAGTGGGAAATGAGATGATCAGACATCCAGACACATCAGCTGATGGATACACAGAAACTACTGAGTAGACATCAGAGAAGTTCAGTAAAAGTTGATTCTGTTCCCACTGAATGATTCCTCTCCTCTTTTTAAAGATGTTCCTCCTAATTCTCACTTTAACATTAATTATTAGATTATTATAAGGGAGCAGAGGTCCTAATATTTTCAGTCATTTCCATCTTCCAGGAAAGGAAGTTCATTTTACTGACTCTAGTGTCAGTGTGGATACAAATGAAACAAAAATTACAGGTCACACAGCAACAAAAGCACTTTAGTTAACACAGATACTGAAGTTATAAAGTAATATAATAATGACTTACCTTGAGTCCATCTGGTCACTTTCCATGGTCCCTGCAGAGTGTGGTCTCTGCTGCTGCTCTGAGCTGTAACACAACACACACCTGCTGAGTGCTGACCTCTGACTCTGGAGTAAACAGGACACATTTGTATCACCTGTGCTTTTCCTGCAGCTACAACTCAAAACATCTGCTGAGAAAAAGACGCCACAAATACTATTAACAGCACCTTTGACTTTTGACTATGACACATTAGAAACACACCCTGCTCTCACACTAAATGCACTTTAGATGAAAGGTGAAAGTGAAAAACTTTACAAGTGCTGGAGCCTTGTGACACAGTGTGCAGAAGTTATGAGCTCTATCACTGCTTTCTTTATGCTTCAGATCTAATAAGAAGCTGTGTATCTGACCACCTCCAAAGCTCAGAAGTTTATTGTTCTAATAAGAAGTTTTTCACATTATAACAACATATTTTCACGTTAAAACATGATAACTTATATTGTAAAAATGTAAAAAGTTCCACATTATAACGTGATAATTGTTCTTGTTAGGACATTAAGAGTTCCACATTATAATGTAGGCCCTGACTGATTTTTTGGGGCCGATGTCGATTCCAATATTATGGAATAAAAAAATCTGATAACTGATATATCGGCCGATTAAATTTTTACATTTTTCAATTTAAAAAAAATCAAAAACTATGTTGTGCAAAAAGGCAGTAAACCTCTGGGAAATGACACAAGCACATCATTTCTAAGTAAAACACCATATTCCCTGCATGTTATTAGTGATGAAAATATAAGTGTTAACATTGCCAATTATTCTCGAATGGCTATAATAGGTCGATTAAATCGGCCGGCCAATAAATCAGTCGGGCCCTATTATAATGCAATATTTGGTGTCAGGAGGAGGTGCGTCCATATACTGCGGCTGTGATTTGACACTTGGCTATTTGCAATGAACAGGCATCAACATGGCCCAAAACACGGAGACCATCAAACTATATTGTTATAACCAGTAAATATATTGTTCTAACATGGAAAACTTCTTGTTACAACAATAAACTTTTCACATTATAATGTTAAACTCATCCATTATTTCTTTCCTGACGTGGCAGCAATAGGCTTCCGAACACAGCAATATTGCTGCATTCTATTGGTAGCCGGAACCAGGATTGATACAGTTTCCGGTCCGGAAAGGTACAAAAGAACACCTGTTTTACCTGGTGCTCTCGTCATCAAACTTGGGCAAGGTCCAGGTAGACCGAGTCGTTAGAATTGACGTCACGACGAAGATGGCTGCACACATTGTGAATGGTCAACAAAATTATTTGTCCTCAATTTGTCCTCGTATTTGCTGTTTAATTAAGCATTTGTGTTGTAAAAATCATACAAGTACTTTGTAATGGCATTTCTATTAACACTGTTGATTTGTGTTGGAAAAAAAGTCTGTGCAAACCCTAGTTGTAGCCTAAGGTCGTTTGAACCAGCAAAGTCTCCGGTGCTCAGCAACCATGCAAACAAAAACAAACTTACGGCACGCCGCCATGTTTTCCAGACTGTTGCAATGAAATGCTTTCAGATCAGACGTGTCATATAAATTCAACAAGACATGACCGGCCTGAATTGCCAAACGAATGCGGCATAAGACTCAGAGGCCATTAAACAGAGGCCTCAACGACCGCGGCCCCCAAAAGGTTTACTGACACACTTTGTTAGTTTGGTGGTTTAGAGTTTTCTGTCCAGTGAAAGGACCAAATAACTGTCAGCTGTAGGAGATAACAGTGTTGAAGTTAAAGCAGGTAACACAAAGACGACTTGTTTCACTTGTTCATTTCCATTTCAAGACAAAGAACACGAGGAAACAACGCCTACAAACCTCTGAAGCGTTTTTCCCCAAACAGGATGAAATAATTGATGACACGATGACACAAGGAGCCTGGCCATAAGATTAATATAATAATAAAGTGTATAAAAGACGTTGTTACAATACCTTTAAGTGGGAAAAACAACTGCGCCACAGGTGAAGGAAGATCACAGGTGAAGGATGATCACAGGTGAAGGAAGATCACAGGTGAAGGAAGATCACAGGTGAAGGATGATCACAGGTGAGGGAGGAGCACAGGTGAGAGGTAAACTGGTTCAGGCGCAGCTCTTGAGAGTCACTTCGTCATTTACATTCCAGAGCTGTGATGGAGGAGAAACAAACACTGGGTGTGTTCTGAAGCACATACTTCATTTTTACTTTCAGTAGGTACTGCAGCTGCCCTTAAACAGCTTGTACTGTTGCATGCAGTGTGCTCACAGTGTGGACACAGTGCTGTCTCATATCAGGCTCGTTGGAGATGAACTGAGATCAGGCGGCTGCAGCAGGAGGAGGAGCAGTCTGACAGTTTGCCAACATTTCCCAGCAGCCTTCAGTCTGTACTGAAGGCAGACTGACAGTCCTTCTCCACAGCCTCCCCGAACTCCCGAAGGGGCGAACAGGGAGGACTTTTTGGACGCATGTTCTCACCAACAACAATAAACCAATGTCCACTTCATCATCTGGTTTCTTTGAGTGCGATGACCCATTTATTTTAACATGTGATAAACTCTCACAGGTAAAACGTTGCATGTTAATCTCAGGTAAGTTTCCACTCAACAGTTTGAGTCAACCACAGGTTAGTGTCCATCTAACAACTCAGTGTCCAAGTTTCCATTCAGCAACTTTAGTTTCCACGCTACAAACTATTTATGCTGCCACACTTGACGGTTTAAAAACCTGTTTGCTTACCCTGTCACACACCTGCTGCTCATCACCTGCACCTTACCTGTGTTACCTGCGTTTCCCTGCTCTAGTGCGCCACCCTGTGTACAAACAACAAAACTGCATCTATTCACATGAAGAATGTGATTGTGGCTCCAACTAATAGAGAAGTGCAATAAATGAATAAATGACATAAGCTACTGAGGCATGTAACCCAGGAGTGAGCTGGCTGATGGGCTGGCTTTGGTTTGATGTTGTGCTGTGTGTTGTGTTCAGTCAAGGATCTGCAGGCTTTGCTTAGAAGATAATATTCATCTTTATTTGCTCAAACATGTATAAAGGTGAATAAAGTCCACTTTCTTTGTTTCCATCAACAAACCAAACACACAGCTTACAGAGTGAAAGTAAAATCTTAAGTGTCACAGTGGTTACATTAATAGCAGATTATAACATACACAAGTAACAGATACATTAATACAAAAGTCTGTCAGACTACGTCACATTTTCCAGTGTTTTGACCAAGATAGAAGGTTTGTTGTGTGTTGTTTATTCACTGGTTGGCTCTGCCATCATATGGGTTTAGCCTACAGTGTAAATTACCTTAGAGTTCTCAAATTACATTGAGTTAGATACCATTTATTTTCACTATGAGCATTAATCATGATTTTTTACTTTTATTAGAATTGAAATAATATATGTATCTATTCTTTCTGCTGACGGGAGCCTCAACCATGTTTCCATCCCACTTCAGACGACGGCTCCTGGTTCATCTCCTCCCTTTTTGATAGAAACACAGGACATTATTTAAAATGTAAACAATGGGTAAAAATAAAATGTAATAATATGTCTGTGCGCTTTGGGAATATATAGATTTAATGGAAACTAATTTAAAAAAATATATCACAAATTAAATTATATATATATATATATATATATATATATATTTATATATATATAATATATATATATATGTAAAGAGATCAGAAAGTAGTAATGTCCAAATAAGAGGATGATTTATGTCTGATGAGACAAAGTAAAGACTGTGGTCAGCAGCCAATTATTTCCTCTGGGTATACATTAATAATATGCTTAGCTAAGAAAACAACATCTTTAAACCTGAACTGCACTGAGGAACAGTAAACTTGTCTTCACAGGTCACGTAGCAACAGCAGCACGTTAGCTAACACATGCTACAATTATAAAGTAACATAATAATGACTGACATCATCAGACTTGTGTGTGTGTAAAATATCAGTGAATGCAGTTACATTTTAATGATGATAAAAACTTACCTGGGAGAGACTCCTTCTTTGAAATGAACTGGTTCAGCTGTTGACCCATCACTCTTCAAGGACACACCAGAGTCAATGGACTCCAGCCTTCCCGTAGCCATCCTAGTAAACAAGACACAAAGAGCAGCAGGGTGGGAAATGAGATGATCAGACATCCAGACACATCAACTGATGGATACACAGAAACTACTGAGTAGACATCAGAGAAGTTCAGTTAAAGTTGATTCTGTTCCCACTGAATGATTCCTCTCCTCTTTTTAAAGATGTTCCTCCTAATTCTCACTTTAACATTAATTATTAGATTATTATAAGGGAGCAGAGGTCCTAATATTTTCAGTCATTTCCATTTTCCAGGAAAGGAAGTTGATTTTACTGACTCTAGTGTCAGTGTGGATACAAATGAAACAAAAATACACAGGTCACACAGTAACAAAAGCACTTTAGTTAACACAGATACTAAAGTTATAAAGTAATATAATAATGACTTACCTTGACTCTGACCAGGTGAACTTCATGTTCACACTGGTCCCTGCAGAGTGTGGTCTCTGCTGCTGCTCTGAGCTGTAACACAACACACACCTGCTGAGTGCTGACCTCTGACTCTGGAGTAAACAGGACACATTTGTATCACCTGTGCTTTTCCTGCAGCTACAACTCAAAACATCTGCTGAGAAAAAGACGCCACAAATACTATTAACAGCACCTTTGACTTTGACTATGACACATTAGAAACACGCCCTGCTCTCACACTAAATGCACTTTAGATGAAAGGTGAAAGTGAAAAACTTTACAAGTGCTGGAGCCTTGTGACACAGTGTGCAGAAGTTATGAGCTCTATGACTGCTTTCTTTATGCTGCAAGTTTGATAAGTAGCTGTATGAAAATATGCATATTTGTCATCACTATATAAAATATTTACAGCCTGATTTACTTGGAAGATTAATGTAGTGACATGTTGTCTGTTCCACATTACTGCACCTGTATGTTAGGTGTTAGTTTGGAGCTTTTGTCCACTTTTCCTGTTCAGTCAAACACAAAATAATCTAAGTCACTTGAAGCAGAGCCTGGTGTTGAAGAAAAACTCAATAGTGTCACACAACAAAGGGGAAGGAAAACTTGGTTTCCTTGTTTATTACACCAGTAGTTCTCCTTTTAGTGTCGAGCAGCCCCCTTACATGTCAGGTTTAATAACATTTCACTTCAGGGACCTCCATGTGAAAAGACTTTGGTAGTTAGATGTGAATTCTACAGTTGTTTACTGGAGTTGAGGAGATATCTGTGGAGGAAGGGACACGAAGAAAACAATAACGTTGGTCCTAAAGCACAAGGTCCACCATTTTCTAAAGACGCCCCGAAAACGAAAAAACACGCTTGTTTTTCTCGTTAACTTTTGTTGTTGTTCGGACAGAATGAAATAACTGAATAAACGGATGACACAACAACCCTGGTGATAAGAGTAATAAAGTAATAGAGTATTTACAATACCTTTTGGGAGTCTCTCTGGTGGTAAAAAAAATACTGCTGTAAGGATCAAAGTGAAACTGTGCAGCTCCGGAAACACACACAATGCAGTCAGAACAGATTTGTATCTCCCTGCAACATTTGCTGGGAAATAATAAACTCTAAATTATTAGACATGATACACACAAGGTAAACCCTTGGTGTTAGTGCAGAGACATTATGCATTATGGAGGGGTTATATTATATGTGGCAGGTTGCATGTTGAGCCTGGTAGGACAACAGCTGTGTGTGATGAAGAATTACTGTGAATAGTTGAGTACAGAAAGTCTGTCAGACTATGTCACAGTTTCTGATATTTTGACCAAGATGGAAGGTTTGTTTTGTGTTGTTTATTCATGTGTTAGCTCTGCCATCATATGGGTTTAGCCTACTGTGTGAATGGCTGAAGATGTCTCAGATTATATCGTCTTAAATACCATTTTTAACATGTGCATGTATTATGTTGTATGTTATGTTATTATGTTATATATTGTCTGTACTTTTAGCAAACTTTTAATTATATATGTATCTATTTTTTATTTAGCCTTTACATTTCAGATTAGTTCTGAATTAGTTTTTAATCTGTTTATATTGTTATACGTTATATTTGAAAGAATGCAACATTCAATATTCCTCTAAATGAAGTTTAAAAATAGTCCTTCTGGGTCAAACACCTGACAGCAACAGTGACTTTCCTGCCTTTATTCCTGAGCCCAAGATCCCAGCACAGCGGCACCAAAGTTACAGTTCAGTTAATCATATTTACAGATCTAAAATATTCGGCTCATACAATCCAGCTCGAGTCCAGAAATCCTGTCAACTACAGTTTTTGATGATATGACTCAGAAATCTTACTGTCTGCAAAACTGGAAGCAGAGCAGATAACAACAAACTCTGCATAATGATAAAAAACATTTGTGTTTAAATTTCTGAATGGCCTTTGCCGCCTCTCTTGCCCTGGTAAAAAACCATAAACCCTCCAGGTGCCTGGCTCACCTGTACCTGCATACACATATATGTAGATTCACCTAGTGCCCCAGCTACCCAATACCTTCAAAATAAAAGCATTAATAAGTACTCAAACGATACTAAATATTATAAGCAAACTAAAGGTGTATTCTTCAGAACTAAACAACAAAAAATAACTAAATAATTAGTGATTAAATATTACAAAAATAACAAATAGCTCCAACAAGTATAGTGAATGTGTGAAACATTTACTGATGGTGAGATTTTCAATCAATAACTGGTCCCAACACACACTGATCAAATTTACCATCATCACCTCTTTGTTACATAAAGTCATCAACAGGTTTGAATCAAGATCAAACACCTTAAAAAAGTTAATTTTGTTTCCACATAATAATTTCTCTCCTCTCTTTAACCCCTACTTCTCACTTTCACATTAACCCTGCTCCATCAAAAGGATCATTCTCACACACACTGAGTGTTTACAGGGTGTGAAGGCCCCAATATTTAAAGTCATTTTCATCTTTAAGAGACAGAAGTTGATTTTACTGACTTTATGTTCCGTCAGTGTGGATACAAGTGACAGAAAAGATGAATGTGACTGTGCTCAACAAGTTGTAATAATGGTCACAGCTCATAATCAGGTCCACTGTTCTGCTGTGCTGTATGAAGGATACATCAGTCACTGAATGGTTAAAGATCCATCCTGTCTCCTGTCTTGTGAGTTCGACACCCCAGGGTGAGTGTTATCCTGAATATTCCTCAAACACTCCCTCCTGTTTGTCAGGCTCTACTCACCTCTTGACATTTATAAACTTTATTGAAAAGGCATCAAGTTGAAGATGAAACATGCTGTGAAACATTTTAAGTGAGATGAAAGTGTTATTTGTTTTGTTGAATTTTAGAGTGACACAAAAGAACAGGAGCACCGTGAGAAAGTTTGGGCACCTCAAGATATTTGAGCTCTCAGACAACCTTTACAGGGTCTCTGTCAGACACAATGGTGGACTCACACATGCAGACTGAGAGGAAATCCAAAGTTCAGGGTGTTTTAATCCAGTCAGGGTCGCTACACAAAGGGCAGTCAGCACAGGCAGAGGTATCCAAATCAACAGGCATAAACTCACTGGTCTAAATACCAAAAGGTCAATCTGATGAGGAGGACACACTGGGAAGAACACTGGAAAGCTCACACGCAGGACAAGACGATGGAGCAGAGAACAAAGGGAAGACTCAGACTTATATACACTCTGACAGGGGAGATAACGACACACAGGTGAAAGCAATCACACAGGTCAGATCACTGCAAACAAAGCACATGAAGACTTTATTTATTAGACCTTGTTATACAGTAAACTACCCAACTGTTGATATCAGCAGATTTAAAGATTAGTCGATTAATGAAATACTCCTAATGTGACTGTGAGCTTTAATCTGCTTTGGTTTTTAATACTTTAATTACACAAGTTTCTCAGGAAGCAGCAGATTTTTATACCAGTGTTCCTGGTTCATTGTGTCTGTAACTCTAAATGGAGACATCAGCTTTCCAAATGAAACAGTCAACACCACACATGTATAAACATTTGACTTTATTCTCAACAGGAGAAGTGTTTTCAGTATAATAAATAAAGTATAAAATGGCTGTGATCAGGGTGGGCTTCAAAGTGCAGGTACAAACACTGGCTGAGGGCTGACTTATAACAGAAACTCTACACTGAGGACAGTCTGAGAGGCTGCACAGAAAATATAACAGTATGATCATACAGACCTTATATAGTGTTTTCATATTTGGTGTTTTGCATTCTTTTTCTCATAAATTAGTATATTTAATTGTTCTGTTTCTCTTCATGCCTTTAAGTATTTTCTTTGTCTATGAGGCACTTTGAGCTGCAATCCATGTATAAAAAGTTCTGTATGAATAAAATGTGTTATTATTATTATAGTCTGTGTCCTTAACATACATGCTGACATACCATAATTTATCATATTTGTGATATGTTCTGATTCTATATTATATTTGTATAATGTCTCTAGATTAATGCAGACAAACACCAACTACCACTTCTTTATCATATCATCAGTCTGGTGTACGCTGCAGTTAGCAGAACATGGCTGACCCTCATATTAGTGATCTTGACCTGTATATGATACTGACATGGCTCAGACATGTTAGAGCTTACAAAACCTGAAGCAGAGCAGGTAACAACAAACTCAGGATAATGATAAAAAAACATTTGTGTTTAAACTGTGTTTAAATTTCTGAAGACACAGTGATGCAGGAAGCATCAGCAGGCATGATAATATGAAGAGACCATCAGGAGCAGCTGCTGACGGGAGCCGCAAGATGTTTCCATCCCACCTCAGACGACAGCTCCTGGTTCATCTCCTCCCTTTTTTGCTGAACACACAGGATATTATTTAAAATAAAAATAGTATGTACTCAGATTTAAGCTGCAGGTGGATGAAATGTAATAATATGTCAACTTTATGGAACACGTATAGTGAATGTGAGAAACATTTACTGATGGGGAAATTTTCAATCAATAACTAGTCCCAACATACACTCATTAAATTTACCATCATCACCTCTTTGTTAAGTTATGTTAAAAGATTTAAGATCAAACACCTTAAAAAAGTTAATTTTGTTTGCACATGACAATTTCTCTCCTCTCTTTAACCCCTACTTCTCACTTTCACATTAACCCTGCTCCATCAAAAGGATCATTCTCACACACACTGAGTGTTTAGAGGGT
Source organism: Epinephelus cyanopodus (assembly GCA_026686955.1). Taxonomy (NCBI): domain Eukaryota; kingdom Metazoa; phylum Chordata; class Actinopteri; order Perciformes; family Serranidae; genus Epinephelus; species Epinephelus cyanopodus. Next base: position 35,773,403 of record CM048928.1, read on the forward strand.
GTGAAGGCTCCAATATTTAAAGTCATTTTCATCTTTAAGAGACAGAAGTTGATTTTACTGACTTTATGTTCCATCAGTGTGGATACAATGACAAGTGAAGAAAGATGAATGTGACTGTGCTGAAAAAGTTTTAGTCATGTCCACAGATTCATCTAAATATTTGAGACTAGGTGTGAAATGAGGTTAACAGATTAAACTCACAGGTCGTCTGAAGACTCGACCAAATCTTCATCATCTGACACAACGTGTTTCTTCTCTGAGGAAGAAAAGTCCGGCCCACTGCAGGTGAGATAATCAGAGTTATGATGCTACTTTATGACGATGAAAATAAACATTAAAAGCAACATAATTCAAACATGATAACAGTGTGTGGAATGATGCAAAAGGTGTTATGCATGACTTCATTATATGAGCTAATTCTCTGACACAATGGTTGTAAAATAATCATAATAATCAGACGTGTGTGTAAAATATCACTGCATGCAGTTACACTTTGATGATAATAAAAACTTACATGACAGAGACTCTTTGAAATCACGCTGTTCAGCTTTTGACTGATCACTTTTCAAGGATACACCAGAGTCAATGGACTCGATGCTTCCCGTAGTCATCCTAGTAAACAAGACACAAAGAGCAGCAGGGTGGGAAATGAGATGATCAGACATCCAGACACATCAACTGATGGATACACAGAAAACTACTGAGTAGACATCAGAGAAGTTCAGTAAAAGTTGATTCTGTTCCCACTGAATGATTCCTCTCTTTTAGGTCAATGTCTGGACCAATAAGATCGTCCGGCCTGCAGCAAGTGAGATAATCAGAGTTTGATGCTACTTTATGAGGATGAAAATAAACATTAAAAGCAACATAATTCAAACATGATAACAGTGTGTGGAGTAATGTTAAAGAGGTCACACATATAACGTGTGACTTTACCAAATGTTCATAATGAGGCAACATTTTGTTGTTAGTAAACACTTACTTCTCTTCAGGAGAGGGGAGGGTGTCTTTAACATCTGCAGTGCAGCCTTGTGAATCTTTCCTCCTGACAGACACACAGCTGGTGATGCAAGAGGGCAGGAACTTTCTCAGACTGACTCTGAAAGAAAGATAATCACACACACACACACACACACACACACACACACACACACACACACACACACACACACACACACACACACACACACACACACACACACAGAATCAGCCCAGTAATCATGTCATTGTTTTCTTGTAGTGTGTATTTTATTTATTGTACCTGTATGTGGACAGGTGTGTCCTCACCTCAAGTATCTGATCAGTTCAAACACATATATAATGATACATGATAAAATAAACCCTGAAATGTCAGTATTGCTACAGTGTCAAGATCAGGACTCATCAGACACTCTGGATGTATGTGGTGTCATTTATAAAGCCAGATGTTTACTCCTGGAATGACAGCTCTCATAACATACAAAGGCAACAAAGGATGAGCTGATTTTAACTTTAATAAACTGCTGGTCTTGAGTCCTTTCTGGTAGACGAGAGAGAAAAACACCAGGGTGGGAAATGAGATGATCAGACATCCAGACACATCAACTGATGGATACACAGAAACTACTGAGTAGACATCAGAGAAGTTCAGTAAAAGTTAATTCTGTTCCCACTGAATGATTCCTCTCTTTTATCAACACAGACTTTTACAGTAATCACTTATCACTTCAACAATAATCCTGATCCATCGTATGGGATCATTATGAGGGTGCAGAGGCCCAAACATTTACTGTCATTTCATCTGGAACAAAAGCAAGTTGATTTTACTGAAGCTTAGCAGAAATGATTTCAGGAATACTCCCTCAAATTCTCCTCCTGTCTCTTCCAACTTGATCAGCTGACTGTGGGCGTTCACTCTTTGACTTAAACCAACTACATGTTGCCAAGATCTCAGTGAGCCAATCAGATTGTTGCTGTTGTTTACAAAAAAAAAAAAAGAGAGAAATGAAATGCACTCCTGTTTTTGTTGGTAATTTTAATTTGACATCATTTGAACATTTTGGGTCGAAACACGTCTTCACATTCAAAACTTGACTGTGCATCATGTCAATAAATGCCCTGTGATAGTCTGGTGACCTGTCCAGGGTGTTAACCCGCCTTTAGCCCAGTGTCAGCTGGTATAGGCTCCAGCCCCCCAAGACCCTCAAGAGGACAAGCGGTTAGAAAATCAATGAATGAATGTCAATAAATGTATTTCTCTCTTAAATGGAGTCTCTCCTAGGGCTGTAGTCAACCAAAGAAAATCTTGGTCGACTAAAGTCGCACATAATCTTCAACTAATCGATTAATCGTGGCCTCTAACCCCTAACCCAAACATTAATTATTAGATGATTATAAGGGAGCAGAGGTCCTAATTTTTTCAGTCATTTCCATCTTCCAGGAAAGGAAGTTGATTTTACTGACTCTAGTGTCAGTGTGGATACAAATTAAATTAAATTCAAGGACACATAGTAACAAAAGCACTTTAGTTAACACAGATACTAAAGTTATAAAGTAATATAATAATGTCTTACCTTGACTCCATCTGGTCACTTTCCATGGTCCCTGCAGAGTGTGGTCTCTGCTGCTGCTCTGAGCTGTAACACAACACACACCTGCTGAGTGCTGACCTCTGACTCTGCAGTAAACAGGACACATTTGTATCACCTGTGCTTTTCCTGCAACTACAACTCAAAACATCTGCTGAGAAAAAGACGCCACAAATACTATTTAAGGTGACGTGTGGAAGATTTACAGGGATTTGGTGGCCTCTACTGGTGAACTGCAGATTGCAACCACCTAAAACCTCCCAGCTAGAATCCTCTGATCGTTGAGGAGGTTTTTATCAGGAACCGAATGATCCACAGAGGTCTCTCCTTTTGACTTTTGACTATGACACATTAGAAACACACCCTGCTCTCACACTAAATGCACTTTAGATGAAAGGTGAAGGTGAAAAGACGGTCACAGTCAAATGTGAAAGACTTTACAAGTGCACAAGCAGAATGTTTGTTGTCCTGCAGCTTTCTTTACACCTTGTGACACAGTGTGCAGAAGTTATGAGCTCTATGACTGCCTTCTTTATGCTGCCAGTTTAATAAGTAGCTGTATGAGAATATGTATATAAAATATTTACAGCCTGACTTACTTGGAAGATTGACGTAGTGACATGTTGTCTGTTCCACATTACTGCTGCTGTATGTTAGGTGTTAGTTTTGACTGTTCCCCACTTTTTTAAAGACAAAACAAATAAATTAAATCCTTTATTTTATTTGTTGTTCAGACAGAATGAAATAACTGAATAAATGAATGACACAAGAACCCTGGTGATAAGAGTAATAAAGTATTTACAGTACCTTTTGGATGGTAAACAGCACTGCGTCACTGCTGCTCAAAATGAAACTACATCTCCTCAAACCGCTGTTATCTCTGGCTGCCTCCTGCCTCCTGCTTCCTGCCCCACCGAGAGCCGACCCTCCCGATGAGTGAATTAAGCGGCTGCTGAGGGCCCCTCAGACACTAGGGGGCCCCAGATGGATGCACGGTAAACTGAATTGACTGTGGTTCATATTTCTTGATGGTGTCTAATAATACAGGCTCAAAAACTGTGAAGGTCAGAATATGAACAGAATGAAAGGGTTAAAAAATCATGCTAAACTAAAGCTGCGTTGGTAAATAATATTAGTTACCCCTACATGCATTTTCTGTCGGCATTGTTTCCTGTTTACAGTCATTGTTATTGGAGTAAATAAATAAAGTAATTAATATCATCAAGGTGGTTAACCTGAATCCCAGCCTAGTAACCATGGTAACTTATGCTGCTGGGCAAGAATGTTATTGTGGCTCCAACAAATAGAGAAGTGCAATAAATGAATCAATAAAATAAGAGGTTTATACAACTAGTGTAAGAATAGAAGTGAAAATATGAACTACAAGAGCAATTAAAGACAAAGTGAAGATGTAAAGTGACAGTAGTGAGGTTATTAGCAGCAGGTCAGCAAGTCTAGTATGTACCTGTATGTACACAATGGACATGACAGTAATATATAATGTGGTAACTGTTGTCTGTAGCAGGTATTAAGATGGCTACATGATAGAAATATAATGTGGTATTTATCTTAACGTAGGAGAAACAGCAGTTTGAAAGGATCTGAGCTTCAGTCAGAGAGAGGGAAATACCTCATTGGCTGAGCTCTGAAACAGTCACATGACTCTTTGTTCAGTCACCAGCTGCTTTCATTTGTGGCTTCACACACTTCCCTCCTTCAGACACACTTCACATTGTGTAGCTTTCTACTTGACTCCAATCAAAGTATCAGTGAGAGGCTCAGTAAAGGAGTGTGACACCTGTTTGATACACAATGATCCATGTAGGAGTGAAGTCTGTTCCTTAAAGCTACTGAGGTTGTAACCCAGGAGTGAGCTGGCTGATGGGCTGGCTTTGGTTTGATGTTGTGCTGTGTGTTGTGTTCAGTCAAGGATCTGCAGGCTTTGCTTGGAAGATAATAATATTCATCTTTATTGGTTTAAACATGTATAAAAGTGAATAAAGTTCACTTTCTTTCTTTGTTGAATCTTAAGTGCCACAGTGCTTACATTAATAGCAGATTATAACATACACAACTAACAGATGCATTAATACAAAAGTCTGTCAGACTATGTAACATTTTCCAGTATTTTGACCAAGACAGAAGGTTTGTTGTGTGTTGTTTATTCACTGGTTGGCTCTGCCATCATATGGGTTTAGCTTACAGTGTGAATTACCTTAGAGTTCTCAAATTACATTGTGTTAGATACCATTTATTTTCACCATGTACATGTATTATTATTTTAGTTATACTTTTAATTATATGTATCTTTTTTTAAAGGGCCAGTGTGTAAAATGGGTTGAAAACAGTGACATCAGTGGTCAAATTCTAGATTGCAGGGCTCACTTGCTCACCCCTCCCGTCGGGTAAATGACGGTGGCCTTGTAGGGACAAAAAGCCTTGCGCACGAGTTTTTCAGGAGTAGGTCTATCTAGCCACGAGTTGTATGTTTATTTAGAAATCTAAGCCATGTTACCATATTGTAATGAATCCCTCACGAGCAGGAAACCAGAGTAGAGTTCGGGAAAAAGGCCCGTTTATTTGAGCACTCCAGAAACTCCGGTAACACTCCAGAGGGTAAAAGACTCCGTCCCAAACTCTTCTAGTGTAACACACACACACACACACACACACACACACACACACACACACACACACACACACACACACACACACTTCATACACACATACTCGTTTACAGTACCTAGTGGGGACCCCTCCCCTCTCTGCTCCACCAATCTCCAGCCTGCACACTGACAGTGTAGCCTGTAAACAGAGCTCAGCTGTTTATTTAGCCGAACAATATCTCCGGACTGTAGCAGCTACAATGGACGACTTTGAACGCCATTTTGAAGAGTTTCTTGTCGCGGACACAGATCCACAGCCATACTTGTTTGAGCCAGAGCATACAGATGAGGAACTTAGATGCTGAACAGGCAAGGAGAGAGGCTGAATACACAGAATGGGATTCGGTGCTGCCATCGTTGGGGAGATATCATGAAGGAAAGCACCTCAGAGAGTGCATCACAAGGAGTGAAGTTGCGTCTTCTTTTCCTCGCAGATGACGGTTCGGGTTCATTCTCTCCTGTTGTGTGGTAAGTGTGGTCCATTCGCAAACTTTATAACTAAAAAAACTTTTCACTACTCTCTATTGACGAACTACTAACACTCTCTGCTGTTTCCTCCTCCTTCTTCCTTCCTCCCGCTGTCTTTTTTGGTTTATTTATACTACACGCAAAACGCGTTCTCTGGCTGGCTGGATTGTCCGCTCGGTCTGCCGTGCATACATGGCGGCGCAAGATGGCGACTTCTCTAAAGCAAGGCCCTTGATATATATATATATATATATATATATATACATATATATAAAAGCATAACTATAAGGCTACGAAAACCAAACGAATTTTATTTTGTAGCGATTATACACTTGTATAAACATATTAATGGGTAGAAGATTCAGATTCAGATTCAGATTGACAATAAACCATGCCAATATTACACACTGGCCCTTTAAATGTATGATAAATACAGCCTTGTCATTTTGATTTTGTTTTGAATCAGTGTTTGAATTATTCCCTCACATTGATTATCTCCATCTGCACATTATACCAACATGGCTCTGTTTGCAAAACTTGAAGCATAGCAGGTTACAACAAACTCAGCATAATGATTAAAAAATTATTTGTATTGAAACTGATTTTCTGAAGACACAGTGATGCAGGAAGCATCAGCAGGCATGATGATATGAAGAGACCATCAGGTGCAGCTGCTGGCAGGAGCCTCAAGATGTTTCCATCCCACTTCAGACGACAGCTCCTGGTTCATCTCCTCCCTTTTTGATAGAAACAGGACATTATTTAAAATGTGAAGAGAATGTACTAAGATTTAAGCTGCAGGTGGATGAAATGTAATAATATGCCAATTTTATTGAAACTATAACAAGTAAAGGGAATGTGTGAATAATTTACTGATGGTAAAATTTTCTATAAATAAACACAGCATCAGAGAAGTTCAGTAAAGTTGATTCTGTTCCCACTGAGTGATTCCTCTCTTTTATCAACACAGACTTTTACAGTAATCACTTATCACTTAGCTGCGAGCAGCGTTGGGCTGGAGCTCGGACTCTCACCGTTTCACCCTCCAGCTCACGCAGACAGTGTGAATTATTCGTAAGAGTCGAAATGTCGAGAAAACAAGCAATGTCAAGGGTAGGCAAGGTCATTTTTGGCAATAGAGAGACTTAATATTAATTACAATATGTATTTAACAGTCATAATCATAAAAGTAGCTACAGTATTAACAGTGATAAAGGCTGTAGTAGAATGTGATAGATGGAAAACACTGATATATAATGTGTAGATGCTGTTTCAAATGAAGATATATATTATAAATAAATATTTGAGACTGTGTGTGAAACAATGTAAATGAGGTTAACAGATTAGACTCACAGGTTCTTCAAAAGTTTGTTGAAATTTTCAACAGCTGACACGTCAGAGCCCCACCATCTGCCAGTGTGATAATCAGAGTTATGATGCTACTTTATGAGGATGAAAATAAACATTAAAAGCAACATAATTCAAACATGATAACAGTGTGTGGAATGATGCAAAAGGTGTTATGCATGACTTCATTATTATTAGATCATTACCAGACACAAAGATTATTATGAAGGTGCAAAGGCCCAAATATTTGCAGTCAGTTTGATCTTCCAGAACAGGAAGTTGATTTTACTGACTTTAACGTCTGGAGTGTGGATACACATGAAATGAACTTCATGTGAATATATACCCAGGAAGGGAAAACTCAAAATAAGATCTTTGTCCAACCTATTTCTCCCAGACGTAACTGAGCTCAGTTTAAGATCAATATGAGATTGTAACCATTTTTCATACTTCTTTAATTCAGCTGCTGAGAAATAACCTTCCTCTTGTCTCCCCAGAGGAAAATGTGCTGCTCACCACAATGTTTTCTTTGTCTTATCAGACAGAACTCATCTTCTTATTTGGAGATTACTACATTCTCATCTGTTTCTCATAAGCCCTTATAGAATCAACAAGTAGTGTGAAAGTGCTCTGAGTGGTCAGACGACTAGAGAAGTGCTGTGCAAGTCCATCTGTTCTTTTGCTCCTTATTTCTCCTGGGAGGGATGTTTAGGAGAAACAGATCACAATGTAGGTTTATGTCTGATGAGACAAAGTAAAGACTGTGGTCAGCAGCCAATTATTTCCTCTGGGTATACATTAATAATATGCTTAGCTAAGAAAACAACATCTTTAAACCTGAACTGCACTGAGGAACAGTAAACTTGTCTTCACAGGTCACGTAGCAACAGCAGCACGTTAGCTAACACATGCTACAATTATAAAGTAACATAATAATGACTGACATCATCAGACTTGTGTGTGTGCAAAATATCAGTGAATGTAGTTACATTTTAATGATGATAAAAGCTTACATGAGATGGGGTGGTGTGTGGGACAGACCACAGGGACAGAACTGTGCTCTTCTTTTTTTGTGACCAATTATTTATCAATTTTTTCCATAAAATTATAATAAAAAAAAAAAAAAAACATGAGATATGGCAGGCATTAAATAAAAAAAGATAGTAGACAACAGAAGTATAATAAAATAGCAAAATGAATTATAGCTGCTGCGCCGTAATGGTCAGGGCCGGGCAATTCTCGGCAAAATTAGACAACTCTGAGCAACAAGCAGAGTGTAGGAAGATGAAAAAAGGTGTCATTCTAAGCAGAAGAGACTATGCTCTATCTCACTGAGCTAATTAGCAAGAGACAGCTCTGCGGTATATATGTTTAAAACTTCTTCTAGCTCATTATAGGAATTCTACAGTTGCAGTAATTAGTCAATAAATCAATAACTCAAACACCTAATTAATCCACAACTATTTCATGATGGATTGATTGTTTCAGGCATCAGTGTTGGAGTTACCTTCGCAGATTTGAGGATATCCTCCTCAAATCTTGCTTTATCATGGTTTTGGACCTTTAGTCAGACAATGTGAGATGTTTGTGGATGCCAGATTGAAATTGGGGAAAGGTAATATGAATTTTACATAATTTTATAGACAAACATTTAATATAGAAAATAACTGGAATGCTAAGCAATAATGAAATGATTCATAGCAGAGATAGGCCTATTTGCAAAATTGTAAATGCACCATTACAGCTTCATTTTAAAAGGAAATCAACATCACCTTTCAGCAGCAAAACTGCACAAATAAAATAAAATGAGGCTAAGCAGAAAAAAAACAGGGAAAAGAGACAAGGGATAACAGGGAAAAGTGTTGGTAAAGAGTATTTGTCTCTCCGCGAAACTGCCTGCATCATAATTATATTAACCTTAGCAGTCTCTAATCCACACAGCATGATGCCTGAACATAGGACTTTCACATGAGAATGTCCGTTCTGTCTTAGCTGAGGCTTGAACTTACAACTTCTGAGACTGAGGTCTGTCTTCTATCTCACTGAGCTAATTGACAAGTGACAGTTCATGTGTGGCTTCACAAATTGACTAAGCCAAGCATCAGGGTGCCAGACAGTAGCCATCCATGCCATGGAAAAGCAAATCTCAAAGTGAAAGTTCCAAAGCTGTAGCACATACGATTGATTTGTTATGAATTTTCAAAGTTTTGAAATTTAGAGGCTTGCTGTAGCGCCACCATCAGGACTATTGGCCTGTTTTTGCAGCTTTGGCAATCTGGCATAGGACTGGACCTTTGTGCAAAGTTTGGTCATTTTTCGTGCATGGGAAGTAGGATTTCCTCGAAGTAGAAGAAGAAGAAGAAGAAGAAGAAGAAGAAGAAGAAGAAGAAGAAGAGGTTCTTGGCAGCTTAGGCTGCCCGGCCCCTAAATAAGAAACAAACCCTTTCCCCATCCCATAAACCTCTAGGGGACCATTAGGCCAGTAGTTTTTACAAAATAATTCTAGGAACTCCATTGAGCATATTAACGTATACATATAGTGAATACATAACACACAAACCCATAAGTACCTTTCCTTATCACGCTGTGCCATTTCTTCAGCCATCCTAGTAAACAAGACACAAAGAGCAGCAGGGTGAGAAATGAGATGATCAGACATCCAGACACATCAACTGATGGATACACAGAAACTACTGAGTAGACATCAGAGAAGTTCAGTAAAAGTTGATTCTGTTCCCACTGAATGATTCCTCTCTTTTATCAACACAGACTTTTACAGTAATCACTTACCACTTAAACAATAATCCTGATCCATCGTATGGGATCATTATGAGGGTGCAGAGGCCCAAACATTTACTGTCATTTTTAAATTCTCCTCTTGTCTCTTCCAACTTGATCAGCTGACTGTAGGCGTTCACTCTGAGTTAAACCAACTACATGTTGCCAAGATCTCAGTGAGCCAATCAGATTGTTGCTGTCAAACTTTAAACCGTTCTCCTTTCTCTCAGTTTGCACTGTTGGTTATGAGAAACAGATCAGAAAGTAGTAATCTCCAAATGAGACTTGTGTGTGTGTAAAATATCAGTGAATGCAGTTACATTTTAATGATGATAAAAGCTTACATGAAAGGGGATTGTTGTCTTAAAGGAACGTGGAAACCACTCTTTACAGGTTCAGATGATGTTCTTCTCAGAGCCATGCTAGTAAACAAGACACAAAGAGCAGCAGGGTGGGAAATGAGATGATCAGACATCCAGACACATCAACTGATGGATACACAGAAACTACTGAGTAGACATCAGAGAAGTTCAGTAAAAGTTGATTCTGTTCCCACTGAATGATTCCTCTCTTTTATCAACACAGACTTTTACAGTAATCACTTATCACTTAAACAAAGCTACCAAATATTCCTCAAACACTTCCTCCTGTTTTTCAGGCTCTACTCACCTCTTGACATTTCTAAACTTTATTGTGCACCATGTCAATAAATGTATTTCTCTCTTAAATGGAGTCTCTCCTGACTGAACTGACTTTAGTGTCTGTCAGTCCAGATACAAGTGACAGAAAAGATGAATGTGACTGTGCTGAAAAAGTTTTAGTCATGTCCACAGATTCATCTAAATATTTGAGACTGTGTGTGAAACAATGTAAATGAGGTTAACAGGTTAGACTCACAGGTCGTCATGATCTCCCACAGGGTCAGTGTCTGGACCAATAAGATCGTCCGGCCTGCAGCAAGTGAGATAATCAGAGTTATGATGCTACTTTATGAGGATGGAAATAAAATTAAAAGCAACAGGATTTCAAACATGAGAACAGTGTGTGGAGTAAAGTTAAAGAGGTCACACATGTAACGTGTGACTTTACCTAATGTTCATAATGAGGCAACATTTTATTGTTAGTAAACACTTACTTCTCTTTAGGAGAGGGGGGTGTGTCTTTAACATCTGCAGTGCACTGCAATAAGGTTAACAGATTAAACTCACTGATTGTCCAAAGATCTGATCCATTCTTCAACATATGTCACATCGTGCTTCTTCTCTGAGGAAGAAAAGTCCGACCTGCAGCAAGTGAGATAATCAGAGTTATGATGCTATTTTGGAACACTTCAAATCTCTTTTAAAAACCTACGTCTTTTCGCTTGCTTTCACCTCAAGTTGAGACAGACATGTCTTTTATAGCTTTTATTTGTATTTTACCTTTACTCTAGTGCTGATGTTTTATTGTCTTAACCTATTGTTGATTTTATTGATAATTTATTTTGTTTTTCCTATTCATTCATTCATTTATTTATTTATATTTGGAGGAATTGTACAGCACTTGGGTCAAAAGGTGTTATGCATGACTTCATTATTATTAGATCATTACCAGACACAAAGATTATTATGAAGGTGCAAAGGCCCAAATATTTGCAGTCAGTTTGATCTTCCAGAACAGGAAGTTGATTTTACTGACTTTAACGTCTGGAGTATGGATACACATGAAATGAACTTCATGTGAATATATACCCAGAGGAAGGGAAAACTCAAAATAAGATCTTTGTCCAACCTATTTCTCCCAGACGTAACTGAGCTCAGTTTAAGATCAATATGAGATTGTGACCATTTTTCATACTTCTTTAATTCAGCTCCTGAGAAATAACCTTCCTCTTGTCTCCCCAGAGGAAAATGTGCTGCTCACCACAATGTTTTCTTTGTCTTGTCAGACAGAACTCATCTTCTATTTGGAGATTACTACATTCTCATCTGTTTCTCATAAGCCCTTATAGAATCAACAAGTAGTGTGAAAGTGCTCTGAGTGGTCAGACGACTAGAGAAGTGCTGTGCAAGTCCATCTGTTCTTTTGCTCCTTATTTCTCCTGGGAGGGATGTTTGGAGAAACAGATCAGAATGTAGGTTTATGTCTGATGAGACAAAGTAAAGACTGTGGTCAGCAGCCAATTATTTCCTCTGGGTATACATTAATAATATGCTGAGCTAAGAAAACAACATCTTTAAACCTGAACTGCACTGAGGAACAGTAAACTTGTCTTCACAGGTCACGTAGCAACAGCAGCACGTTAGCTAACACATGCTACAATTATAAAGTAACATAATAATGACTGACATCATCAGACTTGTGTGTGTGCAAAATATCAGTGAATGCAGTTACATTTTAATGAGGATAAAAGCTTACCTGGGAAGGGAGCTGTATCTGTTAATCCCGAAGGGCACACCAAAGTCACTGGACTTGATGGACACAGTGCTTCTCGTAACCATCCTAGTAAACAAGACACAAAGAGCAGCAGGGTGGGAAATGAGATGATCAGACATCCAGACACATCAACTGATGGATACACAGAAACTACTGAGTAGACATCAGAGAAGTTCAGGAAAAGTTGATTCTGTTCCCACTGAATGATTCCTCTCTTTTATCAACACAGACTTTCAGAGTAATCACTTATCACTTAAACAATAATCCTGATCCAGTCATTTGCAGTAATTTAGTAATCTCCAAATAGGAAGATGATTTTTTTTTCTCTTATTAGTCTTTTCCTTGCTCTGTACACTTGTAAGGAAGAAACCTCTGAGAAGCCTACAAGCACATCAAAACAACTCCTGGTGATTTATTCCTTTGCTCCTTCTTCTAAAGTAACATAACAATGACTGACATCATCAGACTTGTGTGTGTGTAAAATATCAGTGAATGCAGTTACATTTTAATGATGATAAAAGCTTACCTGGGAAGGTAGTGTTGTTGAGGATGAATTAAGGAATCATTCATCAAGGAGCCAAAAGCCTCCACGCTTCTATGAGTCATCCTAGTAAACAAGACACAAAGAGCAGCAGGGTGGGAAATGAGATGATCAGACATCCAGACACATCAACTGATGGATACACAGAAACTACTGAGTAGACATCAGAGAAGTTCAGTAAAAGTTGATTCTGTTCTCACTGAATGATTCCTCTCTTTTATCAACACAGACTTTTACAGTAATCACTTATCACTTAAACAAAGCTACCAAATATTCCTCAAACACTTCCTCCTGTTTTTCAGGCTCTACTCACCTCTTGACATTTCTAAACTTTATTGTGCACCATGTCAATAAATGTATTTCTCTCTTAAATGGAGTCTCTCCTGACTGAACTGACTTTAGTGTCTCTCAGTCCAGATACAAGTGACAGAAAAGATGAATGTGACTGTGCTGAAAAAGTTTTAGTCATGTCCACAGATTCATCTGAATATTTGAGACTGTGTGTGAAACAATGTAAATGAGGTTAAAAGATTAGACTCACAGGTCGTCTGGAGACTCGAAGAAACCATCATCTGACCCAATGTGCTTCTTCTGGAAGGAAGACAGGTCTAACCAGCTGCAAATGATAATCAGAGTCATGATGCTACTTCATCAGTTTGTCTTCACAGGTCACGTAGCAACAGCAGCACGTTAGCTAACACATGCTACAATTATAAAGCAACATAATAATGACTGACATCACCAGACTTGTGTGTGTGTGTGTTTGTGTGTGTGTGTGTGTGTGTGTGTGTGTGTGTGAAATATCAGTGAATGCAGTTACATTTTAATGCATATAAAAGTTTACCTCAGAGGGGAGCTGCCTCTAAATAAAATCATTCCAGCTTTTGACTGATTACTTTTGAGGGACAGACCAGAGTCAATGGACTCTATGGACTGCCTGATTATTTCAGCCCTCCTAGTAAACAAGACACAAAGAGCAGCAGGGTGAGAAATGAGATGATCAGACATCCAGACACATCAACTGATGGATACACAGAAACTACTGAGTAGACATCAGAGAAGTTCAGTAAAAGTTGATTCTGTTCCCACTGAATGATTCCTCTCTTTTATCAACACAGATTTTACACTTCCTCCTGTTTTTCAGGCTCTACTCACCTCTTGACATTTTTAAACTTTATTGTGCACCATGTCAATAAATGTATTTCTCTCTTAAATGGAGTCTCTCCTGACTGAACTGACTTTAGTGTCTGTCAGTCCAGATACAAGTGACAGAAAAGATGAATGTGACTGTGCTGAAAAAGTTTTAGTCATGTCCACAGATTCATCTGAATATTTGAGACTGTGTGTGAAACAATGTAAATGAGGTTAACAGATTAGACTCACAGGTCGTAATGATCTCCTAGAAGGTCAATGTCTGGACCAATAAGATCGTCCGGCCTGCAGCGAGTGTGATAATCAGAGTTATGATGCTACTTTATGAGGATGAAAATAAACATTAAAAGCAACAGGATTCAAACATGAGAACAGTGTGTGGAGTAATGTTAAAGAGGTCACACATGTAACGTGTGACTTTACCAAATGTTCATAATGAGCAACATTTTGTTGTTAGTAAACACTTACGTCTCTTCAGGAGAGGAGGGTGTGTCTTTAACATCTGCAGTGCAGCCTTGTGCATCTTTCCTCCTGACAGAAAAACTGGTGATGCAAGAGGACAGGAACTTTCTCAGACTGACTCTGCAAGAAAGATAATCACACACATTTAAACACATTTACTTACACACATACACACACACACACACACACACACACACACACACGCACGCACATGCACACACACACACACACACACACACACACACACACACACAGAATCAGCCCAGTAATCATGTCATTGTTTTCTTGTAGTGTGTATTTTATTTATTGTACCTGTATGTGGACAGGTGTGTCCTCACCTCAAGTATCTGATCAGTTCAAACACATATATAATGATACATGATAAAATAAACCCTGAAATGTCAGTAATGCTACAGTGTCAAGATCAGGACTCATCAGACACTCTGGATGTATGTGGTATCATTTATAAAGCCAGATGTTTACTCCTGGAATGACAGCTCATAAACATACAAAGGCAACAAAGGTGAGCTGATTAACTTTAATAAACTGCTGGTCTTGAGTCCTTTCTGGTAGACGAGAGAGAAAAACACCAGGGTGGGAAATGAGATGATCAGACATCCAGACACATCAACTGATGGATACACACTACTGAGTAGACATCAGAGAAGTTCAGTAAAAGTTGATTCTGTTCCCACTGAATGATTCCTCTCCTCTTTTTAAAGATGTTCCTCCTAATTCTCACTTTAACATTAATTATTAGATTATTATAAGGGAGCAGAGGTCCTAATATTTTCAGTCATTTCCATCTTCCAGGAAAGGAAGTTGATTTGAATGACTCAAGTGTCAGTGTGGATACAAATGAAACAAAAATTACAGGTCACACAGCAACAAAAGCACTTTAGTTAACACAGATACTAAAGTTATAAAGTAATATAATAATGTCTTACCTTGACTCTGACCAGGTGAACTTCATGTTCACACTGGTCCCTGCAGAGTGTGGTCTCTGCTGCTGCTCTGAGCTGTAACACAACACACACCTGCTGAGTGCTGACCTCTGACTCTGGAGTAAACAGGACACATTTGTATCACCTGTGCTTTTCCTGCAACTACAACTCAAAACATCTGCTGAGAAAAAGACGCCACAAATACTATTAACAGCACCTTTGACTTTTGACTATGACACATTAGAAACACACCCTGCTCTCACACTAAATGCACTTTAGATGAAAGGTGAAGGTGAAAAGACGGTCACAGTCAGATGTGAAAGACTTTACAAGTGCACAAGCAGAATGTTTGTTGTCCTGCAGCTTTCTTTACACCTTGTGACACAGTGTGCAGAAGTTATGAGCTCTATGACTGCCTTCTTTATGCCAGTTTAATAAGTAGCTGTATGAGAATATGCATATTTGTCATCACTATAAAATATTTACAGCCTGATTTACTTGGAAGATTAACGTAGTGACATGTTGTCTGTTCCACATTACTGCCGCTGTATGTTAGGTGTTAGTTTGGAGCTTTGTCCACTTTTTTAAAGACAAAACAAAGAAATTAAATTCTTTATTTTATTTGTTGTTCAGACAGAATGAAATAACTGAATAAATGAATGACACAAGAACCCTGGTGATAAGAGTAATAAAGTATTTACAGTACCTTTTGGATGGTAAACAGCACTGCGTCACTGCTGCTCAAATGAAACTAAATTGCCTCAAACCGCTGTTATCTCTGGCTGCCTCCTGCCTCCTGCCTCCTGCCTCCTGCCCCACCCAGAGCCGACCCTCCCTATCAGTGAATTAAGCGGCTGCTGAGGGCCCCTCAGACACTAGGGGGCCCCAGATGGATGCACAGTAAACTGAATTGACTGTGGTTCATATTTCTTGATGGTGTCTAATAATAAAGGCTCAAAAACTGTGAAGGTCAGAATATGAACAGAATGAAAGGGTTAAAAAATCATGCTAAACTAAAGCTGCGTTGGTAAATAATATTAGTTACCCCTACATACATTTTCTGTGAGCATTGTTTCCTGTTTACAGTCATTGTTATTGGAGTAAATAAATAAAGTAATTAATATCATCAAGGTGGTTAACCTGAATCCCAGCCTAGTAACCATGGTAACTTATGCTGCTGGGCAAGAATGTTATTGTGGCTCCAACAAACAGAGAAGTGCAATAAATGAATCAATAAAATAAGAGGTTTAGACAACTAGTGTAAGAATAGAAGTGAAAATATGAACTACAAGAGCAATTAAAGACAAAGTGAAGATGTAAAGTGACAGTGGTGAGGTTATTAGCAGCAAGTCAGCAAGTCTAGTATGTACCTGTATGTACACAATGAACATGACAGTAATATATAATGTGGTAACTGTTGTCTGTAGCAGGTATTAAGATGGCTACATGATAGAAATATAATGTGGTATTTATTAACGTAGGAGAAACAGCAGTTTGAAAGGATCTGAGCTTCAGTCAGAGAGAGGGAAATACCTCATTGGCTGAGCTCTGAAACAGTCACATGACTCTTTGTTCAGTCACCAGCTGCTTTCATTTGTGGCTTCACACACTTCCCTCCTTCAGACACACTTCACATTGTGTAGCTTTCTACTTGACTCCAATCAAAGTATCAGTGAGAGGCTCAGTAAAGGAGTGTGACACCTGTTTGATACACAATGATCCATGTAGGAGTGAAGTCTGTTCCTTAAAGCTACTGAAGTATGTAACCCAGGAGTGAGCTGGCTGATGGGCTGGCTTTGGTTTGATGTTTGGTGTGTTGTGTTCAGTCAACGATCTGCAGGAAACTCAGAAGAGACACACATCCATGATTCAATGTTTGTGAAGGAGCTGGACGTGGCAATATGGGGCACCAAGACTCTGGGGGAAAGGAGCCTTACAGGCAAGGAATGTCCCACCACTAAAACAGAAAGGATGCCTTTAACCCCAGAGAAACTCCACACATTGAAAAGTATGGAATTCTTAGCGGTAGAAACCACATTGTCTTTGCAGGATGCCAACAACTGTTATTCATATGGAGTATTAAATCTTTCTTTGTTCTGGTGTGACAAACACTGTTTATCTGTGCCTTTATTCTCAGTCTGCTTCAAGAAATGGCTTCAAACAAAAATGTGGATGAGGCAGAGCTCCGGGCCAGACTGGGAAAGGCTGGACGGTACCTGACTGAAAAAATAATGGACATTAACAGACACACAAAAAAAGCTATTTAATCATGTTTTTAATGCAGATGTTGGGGTAAGTTTGCTGTTTGCTATGTTTTAGGGGGGATGTTATGTGTTTGCTTGTTGTTCTTATACATTAAATGCAGATGTTGGGGTAAGTTTGTTGAATATGTTTTGAGGGGATGTTAATAATATGTTATGTGTTTGCTTGTTGTTCGTTGCTTTTGTGTTGCTCTTGTATATTAAATAGCCATACTGGTAAAACCTACATTGTCTTTATTTTGGTAGTTATGAGCATGCATGACACAAAGAGGCATTGTCATATTTTCATATGCTCTGACTTTTATCATTATTCCAACATTCAATCCCACCTTGATAAACAAGTTAACATCCTCAATATCTAGTACTGTTGACCAGCATAATATCACAGTTTCCTATTTTAGTCATCACTAGCATTATGTTGTCTTTTGGTGCTGGGATGCTGGTCACCAGTAGCCTATTATGTTTTGTTCTGGTGATCCCAGCATCCCAGCAACCAACACAACAAAACCAGCATGAACCAGCATAAAACAGCATGAACCAGCATGAACCAGCATAAAACAGCATGAACCAGCATGAACCAGCATGAACCAGCATGAACCAGCATACCAAAACAGCAAATAAGCTCTAACATTTCTGAGCCATGTCACGGCTCAGAAATGTTAGAGCTTACAAAACCTGAAGCAGAGCAGGTTACGACAAACTCTGCATAATGATAAAAAAATATTTGTGTTTAAACTGTGTTTAAATTTCTGAAGACATAGTGATGCAGGAAGCAGCAGGCACGATATTATGAAGAGACCATCAGGTGCAGCTGCTGACGGGAGCCTCAACCATGTTTCATCCCACTTCATACGACAGCTCCTGGTTCATCTCCTCCTTTTTTGATAGAAACACAGGATATTATTTAAAATAAAAACAGTATGTACTAAGATTTAAGCTGCAGGTGGATAAAATGTAATAATATGTCAATTTAATGGAGACTATAACAAGTATAGTGAATGTGAGAAACATTTACTGATGGTGAGATTTTCAATCAATAACTGGTCCCAACATACACTCATTAAATTTACCATCATCACCTCATTACATAAAGTCATCAACAGGTTTGAATCAAGATCAAACACCTTGAAAAAGTTAATTGTGTTTCCACATAATAATTTCTCTCCTCTCTTTAACCCCTACTTCTCACTTTCACATTAACCCTGCTCCATCAAAAGGTTCATTCTCACACACACTGAGTGTTTAGACGGTGTGAAGGCTCCAATATTTAAAGTCATTTTCATCTTTAGGCTGGATTGCACCAACAAGGTTTAATTTAATCTAAGATTAGCTTTAATCAAAGATTAGTAAAACTAGGTTTAAAATGAGTTAATCCAGGTTTAAAGTTAAGCAGAGCTCTTTTGCAAAATTTAAAATTAATCTCAGTTTAGTAAAACTCAGTTTAACTGAATTTAAACTTAGTTTAAACTGATTTAAATCAATAGGGATAATTGTGGATATCAAAATTAAAATTAATAATTAAATGTGCAATTATTATATTACTGTGACAATACGGCAAACAGTTGAGTTGTGTAGACCGAACAGGTCTCCATCCACCCTCTGGAAACAGCCAGTAGCGTAGAACCTCAGGGCAACCAGGAGCTGTAGCATCGGTGGTACAGCTGCATTTCTGTCACTGCCATGTTTGACAGTTGGTCCAGTCTTCCTGCTCAGCTCCAAAACTGTTTCCTTGGTAAACCGGTATCTCACCAAAAATTCCTCTTCATCATAAAATTCAAGAGGATTGAGCCTGTCTCTCAGTTTTCTTCGAGGAACTTCATTATTTTGCTCTATCCACCTCAAAAATGCAGCCATTGTTAAACCTTTCCAACTGTCAGTTTAAAATTAATTCTCGATCACAGTTTAAACTGGAGTTTAAAGTTCTGGTGCAACAGAATTAAATTTAAACTTGGTTTAGAGGAAAAATTAAACTGAGGTTTAAAGAGAGGTTTAAATTTAATCTGTCTTAATTTTAAACTAGGTCTAAAGTTTTGTGCAACAGAATTTAAACTTAAACCATGATTTAATCTGATTTTAAAGTTAAACCTTGTTGGTGCAATCCAGCCTAAGAGACAGAAATTGATTTTACTGACTTTATGTTCCATCAGTGTGGATACAAGTGACAGAAAAGATGAATGTGACTGAGCTCAACAAGTTGTAATAATGTTCACAGCTCATAATCAGGTCCACTGTTCTGCTGTGCTGTATGAAGGATACATCAGTCACTGAATGGTTAAAGATCCATCCTGTCTCCTGTCTTGTGAGTTCGACACCCCAGGGTGAGTGTTATCCTAAATATTCCTCAAACACTTCCTCCTGTTTTTCAGGCTCGACTCACCTCTTGACATTTCTAAACTTTATTGTGCACCATGTCAATAAATGTATTTCTCTCTTAAATGGAGTCTCTCCTGACTGAACTGACTTTAGTGTCTGTCAGTCCAGATACAAGTGACAGAAAAGATGAATGTGACTGTGCTGAAAAAGTTTAGTCATGTCCACAGATTCATCTAAATATTTGACACTGTGTGTGAAACAATGTAAATGAGGTTAACAGATTAGACTCACTGATCATCTGGAGACCAAATCTTCATCATGCTACAATGTGCTTCTTCTCTGAGGAAGAAAAGTACACCCATCTACAAGTGAGATAATCAGAGTTATGAGCTACTTTATGAGGATGGAAATAAACATTAAAAGCAAAAGCAACTAAATTTCAAACATGATAACAGTGTGTGGAATAATGCAAAATGTGTTATGTATGACTAAATTATTATTAGGAGGAACAGTAAACTTGTCTTCACAGGTCACGTAGCAACAGCAGCACGTTAGCTAACACATGCTACAATTATAAAGTAACATAATAATGACTGACATCATCAGACTTGTGTGTGTGCAAAATATCAGTGAATGCAGTTACATTTTAATGATGATAAAAGCTTACATGATACGGGAGCGTTTTCTAGCACGATTGGAGGAAACCCTCTTGAAGGACACACCAGAGTCACTGGACTCAGTGATTCTCATACTCATCCTAGTGAACAAGACACAAAGAGCAGCAGGGTGGGAAATGAGATGATCAGACATCCAGACACATCAACTGATGGATACACAGAAACTACTGAGTAGACATCAGAGAAGTTCAGTAAAAGTTGATTCTGTTCCCACTGAATGATTCCTCTCCTCTTTTTAAAGATGTTCCTCCTAATTCTCACTTTAACATTAATTATTAGATTATTATAAGGGTGCAGAGGTCCTAATATTTTCAGTCATTTCCATCTTCCAGGAAAGGAAGTTGATTTGGTGTCAGTGTGGATAGAAATAAAATGAAATGACACAGGTCACATAGTAATAAAGCCCTTTAGTTAACACAGATACTAAAGTTATAAAGTAATATAATAATGACTTACCTTGAGTCCATCTGGTCACTTTCCATGGTCCCTGCAGAGTGTGGTCTCTGCTGCTGCTCTGAGCTGTAACACAACACACACCTGCTGAGTGCTGACCTCTGACTCTGGAGTAAACAGGACACATTTGTATCACCTGTGCTTTTCCTGCAGCTACAAGTCAAAACATTTTTTATACAACAACTTTTGTCTATCAAATAAACTTATTAGGCTATTATTATTATTATTATTATTGTTATTGTTATAGTGATAATTAGTAGTAGTAATTTTATTTAACTATTTAACTGTCTATAACTATGAACCAGTGGTTCATAGTTATAGACAGTGGTGCCAGTGGTTCAGACTGGACCAGCAGCTCAGATTAGGACCACAGTGTCGTGTGGTCTCAACCGTATACTTCCTCTGTCTTATGTATCCTTCTCCCTTCTCTCTCCTTTCGGTTTAACACTTTTGTTAGCTATCAATGCATTTTTTTTTTATTAGATTAGTTTTAGCCTATTTATTTCTTTCCAACATGTGAAAATACCAAAAATAAGATGTTTGGGCAACAAAACAAGAAAATAATAATAACAGCAAATTTTCTGTAATCATTCAGTGTTGGAAAAGGGTGTAGGATGAAGTAAAGAAGTAGCCTAAGGGACGAAAATAAACACAAATAAAAATAATATTTTGTTTATGTATTATATTTGGTTGTCTGTGGCCTAGATTGTGATTAAAGTATACTGTATTTTGAAATTAGAAGACAGACAGATTGTATATGTGGAGTCCTTGTGGTCGCTATACTATGGAGCCCCCCTGGGTTAGAAAAATAAACTGTGCGCACAGTTTATTCATTTTTTCTCCCGCCTGACCCAAAGGGGCCTCCGTAATAAACAAACCACAGGTCGCAATAACTACAGGGGGCGCTGAAGCTTGTGGCCTTTGCGCTCCGATTACTTTGTATTACTTTGTATTTTTAGTCTCCATTGATATTCAAATTCTACTATTCTAACAGTATTTATGTTATATTGTTTACATAATCACCCATAAATACAAATACATCTGTTCATTAATAGTAATGTAGCTGTCAATGTGTCATACTTCTTGTAATGGATCTATTTTTTTCCTAAATAGTCCTGAACTGTAATGTGTCCTGGTGTGTTGGCCACAATAGACATCCTGGTGCGGTTCGAGCGCTTTCCGAGGTTCCATGCCGACAAAAGCCTTGGAAAAATTATTGATGAATGAGATGAATTCAGGTGGATGTGTTTTGCTTGAATCCAATGTCTGTATTCCACTTTTCTGTTTTATTCTCTAAATATTAAATGTGTACATTTTCATTGTAAATTGCAAACTTTTTTCTAAAGTATTTTGGTTATGGTGGTTTTATTTTCCTCAACTCTTGAAGCACAATTCAAGTGCTGGATTTTATTATTTACGTGACAACGCCTGGACGCAACAACAGACTCCGCTCCGAGGCGCCCACCAATATAATAGTAGGGGAATCACTGCAGTTAAATAAAATAGCCACTCATATACTGAGCACAGGGAAAGAGAGAGGGAGTGAGAGACTAGTTGTAACCACACAAACTGCAATATTACAGTGCAGCAATAAGAACATAGACATAATCAAAAGTATATTTGATAGACAAACACGATATATTTAAATATTCGTTTTATTTTCACTCTTTTCTGCTATCGAATATTTCCTTTCCATATATGGCTAAATAATGTGCATATATACAATATAGTCGACTCCTGTTTTTTTTGTTTTTTGGAGAAAGATATGTGTACTTCTTTCTTTTTATTTTTATATATATATATATATATATATATATATATATATATATATATATATATATATATATATATATATATCTTTCTTGTTCGCCTCCTCTGTGTCTCAAGAAAATGTCAAAACGAATTGAGAAATTTTTGTTTGAAACATGACAAAACTATCAATAAAAACAGTTGGGGAAAAAAAAATTTGATAGACAAAAGATTGTGATTTCTTAAAAAAAAAATTTAATGTTTACTTAACAGGGACCATACCTACAACATTGCCACAAAAAAAATGGGAAAATGGCATGCAAATAACACGTCTAGTTTCCGCTGATTTAATCAGCTAACAGTGCTGCCAACAGGACATGAGAAGGGAGAGAGTGTATTAAAAATACAAAAATCACCCCACGGACCACTCATTCATAGACAGACCACAAGAAACACAGGACAGATCGGAGCTGGTCCCGATCAGTGAAGATGACAAGCACACAATGCACAACGCCTACAAACCTCTGCAGCTTTTTTCAGTTTAATTCTTGTTCTTTTTTCAAACAGGATGAAATAATTGATGACACGATGACACAAGGACCCTGGCGATAAGATTAATATAATAAAAAGTGTATAAAAGACGTTGTTACAATACCTTTAAGTGGGAAAAATAACTGCGCCACAGATGACGGAAGAGCACTGGTGAGAGGTTACTTCCTTTTTTATTTCCTGACCTGTAGGGGAGGAAAGACAAACACTGGGTGTGTTCTGAAGCACAATGCAACTGACACAGGCGACGTGAGGTGAGGTACACGACACTTGGCTTTCGTTAGTGGTGTAGTGGTGGTTGATGGGTCCACTCTCACATACAGCGTATTCCAATGGCTTTGTGGCTGATAGGTGGGTAAACTGTAAACAGCCAGAAAAAGAGGTGGGTACATGCATTAACATCAAGCTACTGGCCAAACTGCATGGATAGACATTAATATACTGATGTGCTATTATACTGTTGCATGCATCACATTCAAGTGCCTGTGTAGCTTAGTCAGGATGTAACATTCACATCAAATTGAAAGGTTCAAGGTTCGATAGGCTCCACCAACTCAATGTATGAACAGCTTGAGAAACTGTGTCCGTACTCTTTTTTGAACAGTACTCTTTTTCAAAGCCATATTCACTTGGTTTATTACAATATATCTGCATTTATATAAATGAAATAAACATGAAAATCTGTTTTTTTTTTCCAAGTGTCCAGAGAATAACATCTGCAGTTATATGCCACTTACCTTACAGGTAATAATCTCAGTGGCTTTCTCCACTGAAAAAAATAACTAACTTCATGAACAATGAAGCTGCAATAACTGAAACATTCAGTAACTAAGATATTTGCTTTGTTACATTGATGGGGTTGCTGATGTTGTAATGTAATAGGCTTGACTGTAATTTCTTGCACATGAACACATTTCATTTTTTTAACTTTAACCAGTCCAACACAGCACTATGAGCAAACAGCACAAATCTGTACAAAGTATCTAAGTTTTGATTATTTTCGTAGTTCTCATGCACTGTCAGCACCCCTGCAGCTTCTCCTCAGCAGCACCCAGTAGATCCTCTTCCTTGATTTTCTCCTGCACATCTGCCTGCTGGTTCTGGACTTCAGCTTACATCTCCAGTTCCTGGTTCTGTGCACAGGAGAAGAAGTCAGCTAGAGTCAACACATACGCCCACTCCCCCTCTCTCTCACTCTGCTTACCTGATGACCTGCAGTATATCATTATCATCATCATTCATGACACAGCAATTAATGATCACTATGTGTTAATATTTACCTGTAAACGGATCAGCGATGCTCCTGTTTTTCCTGGTCGGCAGCAATACTGAAGTTCAGCCAATTCTTGGTCGGATATGCAACGTGCTATTTCGCCACTAAAGGGCACGTGACCAACTTTCCGCTTGACCAGTGTGTGTAGACCTGTCCCTTCAACTGGATTCAGATTGAAAACCTCAGCCTCACAGTCAAACACAGAGGAAAGAAATACAAGACAACAGCTTTCATTACAGATCAGTCAGATTCAGTCAGAGCTTCACATCTGAACACATGTTAAATCTAAAGTCTCTGTGTTGCTACAGACTTCAATAAGTAAAACAGTCCAGTGTTAATATACAACAGACTCTGTAGTTTGTGATGAATGTATTCAGTCTCTGATCAGTCACACATGTTTTCTGTTACACAATAAACCTGCAGATCAGACAAATCAAATCTAAATCTCTGACATTCAACAAAAAATTTAAAGTTTATCTAAAACCTCATCTTGTTGAGTCAACATCTGAACCAATCAGCTGTTAGATCAGGTGAGAGCCAGGTGTTTCCCATCATGCCCTGGGTCTAACAGTCAGTGGAGAGCAACTGGCTCTATAAACTGCGTCAGCCTCGAGCTCATGAGAATATTGTTGTCCACTTTTGTATGTGGACAGGTGTGTCCTCACCTCAAACATCTGATCAGTTCAAACACATATATAATGATACATGATAAAATAAACCCTGAGATGTCAGTAGTGCTACAGTGTCAACATCAATTGTAACTCTAATTATGTGTGTGTGAGTGTAAAATGTTAATGTATGCAGTTACATTTTAATCTTAATGACAGTTTACCTGGAGGACAGTTTTTTCTTTATTTTGTAAAGCTTTGACCATCACTCTTGAAGGACACTGCTGTGTCACAGCTGAAAGAGAAGTGAAAACAGAACTCCCTTTTTTCCCTTTTTTTATTAAAGGAACACACATAATTTAGAGCCGGGGTAGACAGGACGATTAAGAAACATATCAGTTACATTAAAAGAGATTTAAAAAAAACATTAAAATAAAATGCCAAATACATATTCAGTAACTTTTTATTTTAATAAAAATTCTCTGTATGTCAAAAAGAGTTTATACATTGGCTGACTAATAAGATGTTATTTTCAAACCAGGTGTAACAAGTTTAACTTTTGTCCCAGTTGTTCCAAAAAGTAGGCTACTAATGAGCAGCAGTGGTTTGCACCTGAACATGGATTTGTATCCAGTGTGGTGGAAAAGTTTGAGCACGCCTGATCAAAATTTCATTTACTGTGAATAGTTAAGTGAGTAGAAGATGAACTGATCTCCAAAAGGCATCAAGTTGAAGATGAAACATGCTGTGAAACATTTTAAGTAAGATCAAAGTATTATTTTTGTTTTGTACAATTTTAGAGTGACACAAAAGAATAGGAGCACCGTGAGAAGGTTTGGGCACCTCAAGATATTTGAGCTCTCAGACAACCTTTACAGGGTCTCTGTCAGACACAATGGTGGACTCACACATGCAGACTGAGAGGAAATCCAAAGTTCAGGGTGTTTTAATCCAGTCAGGGTCGCTACACAAAGGGCAGTCAGCACAGGCAGAGGTATCCAAATCAACAGGCATAAACTCACTGGTCTAAATACCAAAAGGTCAATCTGATGAGGAGGACACACTGGGAAGAACACTGGAAAGCTCACACGCAGGACAAGACGATGGAGCAGAGAACAAAGGGAAGACTCAGACTTATATACACTCTGACAGGGGAGATAACGACACACAGGTGAAAGCAATCACACAGGTCAGATCACTGCAAACAAAGCACATGAAGACTTTATTTATTAGACCTTGTTATACAGTAAACTACCCAACTGTTGATATCAGCAGATTTAAAGATTAGTCGATTAATGAAATACTCCTAATGTGACTGTGAGCTTTAATCTGCTTTGGTTTTTAATACTTTAATTACACAAGTCTCTCAGGAAGCAGCAGATTTTTATACCAGTGTTTCCTTCATTGTGTCTGTAACTCTAAATGGAGACATCAGCTTTCCAAATGAAACAGTCAACACCACACATGTATAAACACTTGATTTTATTCTCAACAGGAGAAGTGTTTTCAGTATAATAAATACAGTATAAAATGGCTGTGATCAGGGTGGGCTTCAAAGTGCAGGTACAAACACTGGCTGAGGGCTGACTTATAACAGAAACTCTACACTGAGGACAGTCTGAGAGGCTGCAGAAAATATAACAGTATGATCATACAGACCTTATATAGTATTTTCATATTATGGTGTTTTGCGTTCTTACCTTAAGATTCTTATCATAAATTAGTATATTTAATTGTTCTGTTTCTCTTCATGCCTTTAAGTATTTTCTTTGTCTATGAGGCACTTTGAGCTGCAATCCATGTATAAAAAGTTCTATATAAATAAAATGTGTTATTATTATTATAGTCTGTGTCCTTAACATACATGCTGACATACCATAATTTATCATATTTGTAATTTGTTCTGATTCTATTTATTTATAACGTCTCTAAATTAATGCAGACAAACACCAACTACCACTTCTTTATCATATCATCAGTCTGGTGCAATGTTCCCTCTAATTTTGAAAACTCCCGAGCAGACATTTAACTCCTCTGATCACCTACTTGAGCGACTGTGGGCGACATCTGACGCGTACACACTACATCCACAGCATCACCTCTCCAACCCCAAATATCATTACAAGTGAATATTACTGTAAAGATTAATAATAAGATTATTTAACAACATGAACTACTGAATATCTAGGTCAGTTACAATTAACAATAACAAAACATTGTTTTGGCAAAATAGATTTTGCATTTATTGTCATAATGTGAACAATTAAGAGAAAAATGTGCTCCATAAAAGTCACTTGGAGACAAGACACAAACATTTAAGAGTGATGGCAACACAAAGAGCAAACAACTCTTTGGAATACAAAATGAGTAACACTCTTTAATAGTAATTGCCAGCTACTTGAGGCCTCTAAACTGCAACAAATATAATATGCCAGATCAAAAACTAAAACTTAAATTGTAGTTGTACTACTACAGACAGTACCACTGCACCGGATGTAAATATTTTCCTGGCAAAACGGTAGTGCAGAAAAATATCAGAATATGTTTATGTTGTAAGTGTTTGTGCATACATATTCTGTGTGTGTGTGTGTGTGTGTGTGTGTGTGTGTGTGTGTGTGTGTGTGTAAACTCGCCTTGTACTTTTGCTTCACGTCTTGCACGTAGAGATGTACCTTCCTGATACCGATTCCGATCCCTGAACCTTAGGTATCTGCCGATACCGAGCACCAATCCGATACCAGTGCATAAAATAAAAATGGATGGGATATGAATTACTGTATGTCTCAGTTCCTAAAACTCAATGTAAAATATTAAGAAATAAATACATAATAGAATGAATGCCATAAAACATTTATTATTATTATAATCCAGTGCTGACACAGATCAAGACGCAGGTTAAAGTGCAGCCACACAATTTGGTAAAAAAGACATTTTAAAGGCTACAGTAGAATGTTTTTTAAACTCCGCTCTGTTTCCATTTCGTTTGCCTGTAGCGTGCATATGCGTAATGACGTGAGGCATTACATGGTATCGGACTGGTCATAGGATGCACTCGCCAATACCTGATACCGCATTTCAGGCAGTATCGGAGGCATTTCAGATACTGGTATCGGTATCAGTACAAATCTACTTGCACGTCTCGCAAACAACTCCATTCTTGCTTGAAAAAGAAAAAATATCGCAGCGTTTCACTGGTGGCGTTCGCTCGTCTGTCAGTCACTCCACCTTAAACGACAAGCGATTTTTCTTAAGATTTCCAGAGGACGAAGCACCACAGCCCACACATTTAGCCACAGCTACGATGCTATGGCTAACGGCTAACAACAAATACGACAGCAGCGAATACCCAACATAATGCCATTGATTGACTGTCAAGCTAAACAGCCGTTAGAGATATTGGCTGGGCAGTGCCTGGTGGGCATGTTTTTTTAATCATCACTGACTGACAGTTCACTGTCATCTGATCTGTCACTCATTGCACAGACAAAGGCCCACTGTGGAGTATGTATTTACTGTTGAGGTCGCATATGGGGAAAAAATAAAAATAAAAACAGTAAAAACTGTAACAGTAAAAACTTTTTTGTCATCTGCGCAAAGAGGTTGGGAGCAGTGCGCAATTGTGCAGTAAAACAGCTGAGAGGGAACAGTGGTCTGGTGTACGCTGCAGTTAGCAGAACATGGCTGACCCTCATATGAGTTATCTTGACCTGTATATGATACTGACGTGGCTCAGACATGTTAGAGCTTACAAAACCTGAAGCAGAGCAGGTTACAACAAACTCAGGATAATTATGAAACACTATTTGTGTTTAAACTGATTTGTGAATGTGTCGATATGCAGGAAGCATCAGCAGGCACGATGATATGAAGAGACCATCAGGAGCAGCTGCTGACGGGAGCCTCAAGATGTTTTCATCCCACTTCCTGGTTCGTCTCTCGTCCCCTTTTTTGACAGAAACACAGGATATTATTTAAGATGAAAACAGGATGTACTCAGATTTAAGCTGCAATAGATAGTCATGTCCACAGATTCATCTAAATATTTGAGACTGTGTGTGAAACAATGTAAATGAGGTTAACAGATTAGACTCACTGATCGTCTGGAGATTTGACTAAATCTTCATCATCTGACACATCGTCCAACCTGCTGCAAGTGTGATAATCAGAGTTATGATGCTACTTTATGAGGATGAAAATAAACATTAAAAGCAACATAATTCAAACATGATAACAGTGTGTGGAATGATGCAAAAGGTGTTATGCATGACTTCATTATATGAGCTAATTCTCTGACACAATGGTTGTAAAATAATCATAATAATCAGACTTGTGTGTGTGTAAAATATCACTGCATGCAGTTACACTTTGATGATAATAAAAACTTACCTGGGAGAGACTCTGTCTTTGAAATTAAACAGTCCATCTTTTGACTGATCACTCTTCAAGGACACATCAGAGTCAGTGGACTTCAGCCTTCTTTTCATCATCCTAGTAAACAAGACACAAAGAGCAGCAGGGTGGGAAATGAGATGATCAGACATCCAGACACATCAACTGATGGATACACAGAAACTACTGAGTAGACATCAGAGAAGTTCAGTAAAAGTTGATTCTGTTCCCACTGAATGATTCCTCTCCTCTTTTTAAAGATGTTCCTCCTAATTCTCACTTTAACATTAATTATTAGATTATTATAAGGGTGCAGAGGTCCTAATATTTTCAGTCATTTCCATCTTCCAGGAAAGGAAGTTGATTTTACTGACTAGTGTCAGTGTGGATACAAATGGAATTAAATTACAGGTCACATAGTGACAAAAGCACTTCAGTTAACACAGCTACTAAAGTTATAAAGTAATATAATAATGACTTACCTTGACGAGACGTTCCCCATGTTCACACTGGTCCCTGCAGAGTGTGGTCTCTGCTGCTGCTCTGAGCTGTAACACAACACACACCTGCTGAGTGCTGACCTAAATTTAGTGAGAAGCTATGAATTTTTCATCAATTTTTCCATGTTATAGTCTGCAGAGAGAAATATTTTCAGCCTGATTTACTTGGAAGATTAACGTAGTGACATGTTGTCTGTTCCACATTACTGCTGCTGTATGTTAGGTGTTAGTTTGGAGCTTTTGTCCACTTTTCCTGTTCAGTCAAACACAAAATAATTTAAGTCACTTGAAGCAGAGCCTGGTGTTGAAGAAAAACTAAATGGTCTCACACAACAAAACACAAGTTTAACTAATAACATTTCACTTCAGGGACCTCCATGTGAAAAGATTTTGGTAGTTAGATATGAATTCTACAGCTGTTTACTGGAGTTGAGGAGATATCTGTGGAGGAAGTAATAAAGTATTTACAGTACCTTTTGGATGGTAAACAGCACTGCGTCACTGCTGCTCAAAATGAAACTAAATTTCCTCAAACCGCCGTTATCTCTGGCTGCCTCCTGCCCCACCGAGAGCCGACCCTCCTGATCAGTGAATTAAGCGGCTGCTGAGGGCCCCTCAGACACTAGGGGGCCCCAGATGGATGCACAGTAAACTGAATTGACTGTGGTTCATATTTCTTGATGGTGTCTATAAATAAAGGGTCAAAAACTGTGAAGGTCAGAATATGAACAGAATGAAAGGGTTAAAAAATCATGCTGAACTAAAGCTGCGTTGGTAAATAATATTAGTTACCCCTACATGCATTTTCTGTTGGCATTGTTTCCTGTTTACAGTCATTGTTATTGGAGTAAATAAATAAAGTAATTAATATCATCAAGGTGGTTAACCTGAATCCCAGCCTAGTAACCGTGGTAACTTATGCTGCTGGGCAATCCTGGTCTGTAGCAGGATGAAGGTGAGGATTAGCTCCATCTATGATCAGCACATGTTCAACAGACAAGAACAGACGCCTAAAAGACAGTTACACATGTATAACATATAACATAGTATAACAAACTTCAAGATGACACCTTAGTCTGGATATTCTTAGCTCCGTTGATGGAATACACACCTGCTGCTCATCACCTGCACCTCACCTGTGTTACCTGTGTTTCCCTGCTCTAGTGCGCCACCCTGTGTACAAACAACAAAACTGCATCTATTCACATGAATCAAAACAAATACAAAGAATGTTATTGTGGCTCCAACAAATAGAGAAGTGCAATAAATGAATCAATAAAATAAGAGGTTTATACAACTAGTCTAAGAATAGAAGTGAAAAAATAACTACAAGAGCAATTAAAGACAAAGTGAAGATGTAAAGTGACAGTGGTGAGGTTATTAGCAGCAAGTCAGCAAGTCTAGTATGTACCTGTATGTACACAATGGACATGACAGTAATATATAATGTGGTAACTGTTGTCTGTATCAGGTATTAAGATGGCTACATGATAGAAATATAATGTGGTATTTATCTTAACGTAGGAGAAACAGCAGTTTGAAAGGATCTGAGCTTCAGTCAGAGAGAGGGAAATACCTCATTGGCTGAGCTCTGAAACAGTCACATGACTCTTTGTTCAGTCACCAGCTGCTTTCATTTGTGGCTTCACACACTTCCCTCCTTCAGACACACTTCACATTGTGTAGCTTTCTACTTGACTCCAATCAAAGTATCAGTGAGAGGCTCAGTAAAGGAGTGTGACACCTGTTTGATACACAATGATCCATGTAGGAGTGAAGTCTGTTCCTTAAAGCTACTGAGGTATGTAACCCAGGAGTGAGCTGGCTGATGGGCTGGCTTTGGTTTGATGTTGTGCTGTGTGTTGTGTTCAGTCAAGGATCTGCAGGCTTTGCTTAGAAGATAATAATATTCTTCTTTATTTGCTCAAACATGTATCAAAGTCAATAAAGTCCACTTCCATTGTTTGTTGAATCAGTAGGTTACAACAAACTCAGCATAATGATTAAATGTTTAAACTGATTTGTGAATGTATCGTGATGCAGGAAGCATCAGCAGGCATGATAATATGAAGAGACCATCAGGAGCAGCTGCTGATGGGAGCCTCAAGATGTTTCCATCCCACTTCAGACGACAGCTCCTGGTCTGTGTCGTGCTCTTTTTGATAGAAACACAGGACATTATTTAAAACGTAAACAGTATGTACTAAGATTTAAGCTGCAGGTGGATGAAATGTAATAATATGTCAATTTTATTGAAACTATAACAAGTAAAGGGAATGTGTGAATAATTTACTGATGGTGAAATTTTCTATAAATAACACAACATCAGAGAAGTTCAGTAAAAGTTGATTCTGTTCCCACTGAATGATTCCTCTCTTTTATCAACACAGACTTTTAGAATAATCACTTATCACTTAAACAATTAAAGCTGCGAGCAGCGTTGGGCTGGAGCTCGGACTCTTGCCGTTTCAGCCTCCAGCTCAAACAGTGTGAATTATTCGTAAGAGTCGAAATGTCGAGAAAACAAGCAATGTCAAGGGTACGCAAGGTCATTTTTGGCAATAGAGGGACTAATATTACAGTACGTTACAATATGTATTTAACAGTCATAATCATAAAAGTAGCAACAGTATTATCAGTGATAAAGGCTGTAGTAGAATGTGATAGATGGAAAACACTGATATATAATGTGTAGATGCTGTTTCAAATGAAGATTCTGCAGCTGTAATCTGTCCTTTAAAGATTGTGAGACACACACACACACACACATCACACACACATCACACACACACACACACACACACACACACACACAGAGGGCTGTAATGTAGTTCTCTCTTAAATGGAGTCTCTCCTGACTGAACTGACTTTAGTGTCTGTCAGTCCAGATACAAGTGACAGAAAAGATGAATGTGACTGTGCTGAAAAAGTTTTAGTCATGTCCACAGATTCATCTAAATATTTCAGACTGTGTGTGAAACAATGTAAATGAGGTTAACAGATTAGACTCACAGGTTCTTCAAAAGTTTGTTGAAATCTTCAACAGCTGACACATCAGAGCCAAAGTCCCACCATCTGCAAATGAGATAATCAGAGTTATGATGCTACTTTATGAGGATGAAAATAAACATTAAAAGCAACATAATTCAAACATGATAACAGTGTGTGGAATGATGCAAAAGGTGTTATGCATGACTTCATTATTATTAGATCATTACCAGACACACAGATTATTATGAAGGTGCAAAGGCCCAAATATTTGCAGTCAGTTTGATCTTCCAGAACAGGAAGTTGATTTTACTGACTTTAACGTCTGGAGTGTGGATACACATGAAATGAAATTCATGTGAATATATACCCAGAGGAAGGGAAAACTCAAAATAAGATCTTTGTCCAACCTATTTCTCCCAGACGTAACTGAGCTCAGTTTAAGATCAATATGAGATCGTGACCATTTTTCATACTTCTTTAATTCAGCTGCTGAGAAATAACCTTCCTCTTGTCTCCCCAGAGGAAAATGTGCTGCTCACCACAATGTTTTCTTTGTCTTATCAGACATAACTCATCTTCTTATTTGGAGATTACTACATTCTCATCTGTTTCTCATAAGCCCTTATAGAAATCAACAAGTAGTGTGAAAGTGCTCTGAGTGGTCAGACGACTAGAGAAGTGCTGTGCAAGTCCATCTGTTCTTTTGCTCCTTATTTCTCCTGGGAGGGATGTTTAGGAGAAACAGATCAGAATGTAGGTTTATGTCTGATGAGACAAAGTAAAGACTGTGGTCAGCAGCCAATTATTTCCTCTGGGTATACATTAATAATATGCTTAGCTAAGAAAACAACATCTTTAAACCTGAACTGCACTGAGGAACAGTAAACTTGTCTTCACAGCTCACGTAGCAACAGCAGCACGTTAGCTAACACATGCTACAATTATAAAGTAACATAATAATGACTGACATCATCAGACTTGTGTGTGTGCAAAATATCAGTGAATGCAGTTACATTTTAATGATGATAAAAGCTTACATGAGATGGGGTGGTGTGTGGGACAGACCACAGGGACAGAACAGTGCTCTTCTTTTTTGTCATCAATTATTTATCAAATTGTTCCATAAAATAATAATAATACAAGATAAAAACCCCATGAGATATGGCAGGCATTAAATAAACAAAGATAGTAGACAATGGAAGTATAATAAAATAGCAAAATGAAAAATAAGAAACAAACCCTCTCCCCATCCCATAAACCTCTAGGGGACCATTAGGCCAGTAGTTTTTACAAAATAATTCTAGGAACTCCATTGAGCATATTAACATATACATATAGTGAATACATAACATACACAAACCCATACGTACCTTTCCTTATCGCGCTGTGCTTCTCTTTCAGCCCTCCTAGTAAACAAGACACAAAGAGCAGCAGGGTGGGAAATGAGATGATCAGACATCCAGACACATCAACTGATGGATACACAGAAACTACTGAGTAGACATCAGAGAAGTTCAGTAAAAGTTGATTCTGTTCCCACTGAATGATTCCTCTCTTTTATCAACACAGACTTTTAGAGTAATCACTTATCACTTAAACAATTAAAGCTGCGAGCAGTCACTTTATCAGTGATAAAGGCTGTAGTAGAATGTGATAGATGGAAAACACTGATATATAATGTGTAGATGCTGTTTCAAATGAAGATATATATTATAAATAAATATTTGAGACTGTGTGTGAAACAATGTAATGTAAACATGATAACAGTGTGTGGAATGATGCAAAAGGCGTTATGCATGACTTCATTATTATTAGATCATTACCAGACACAAAGATTATTATGAAAACTCAAAATAAGATCTTTGTCCAACCTATTTCTCCCAGACGTGACTGAGCTCAGTTTAAGATCAATATGAGATCGTGACCATTTTTCATACTTCTTTAATTCAGCTCCTGAGAAATAACCTTCCTCTTGTCTCCCCAGAGGAAAATGTGCTGCTCACCACAATGTTTTTTTGTCTTATCAGACATAACTCATCTTCTTATTTGGAGATTACTACATTCTCATCTGTTTCTCATAAGCCCTTATAGAATCAACAAGTAGTGTGAAAGTGCTCTGAGTGGTCAGACGACTAGAGAAGTGCTGTGCAAGTCCATCTGTTCTTTTGCTCCTTATTTCTCCTGGGAGGGATGTTTAGGAGAAACAGATCAGAATGTAGGTTTATGTCTGATGAGACAAAGTAAAGACTGTGGTCAGCAGCCAATTATTTCCTCTGGGTATACATTAATAATATGCTTAGCTAAGAAAACAACATCTTTAAACCTGAACTGCACTGAGGAACAGTAAACTTGTCTTCACAGCTCACGTAGCAACAGCAGCACGTTAGCTAACACATGCTACAATTATAAAGTAACATAATAATGACTGACATCATCAGACTTGTGTGTGTGCAAAATATCAGTGAATGCAGTTACATTTTAATGATGATAAAAGCTTACATGATACGGGAGCGTTTTCTGGCACGATTGGAGGACACACCAGAGTCACTGGACTCAGTGCTTCTCATACTCATCCTAGTAAACAAGACACAAAGAGCAGCAGGGTGGGAAATGAGATGATCAGACATCCAGACACATCAACTGATGGATACACAGAAACTACTGAGTAGACATCAGAGAAGTTCAGTAAAAGTTGATTCTGTTCCCACTGAATGATTCCTCTCTTTTATCAACACAGACTTTTACAGTAATCACTTCAACAATAATCCTGATCCATCGTATGGGATCATTATGAGGGTGCAGAGGCCCAAACATCTGGACTTCATCTGTTCATCTGGAACAAAAGCAAGTTGATTTTACTGAAGCTTAGCAGAAATGA
This sequence comes from Epinephelus cyanopodus, assembly GCA_026686955.1. Taxonomy (NCBI): domain Eukaryota; kingdom Metazoa; phylum Chordata; class Actinopteri; order Perciformes; family Serranidae; genus Epinephelus; species Epinephelus cyanopodus. The sequence continues at coordinate 35,809,384 of CM048928.1, forward strand.
TTTCAGGAATACTCCCTCAAATTCTCCTCCTGTCTCTTCCAACTTGATCAGCTGACTGTGGGCGTTCACTCTTTGACTTAAACCAACTACATGTTGCCAAGATCTCAGTGAGCCAATCAGATTGTTGCTGTCAAACTTTAAACATTTGACATCATTTGAACATCTTCGTTTTATGGTAACCTCTAAAGACACAGTGATGATTTTAATCATCAAATAATCTAATTAACACTAAACAATGTTTTTATCCAAGAGTTTGCTTATTAGTCACTAAATGGTTAAAGATCCATCCTGTCTCCTGTCTTGTGAGTTCGACACCCCAGGGTGAGTGTTATCCTAAATATTCCTCAAACACTTCCTCCTGTTTTTCAGGCTCTACTCACCTCTTGACATTTCTAAACTTTATTGTGAACCATGTCAATAAATGTATTTCTCTCTTAAATGGAGTCTCTCCTGACTGAACTGACTTTAGTGTCTGTCAGTCCAGATACAAGTGACAGAAAAGATGAATGTGACTGTGCTGAAAAAGTTTTAGTCATGTCCACAAATTCATCTAAATATTTGAGACTGTGTGTGAAACAATGTAAATGAGGTTAACAGATTAGACTCACAGGTTCTTCAAAAGTTTGTTGAAATCTTCAACAGCTGACACATCAGAGCCAAAGTCCCACCATCTGCAAATGAGATAATCAGAGTTATGATGCTACTTTATGAGGATGAAAATAAACATTAAAAGCAACATAATTCAAACATGATAACAGTGTGTGGAATGATGCAAAAGGTGTTATGCATGACTTCATTATATGAGCTAATTCTCTGACACAATGGTTGTAAAATAATCATAATAATCAGACTTGTGTGTATAAAATATCACTGCATGCAGTTACACTTTGATGATAATAAAAACTTACCTGGGAGAGACTCTGTCTTTGAAATCAATCAGTCCAGCTTTTGACTGATCACTCTTGAAGGACACACCAGAGTCAAAGGACTCAGTGCTTAATATAGTCATCCTAGTAAACAAGACACAAAGAGCAGCAGGGTGGGAAATGAGATGATCAGACATCCAGACACATCAACTGATGGATACACAGAAACTACTGAGTAGACATCAGAGAAGTTCAGTAAAAGTTGATTCTGTTCCCACTGAATGATTCCTCTCTTTTATCAACACAGACTTTTACAGTAATCACTTATCACTTCAACAATAATCCTGATCCATCGTATGGGATCATTATGAGGGTGCAGAGGCCCAAACATTTACTGTCATTTCATCTGGAACAAAAGCAAGTTGATTTTACTGAAGCTTAGCAGAAATGATTTCAGGAATACTCCCTCAAATCTCCTCCTGTCTCTTCCAACTTGATCAGCTGACTGTGGGCGTTCACTCTTTGACTTAAACCAACTACATGTTGCCAAGATCTCAGTGAGCCAATCAGATTGTTGCTGTCAAACTTTAAACTGTTCTCCTTTCTCTCACTTTGGTCTGTTGCTCATTTAAATATCAGATCCTTCAACAATAAATCTTTGTTATGCCATGATTTTATTACTTTGAATAATTGAGATTATTTTAGTATCACTGAGACATGGTTATCTCAGGGTGACAGCAGTCCTCTTGTTGAAGCAACCCTTCCTCATCTTACACACCTCCATCAACTCTGACTGCACTCCTGTCTTAACTTATTTACAGTGATGGGCAGTAGCGACGCTACTTGTAGGGAATAACACATGATGATTGGTTGGTTTAGATATGACGACTGTGCCGACTCACGATTGGATAAGGACCGTAAGGTTACCCAATCAGAGGCAAGATAGGGCGGGTCATGCCTCTCCAAGCAGGAAGCAGAGTCAAAACACCCCAAACACACACATGAATGACCAAATCAAATGTTTCTTGCACTTTTTTCATTTATGTGAGACAAATCAAATATTTCTTGCACTATTTCATTTTTTGTAAGACAAATCAAATGTTTCTTGCACTAGTTCTTTCTGACGTCCTTTTTAAACGGTAGTTTATCCTACTGTATACTGAAAAATCTCAGTTCCAATAGAGACAGTACACTAGTATTTTGCACTTTTTCTTTGTCCAGGTTATTGTCATTCTGCCAATGTGGTTTGAGTTGAACTTGAAACAGTAGTCTATACTGTACTGAAAATCTCCGTTCCAGTAGAGATAGCAGGGTATATTGCACCTTTTCTTTGGCCAGGACATTTTACTACTGTGTTTATTTGATTCTTGTTTTACTGCTGTTTACAGTTTTTCCTCAAACATTTAGTGCTGTACATGGTATGTCAAGTAAATGTTAAAAGAAGGTCAGGAAGACACAAAAACCAGACAGGAGAGTTGTTCGAATTGTTTCCAGTTTGTTTTATAATAAACAATCAAATTGAGTATTTTTTGCCTGCCTATTTGCTTGGTGGAAAGTCGTTCTTGATCATGAAGTTGATACGGGGGAGAAAAGAGAGAGAGAAAAAAAGTAGTGTCAATGTAGCTAGCTACTTTTGCGGTGTAGCTTGTAGTGTAGGTTGCTACATTTCTCTGGAGTAGCTTTTGCTGTAGCTAAGCTATATTTAATCAAGAGTAACTTGTAGCTTAACTTACTACATTTTCCAAGTAGCTTGCCCATCACTGCTTATTTATTCTGATTTGACATCATTTGAACATTTTGGTTTTATGGTAACTTCTAAAGACGCAGTGATGATTTTAATAATCTAATAATCTAATTAAGACTAAACTATGTTTTTATCCAAGAGTTTGCTTATTAGTCACTAAATGGTTAAAGATCCATCCTGTCTCCTGTCTTGTGAGTTCGACACCCCAGGGTGAGTGTTATCCTAAATATTCCTCAAACACTTCCTCCTGTTTTTCAGGCTCTACTCACCTCTTGACATTTCTAAACTTTATTGTGCACCATGTCAATAAATGTATTTCTCTCTTAAATGGAGTCTCTCCTGACTGAACTGACTTTAGTGTCTGTCAGTCCAGATACAAGTGACAGAAAAGATGAATGTGACTGTGCTGAAAAAGTTTTAGTCATGTCCACAGATTCATCTAAATATTTCAGACTGTGTGTGAAACAACGTAAATGAGGTTAACAGATTAGACTCACAGGTCGTCCAAAAGTTTGTTGAAATCTTTAACAGCTGACACGTCAGAGCCAAAGTCCACCATTCTGCGAGTGAGATAATCAGAGTTATGATTCTACTTTATGAGGATGAAAATAAACATTAAAAGCAACATAATTCAAACATGATAACAGTGTGTGGAATGATGAAAAAGGTGTTATGCATGACTTCATTATTATTAGATCATTACAAGACACACAGATTATTATGAAGGTGCAAAGGCCCAAATATTTGCAGTCAGTTTGATCTTCCAGAACAGGAAGTTGATTTTACTGACTTTAACGTCTGGAGTGTGGATACACATGAAATGAACTTCATGTGAATATATACCCAGAGGAAGGGAAAACTCAAAATAAGATCTTTGTCCAACCTATTTCTCCCAGACGTGACTGAGCTCAGTTTAAGATCAATATGAGATTGTGACCATTTTTCATACTTCTTTAATTCAGCTCCTGAGAAATAACCTTCCTCTTGTCTCCCCAGAGGAAAATGTGCTGCTCACCACAATGTTTTCTTTGTCTTATCAGACAGAACTCATCTACTTATTTGGAGATTACTACATTCTCATCTGTTTCTCATAAGCCCTTATAGAATCAACAAGTAGTGTGAAAGTGCTCTGAGTGGTCAGACGACTAGAGAAGTGCTGTGCAAGTCCATCTGTTCTTTTGCTCCTTATTTCTCCTGGGAGGGATGTTTAGGAGAAACAGATCAGAATGTAGGTTTATGTCTGATGAGACAAAGTAAAGACTGTGGTCAGCAGCCAATTATTTCCTCTGGGTATACATTAATAATATGCTTAGCTAAGAAAACAACATCTTTAAACCTGAACTGCACTGAGGAACAGTAAACTTGTCTTCACAGGTCACGTAGCAACAGCAGCACGTTAGCTAACACGTGCTACAATTATAAAGTAACATAATAATGACTGACATCATCAGACTTGTGTGTGTGCAAAATATCAGTGAATGCAGTTACATTTTAATGATGATAAAAGCTTACATGAGATGGGGTGGTGTGTGGGACAGACCACAGGGACAGAACAGTGCTCTTCTTTTGTTTGTGATCAATTATTTATCGATTTCTTTCCATAAAAAATGAATGAATAAAAAAACCCCATGAGATATGGCAGGTATTAAATAGACAAAGATAGTAGACAATGGAAGTATAATAAAATAGCAAAATGAAAAATAAGAAACAAACCCTCTCCCCATCCCATAAACCTCTAGGGGACCATTAGGCCAGTAGTTTTTACAAAATAATTCTAGGAACTCCATTGAGCATATTAACGTATACATATAGTGAATACATAACATACACAAACCCATACGTACCTTTCCTCACGGACCACTGTCGTTTCTACAGTTATCCTAGTAAACAAGACACAAAGAGCAGCAGGGTGGGAAATGAGATGATCAGACATCCAGACACATCAACTGATGGATACACAGAAACTACTGAGTAGACATCAGAGAAGTTCAGTAAAAGTTGATTCTGTTCCCACTGAATGATTCCTCTCTTTTATCAACACTGACTTTTACAGTAGTCACTTGTCACTTCAACAATAATCCTGATCCATCGTATGGGATCATTATGAGGGTGCAGAGGCCCAAACATTTACTGTCATTTCATCTGGAACAAAAGCAAGTTGATTTTACTGAAGCTTAGCAGAAATGATTTCAGGAATACTCCCTCAAATTCTCCTCCTGTCTCTTCCAACTTGATCAGCTGACTGTGGGCGTTCACTCTTTGACTTACACCAACTACATGTTGCCAAGATCTCAGTGAGCCAATCAGATTGTTGCTGTCAAACTTTAAACTGTTCTCCTTTCTCTCACTTTGGTCTGTTGTTATTGAGAAACAGATCAGAAAGTAGTAATCTCCAAATAAGACTTGTGTGTGTGTAAAATATCAGTGAATGTAGTTACATTTTAATGATGATAAAAGCTTACATGAAAGGGGATTGTTGTCTTAAAGGAATGTGGAAACCACTCTTGACAGGTTCAGACGATGTTCTTCTCAGAGCCCTCCTAGTAAACAAGACACAAAGAGCAGCAGGGTGGGAAATGAGATGATCAGACATCCAGACACATCAACTGATGGATACACAGAAACTACTGAGTAGACATCAGAGAAGTTCAGTAAAAGTTGATTCTGTTCCCACTGAATGATTCCTCTCTTTTATCAACACAGACTTTTAGAGTAATCACTTATCACTTAAACAATTAAAGCTGCGAGCAGTCACTTTATCAGTGATAAAGGCTGTAGTAGAATGTGATAGATGGAAAACACTGATATATAATGTGTAGATGCTGTTTCAAATGAAGATATATATTATAAATAAATATTTGAGACTGTGTGTGAAACAATGTAATGTAAACATGATAACAGTGTGTGGAATGATGCAAAAGGCGTTATGCATGACTTCATTATTATTAGATCATTACCAGACACAAAGATTATTATGAAAACTCAAAATAAGATCTTTGTCCAACCTATTTCTCCCAGACGTGACTGAGCTCAGTTTAAGATCAATATGAGATCGTGACCATTTTTCATACTTCTTTAATTCAGCTCCTGAGAAATAACCTTCCTCTTGTCTCCCCAGAGGAAAATGTGCTGCTCACCACAATGTTTTCTTTGTCTTATCAGACATAACTCATCTACTTATTTGGAGATTACTACATTCTCATCTGTTTCTCATAAGCCCTTATAGAATCAACAAGTAGTGTGAAAGTGCTCTGAGTGGTCAGACGACTAGAGAAGTGCTGTGCAAGTCCATCTGTTCTTTTGCTCCTTATTTCTCCTGGGAGGGATGTTTAGGAGAAACAGATCAGAATGTAGGTTTATGTCTGATGAGACAAAGTAAAGACTGTGGTCAGCAGCCAATTATTTCCTCTGGGTATACATTAATAATATGCTTAGCTAAGAAAACAACATCTTTAAACCTGAACTGCACTGAGGAACAGTAAACTTGTCTTCACAGCTCACGTAGCAACAGCAGCACGTTAGCTAACACATGCTACAATTATAAAGTAACATAATAATGACTGACATCATCAGACTTGTGTGTGTGCAAAATATCAGTGAATGCAGTTACATTTTAATGATGATAAAAGCTTACATGAGATGGGGTGGTGTGTGGGACAGACCACAGGGACAGAACTGTGCTCTTCTTTTTTTTGGATCAATTATTTATCGATTTCTTTCCATAAAAAATGAATGAATAAAAAAACCCCATGAGATATGGCAGGTATTAAATAAACAAAGATAGTAGACAATGGAAGTATAATAAAATAGCAAAATGAAAAATAAGAAACAAACCCTCTCCCATCCCATAAACCTCTAGGGGACCATTAGGCCAGTAGTTTTTACAAAATAATTCTAGGAACTCCATTGAGCATATTAACGTATACATATAGTGAATACATAACATACACAAACCTATACGTACCTTTCCTCACGGACCACTGTCGTTTCTACAGTTATCCTAGTAAACAAGACACAAAGAGCAGCAGGGTGGGAAATGAGATGATCAGACATCCAGACACATCAACTGATGGATACACAGAAACTACTGAGTAGACATCAGAGAAGTTCAGTAAAAGTTGATTCTGTTCCCACTGAATGATTCCTCTCTTTTATCAACACAGACTTTTACAGTAGTCACTTATCACTTCAACAATAATCCTGATCCATCGTATGGGATCATTATGAGGGTGCAGAGGCCCAAACATTTACTGTCATTTCATCTGGAACAAAAGCAAGTTGATTTTACTGAAGCTTAGCAGAAATGATTTCAGGAATACTCCCTCAAATTCTCCTCCTGTCTCTTCCAACTTGATCAGCTGACTGTGGGCGTTCACTCTTTGACTTAAACCAACTACATGTTGCCAAGATCTCAGTGAGCCAATCAGAATGTTGCTGTTGTTTACAAAAAAAAAAGAGAAATGAAATGCACTCCTGTTTTTGTTGGTAATTTTAATTTGACATCATTTGAACATTTTGGGTCGAAACACGTCTTCACATTCAAAACTTGACTGTGCATCATGTCAATAAATGCCCTGTGATAGTCTGGTGACCTGTCCAGGGTGTTAACCCGCCTTTAGCCCAGTGTCAGCTGGTATAGGCTCCAGCCCCCCAAGACCCTCAAGAGGACAAGTGGTTAGAAAATCAATGAATGAATGTCAATAAATGTATTTCTCTCATAAATGGAGTCTCTTCTAGGGCTGTAGTCAACCAAAGAAAATCTTGGTCGACTAAAGTCGCACATAATCTTCAACTAATCGATTAATCGTGGCCTCTAACCCCTAACCCGAACATTAATTATTAGATTATTATAAGGGTGCAGAGGTCCTAATATTTTCAGTCATTTCCATCTTCCAGGAAAGGATGTTGATTTTACTGACTCTAGTGTCAGTGTGGTTACAAATTAAATTAAAGGTCACATAGTAACAAAAGCATTTAGCTTTAGCTAACACAGATACTAAAGTTATAAAGTAATATAATAATGACTTACCTTGACTCCATCTGGTCACTTTCCATGGTCCCTGCAGAGTGTGGTCTCTGCTGCTGCTCTGAGCTGTAACACAACACACACCTGCTGAGTGCTGACCTCTGACTCTGGAGTAAACAGGACACATTTGTATCACCTGCGCTTTTCCTGCAACTACAACTCAAAACATTTGCTGAGAAAAAGACGCCACAAATACTATTTAAGGTGACGTGTGGAAGATTTACTGGGATTTGGTGGCCTCTACTGGTGAACTGCAGATTGCAACTACCTAAAACCTCCCAGCTAGAATTCTCTCATTGTTGAGGAGGTTTTTATCAGGAGCCGAATGATCCACAGAGGTCTCTTCTTTTGACTTTTGACTATGACACATTAGAAACACACCCTGCTCTCACACTAAATGCACTTTAGATGAAAGGTGAAGGTGAAAAGACGGTCACAGTCAAATGTGAAAGACTTTACAAGTGCACAAGCAGAATGTTTGTTGTCCTGCAGCTTTCTTTACACCTTGTGACACAGTGTGCAGAAGTTATGAGCTCTATGACTGCCTTCTTTATGCTGCCAGTTTAATAAGTAGCTGTATGAGAATATGCATATTTGTCATCACTATAAAATATTTACAGCCTGATTTACTTGGAAGATTAACATAGTGACATGTTGTCTGTTCCACATTACTGCTGCTGTATGTTAGGTGTTAGTTTGGAGCTTTTGTCCACTTTTTTAAAGACAAAACAAATAAATTAAATTCTTTATTTTATTTGTTGTTCAGACAGAATAAAATAACTGAATAAATGAATGACACAAGAACCCTGGTGATAAGAGTAATAAAGTATTTACAGTACCTTTTGGATGGTAAACAGCACTGCGTCACTGCTGCTCAAAATGAAACTACATGACCTCAAACCGCTGTTATCTCTGGCTGCCTCCTGCCTCCTGCCTCCTGCTTCCTGCCCCACCCAGAGCCGACCCTCCCGATGAGTGAATTAAGCGGCTGCTGAGGGCCCCTCAGACACTAGGGGGCCCCAGATGGATGCACGGTAAACTGAATTGACTGTGGTTCATATTTCTTGATGGTGTCTAATAATAAAGGCTCAAAAACTGTGAAGGTCAGAATATGAACAGTATGAAAGGGTTAAAAAATCATGCTAAACTAAAGCTGCGTTGGTAAATAATATTAGTTACCCCTACATGCATTTTCTGTTGGCATTGTTTCCTGTTTACAGTCATTGTTATTGGAGTAAATAAATAAAGTAATTAATATCATCAAGGTGGTTAACCTGAATCCCAGCCTAGTAACCATGGTAACTTATGCTGCTGGGCAAGAATGTTACTGTGGCTCCAACAAATAGAGAAGTGCAATAAATGAATCAATAAAATAAGAGGTTTATACAACTAGTGTAAGAATAGAAGTGAAAATATGAACTACAAGAGCAATTAAAGACGAAGTGAAGATGTAAAGTGACAGTGGTGAGGTTATTAGCAGCAAGTCAGCAAGTCTAGTATGTACCTGTATGTACACAATGAACATGACAGTAATATAATGTGGTAACTGTTGTCTGTAGCAGGTATTAAGATGGCTACATGATAGAAATATAATGTGGTATTTATCTGAACGTAGGAGAAACAGCAGTTTGAAAGGATCTGAGCTTCAGTCAGAGAGAGGGAAATACCTCATTGGCTGAGCTCTGAAACAGTCACACGACTCTTTGTTCAGTCACCAGCTGCTTTCATTTGTGGCTTCACACACTTCCCTCCTTCAGACACACTTCACATTGTGTAGCTTTCTACTTGACTCCAATCAGAGTATCAGTGAGAGGCTCAGTAAAGGAGTGTGACACCTGTTTGATACACAATGATCCATGTAGGAGTGAAGTCTGTTCCTTAAAGCTACTGAGGTATGTAACCCAGGAGTGAGCTGGCTGATGGGCTGGCTTTGGTTTGATGTTGTGCTGTGTGTTGTGTTCAGTCAGGGATCTGCAGGAAACTCAGAAGAGACACACATCCATGATTCAATGTTTGTGAAGGAGCTGGACGTGGCAATATGGGGCACCAAGACTCTGGGGGAAAGGAGCCTTACAGGCAAGGAATGTCCCACCACTAAAACAGAAAGGATGCTTTAACCCCAGAGAAACTCCACACATTGAAAAGTATGGAATTCTTAGCGGTAGAAACCACATTGTCTTTGCAGGATGCCAACAACTGTTATTCATATGGAGTATTAAATCTTTCTTTGTTCTGGTGTGACAAACACTGTTTATCTGTGCCTTTATTCTCAGTCTGCTTCAAGAAATGGCTTCAAACAAAAAATGTGGATGAGGCAGAGCTCCGGGCCAGACTGGGAAAGGCTGGACGGTACCTGACTGAAAAAATAATGGACATTAACAGACACACAAAAAAAGCTATTTAATCATGTTTTTAATGCAGATGTTGGGGTAAGTTTGCTGTTTGCTATGTTTTAGGGGGGATGTTATGTGTTTGCTTGTTGTTCTTATACATTAAATGCAGATGTTGGGGTAAGTTTGTTGAATATGTTTTGAGGGGATGTTAATAATATGTTATGTGTTTGCTTGTTGTTCGTTGCTTTTGTGTTGCTCTTGTATATTAAATAGCCATACTGGTAAAACCTACATTGTCTTTATTTTGGTAGTTATGAGCATGCATGACACAAAGAGGCATTGTCATATTTTCATATGCTCTGACTTTTATCATTATTCCAACATTCAATCCCACCTTGATAAACAAGTTAACATCCTCAATATCTAGTACTGTTGACCAGCATAATATCACAGTTTCCTATTTTAGTCATCACTAGCATTATGTTGTCTTTTGGTGCTGGGATGCTGGTCACCAGTAGCCTATTATGTTTTGTTCTGGTGATCCCAGCATCCCAGCAACCAACACAACAAAACCAGCATGAACCAGCATAAAACAGCATGAACCAGCATGAACCAGCATAAAACAGCATGAACCAGCATGAACCAGCATGAACCAGCATGAACCAGCATAAAACAGCATCAACCAGCATGAACCAGCATGAACCAGCATACCAAAACAGCAGATAAGCTCTAACATTTCTGAGCCATGTCTAACAGAAATGTTAGAGCTTACAAAACTTGAAGCAGAGCAGGTTACAACAAACTCTGCATAATGATAAAAAAATATTTGTGTTTAAACTGTGTTTAAATTTCTGAATATGTAGTGATGCAGGAAGCAGCAGGCACGATATTATGAAGAGACCATCAGGTGCAGCTGCTGACGGGAGCCTCAAGATGTTTCCATCCCACTCCAGACGACAGCTCCTGGTTCATCTCCTCCTTTTTTGACAGAGACACAGGACATTATTTAAAATAAAAACAGTATGTACTAAGATTTAAGCTGCAGGTGGATAAAATGTAATAATATGTCAATTTCATGGAAACTATAACAAGTACAGTGAATGTGAGAAACATTTACTGATGGTGAGATTTTCAATCAATAACTGGTCCCAACATACACTGATCAAATTTACCATCATCACCTCTTTGTTACATAAAGTCATCAACAGGTTTGAATCAAGATCAAACACCTTAAAAAAGTTAATTGTGTTTCCACATAATAATTTCTCTCCTCTCTTTAACCCCTACTTCTCACTTTCACATTAACCCTGCTCCATCAAAAGGATCATTCTCACACACACTGAGTGTTTACAGGGTGTGAAGGCCCCAATATTTAAAGTCATTTTGATCTTTAGGCTGGATTGCACCAACAAGGTTTAATTTAATCTAAGACTAGCTTTAATCAAAGATTAGTAAAACTAGGTTTAAAATGAGTTAATCCAGGTTTAAAGTTAAGCAGAGCTCTTTTGCAAAATTTAAAATTAATCTCAGTTTAGTAAAACTAAATTTAACTGAATTTAAACTTAGTTTAAACTGATTTAAATCAATAGGGATAATTGTGGATATCGAAATTAAAATTAATAATTAAATACGTAATTATTATATTACTCTGACAATACGGCAAACAGTTGAGTTGTGTAGACCGAACAGGTCTCCATCCACCCTCTGGAAACAGCCAGTAGCGTAGAACCTCTGGGCAACCAGGAGCAGTAGCATCGGTGGTACAGCTGCATTTCTGTCACTGCCATGTTTGACAGTTGGTCCAGTCTTCCTGCTCAGCTCCAAAACTGTTTCCTTGGTAAACCGGTATCTTACCAAAAATTCCTCTTCATCATAAAATTCAAGAGGATTGAGCCTGTCTCTCAGTTTTCTTCGAGGAACTTCATTATTTTGCTCTATCCACCTCAAAAATGCAGCCATTGTTAAACTTTCCCAACTGTCAGTTTAAAATTAATTCTCGATCACAGTTTAAACTGGAGTTTAAAGTTCTGGTGCAACAGAATTAAATTTAAACTTGGTTTAGAGGAAAAATTAAACTGAAGTTTAAAGAGAGGTTTAAATTTAATCTGTCTTAATTTTAAAATAGGTCTAAAGTTTGGTGCAACAGAATTTAAACTTAAACCATGATTTAATCTGATTTTAAAGTTAAACCTTGTTGGTGCAATCTAGCCTAAGAGACAGAAATTGATTTTACTGACTTTATGTTCCATCAGTGTGGATACAAGTGACAGAAAAGATGAATGTGACTGAGCTCAACAAGTTGTAATAATGTTCACAGCTCATAATCAGGTCCACTGTTCTGCTGTGCTGTATGAAGGATACATCAGTCACTGAATGGTTAAAGATCCATCCTGTCTCCTGTCTTGTGAGTTCAACACCCCAGGGTGAGTGTTATCCTAAATATCCCTCAAACACTTCCTCCTGTTTTTCAGGCTCTACTCACCTCTTGACATTTATAAACTTTATTGTGCACCATGTCAATAAATGTATTTCTCTCTTAAATGGAGTCTCTCCTGACTGAACTGACTTTAGTGTCTGTCAGTCCAGATACAAGTGACAGAAAAGATGAATGTGACTGTGCTGAAAAAGTTTTAGTCATGTCCACAGATTCATCTAAATATTTGAGACTGTGTGTGAAACAATGTAAATGAAGTTAACAGATTAAACTCACAGGTTGTCCCAACGTTTGTTGAAATCTTCAACAGCTGGCACATCACAGCCACAGAACCCCAATCTGCAAGTGAGATAATCAGAGTTATGATGCTACTTTATGAAATTAAAAGCAAAAGCAACATAATTCAAACATGATAACAGTGTGTGGAATGATGCAAAAGGTGTTATGCATGACTTCATTATATGAGCTAATTCTCTGACACAATGGTTGTAAAATAATCATAATAATCAGGCTTGTGTGTGTAAAATATCACTGCATGCAGTTACACTTTGATGATAATAAAAACTTACCTGAGAGAGACTGTCTTTGAAATCAATCACTTTATCTTTTGACTGATCACTCTTCAAGGACACATCAGAGTCACTGGAGTCAGTGCTTCTCACACTCATCCTACTAAACAAGACACAAAGAGCAGCAGGGTGGGAAATGAGATGATCAGACATCCAGACACATCAACTGATGGATACACAGAAACTACTGAGTAGACATCAGAGAAGTTCAGTAAAAGTTGATTCTGTTCCCACTGAATGATTCCTCTCTTTTATCAACACAGACTTTTACAGTAATCACTTATCACTTAAACAATAATCCTGATCCATCGTATGGGATCATTATGAGGGTGCAGAGGCCCAAACATTTACTGTCATTTTGAAAATTCTCCTCCTGTCTCTTCCAACTTGATCAGCTGACTGTGGGCGTTCACTCTTTGACTTAAACCAACTACATGTTGCCAAGATCTCAGTGAGCCAATCAGATTGTTGCTGTCAAACTTTAAACCGTTCTCCTTTCTCTCACTTTGGTCTGTTGGTTATGAGAAACAGATCAGAAAGTAGTAACCTCCAAATAAGACTTGTGTGTGTGCAAAATATCAGTGAATGCAGTTACATTTTAATGATGATAAAAGCTTACATGAGATGGGATTGTTGTCTTAAAGGAATGTAGAAACCACTCTTGACAGGTTCAGATGATGTTCTTCTCAGAGCCCTCCTAGTAAACAAGACACAAAGAGCAGCAGGGTGGGAAATGAGATGATCAGACATCCAGACACATCAACTGGTGGATACACAGAAACTACTGAGTAGACATCAGAGAAGTTCAGTAAAAGTTGATTCTGTTCACATTTCTAAACTTTATTGTGCACCATGTCAATAAATGTATTTCTCTCTTAAATGGAGTCTCTCCTGACTGAACTGACTTTAGTGTCTGTCAGTCCAGATACAAGTGACACAAAAGATGAATGTGACTGTGCTGAAAAAGTTTTAGTCATGTCCACAGATTCATCTAAATATTTCGGACTGTGTGTGAAACAATGTAAATGAGGTTAACAGATTAGACTCACGGGTTGTCCCAACGTTTGTTGAAATCTTCAGCAGCTGGCACATCACAGCCAAAGAACCCCAATCTGCAAGTGAGATAATCAGAGTTATGATGCTACTTTATGAGGATGGAAATAAACATTAAAAGCAACATAATTCAAACATGATAACAGTGTGTGGAATGATGCAAAAGGTGTTATGCATGACTTCATTATATGAGCTAATTCTCTGACACAATGGTTGTAAAATAATGTCAATGTCAATGTCAATTTTATTTATATAGCACGTTTTATAGGACAAGCCAGACAAAGTGCTTTACATGAGAAAAATATAATAGAGTAAAAGCTACAAGTAAAACAACATTAAAAGAGAAACATACAATAACAACAGTAAAAGAAAAGCGTACACGAGTAAAAGCAAGTGACTAACTCAACCAAAAGCTAGGGTAAACAGGTAGGTTTTAAGGTGCGTTTTGAAGGAGGTGAGGCTGGTTGCAGAACGCACAGACTGAGGCAGGGCATTCCACAGTGTGGGAGCAGCAACTGCGAATGCCCGATCCCCTCTGCTTTTAAGCTGGGTTCTCGGCACATCTAAGACCATCCGGTCAGCAGACCTCAGGGATCTGGCGGGTCGGTGCGCCTTGACAAGGTCAGATAAATATTCTGGGGCCAGCCCGTACAAAGACTTAAAAGCAAATAGAAGAATCTTAAAATCAATCCTGAACTTGACTGGGAGCCAGTGAAGTGAGGAGAGCACGGTGATATGTGCTCCCGTTTCTTGGCTCCGGTCAGGAGACGAGCAGCAGCATTTTGTACAAGCTGTAGGCGGTTAATTTCAGTTTGGCTGATGCCAAAGTACAGCGAGTTACAATAGTCTAGGCGAGACGAGATAAAAGCATGGATAACCTTTTCCAGATCTGGCCTCCTAAGATAAGGCTTGATTTTTGCCACTAGCCGAAGCTGAAGAAAGCTAGCCTTCACGACGGAGCTGATCTGCCTGTCCAGCTTAAGAGCCCCATCAACAATAACACCTAGGTTTCTGGCCTGGGAACCTATATAGGGTGCTAAGGGCCGAGGGAGCTGGCAAGGACCTGGACGGTGTCAGGGTTGCCAAAGAGGACAATCTCTGTTTTGTTTTCGTTCAATTTTAAAAAGTTCAAGTCCATCCATGTTTTAATATCCCTCATGCAACTGAACACAGCCTTAAGGGATTCCTTGGAGGGGGCTCTTAGAGGCAGGTACACCTGCACATCATCAGCAAAGCAATGGAAGGGGATGTCGTGCTTCCTAAATATTGACCCCAGGGGTAGCATGTAAAGGGAGAACAGCAGAGGGCCTAGAACTGACCCCTGAGGGACTCCACAGGTTAGAGGGGCCACTGAGGAGGAGTACTGCCCCAATTGTACACTGAAGAATCTGTCGGCAAGGTAGGATTAAACCATTCTAGAGCGGGGCCTTTAATGCCTACAGTGTGCTCAAGGCGTGATAAGAGGATGGAGTGGTTCACCGTATCAAATGCTGCTCTAAGGTCCAGAAGCATTAAAAAGGCACAATTACCAGAATCAAGATTTAAAAGAAGATCGTTAAAAACTTTTAAAAGAGCAGTTTCAGTGCTATGAAGAGGCTTGAAACCTGACTGGAACAGCTCACCAATATTGGCTTGATCTAAAAAATCTTGTATTTGGCCAAGAACAGCTTTCTCTAAAACCTTGGAAACAAACGGGAGCTTAGAAATTGGCCTAAAATTAGAAAGCGCCAGAGGATCCAGGTTTTTCTTTTTTAGCAGAGGCTGCACTGTGGCATGTTTAAAAGAGGATGGGACATGTCCAGAACTAAGAGACAGATTTATAAAAAACAAAATAAAAGACCCAACTGAGCTAAAAACCTCTTTAAACAGGCGGGAAGGGATGCTGTCAGATGGGCAGGTGGCAGGGCGTAAGTGCTCTACTATCTCAGCCAGTGCAGGAAAAGAAACAGGCTCAAACTGGTGGAAAACAGCTGAGCTTGCCGCAGAAGCTGAGGGGTCCAGAGCAGGCCGAGGGAGTGGAGATCTCAGAGCAGACATCTTATTGACAAAAAATTGCAAAAACTCCTCGCACAGAGAAGCAGATGGTTCTACAGAGATAGCATCACAAGGGTTCACAAGTGAATCAAAGACATTGAAAAGAACCTGAGGTTTATGAGCATTTTTGGAGACAAGAGTGGAGAAATATTTAGCTTTAGCAGCTTTAACGGCCTGCTAATAATTAACGAGACAATCCCGTAGGAGATCCCGAGAAATCTGGAGACTGTCTTTCTTCCACTTTCTCTCCGCCTGTCGACATGCGCGTCTGAGCGCACGAGTGGACTCGTTTAGCCACGGTTCGATCTGTGGCTTAACACGCATCAAAGTCATCGGCGCAATGGAGTCTAAGATCTCAGTGCAAAGAGAATCAAACTGTTCCACATTGAAATCGCCAAAGTCACCAGGAGAATACAAATCTTTCCAGGCAGCAGAAAACTGCAGGTGAGTCGAAGAGTTAAAGGCGCGGAGGCAGCGAGCCGGCGCGGACTCCGTGATGCGGGGTGCAGTCAGTGAGAGGGAGAATAAAATAGGTAGATGGTCAGAAAGAGGTGTGTGGCAGATTTCAGTTATTTGAACATTCAGACCATATGACAGTACAAGATCCAGAGTATGTCCTTTCTCATGCGTCGGCTCGGTAACAGACTGCGTGAGATTAAGAGAATCTATGAGATTCAGAAAGTCTCTGACCAGCGGTCTGGTCTCACAGCAGACGTGCACATTAAAATCACCAACGATTAAGAAGTGATCATACTCGAGTATAATACCCGACACAAAGTTTGCAAAGTCCCGTATGAAGTCTTTGTTAAATGCTGGTGGTCGATAGACCACAGCAAAGAGAACAGTCGCGGGGATTTTTACCTTGAAGAGTTGGAGCTCAAAGCTGGAGCTGTTGACAGCTGGAGACTGCTGGACGTGAAAGGTGGACTTGAATACCGATGCCAGTCCTCCACCTCTGCCGATGGTGCGAGGAGAGCTGAGGAAACTACATCCAGGGGGAAGGAGCTCCGAAAAAGGAGCAACATCACCTTCCCGGAGCCAGGTTTCAGTCAAGAACATAAAATCCAGTTTGTGTGAGGTAAAGAAGTCGTTGAGTAGAAACGTCTTGTTGCCGACCGATCTCACATTCAGCAAAGCCAGGTGGAGATTAACGGTGTCCGAAGGTGAGGTACGCCTCAGCGTGCGGAGGTTCCGGCGGTCCACACCACGTCTCCCGGTCCGAGCACGCCAGCAGCTAGCAGGTAGCAACAGCTGATCGGAGTCTGCCGAGCAGGTGCTGCAGCTAGCATCCGGGAGCACTGGCCGGATCCATCGGGCCCCAATCCTCCATCGCAGGGCGGGAAGAGAGTCCAGAAAGCGCAGACCAATGCCACGATTGAACACACAAACAGACCTCAGGTGAGCCTCCAGCCTGACCCGGTAGCCACCGCGTTTACCCCGTCTTTTCCGGCGTCTCCGCCAGGCAAGATGGGGTGGAGGACGCCTCAGAAACGCCGGGATTCCCTCGAGGCATGGAGAGAAGTTCACCAATGGATCTTTACTGGAGAAACCTCCAATCTCAAGCAGAGTATGTCGGTCATAGGTGAGGTGAGACGACTCATGACAGAGCAGGTGACACACAGAAACACAAAACACACAGCAAACACAGAGCAGACCGACGACGGCCAGCCGAACACCATGGCGCCATCTTGCCTCATAAAAATAATCATAATAATCAGGCTTGTGTGTGTAAAATATCACTGCATGCAGTTACACTTTGATGATACTAAAAACTCACCTGGGAGAGACTCTGTCTTTGAAATCAATCAGTTTATCTTTTGACTGATCACTCTTCAAGGACACATCAGAGTCATTGGAGTCAGTGCTTCTCACACTCATCCTAGTAAACAAGACACAAAGAGCAGCAGGGTGGGAAATGAGATGATCAGACATCCAGACACATCAACTGATGGATACACAGAAACTACTGAGTTACAACTCTGAGTCTGTTTAGAGGGCTGTAAAGGACCAAGTGTGAAAACACCCTGAGTTTACTGACAGGTCAGAAGTGCAGTAGAACAAACCTATAAGTTCAGTCAAAGCAGATATTGTTCCTACAGTACGATTAAACTCCTCATTATAAAGTACTTTCCTCCTAAAGGAAGTTGATTTAGTGTCAGTGTGGATACAAATAAAATGAAAATAAAAGCACTTTAGTTGACACAGATACTAAAGTTATAAAGTAATATAATAATGACTTACCTTGACTCCATCTGGTCACTTTCCATGGTCCCTGCAGAGTGTGGTCTCTGCTGCTGCTCTGAGCTGTAACACAACACACACCTGCTGAGTGCTGACCTCTGACTCTGGAGTAAACAGGACACATTTGTATCACCTGCGCTTTTCCTGCAACTACAACTCAAAACATCTGCTGAGAAAAAGACGCCACAAATACTATTAACAGCACCTTTGACTTTTGACTATGACACATTAGAAACACACCCTGCTCTCACACTAAATGCACTTTAGATGAAAGGTGAAAGTGAAAAACTTTACAAGTGCTGGAGCCTTGTGACACAGTGTGCAGAAGTTATGAGCTCTATCACTGCTTTCTTTATGCTTCAGATCTAATAAGAAGCTGTATATCTGACCACCTCCAAAGCTCAGAAGTTTATTGTTCTAATAAGTTTTTCACATTATAACAACATATTTTCACATTAAAACATGATAACTTATATTGTAAAAACGTATAAAGTTTCACATTATAACATGATAATTGCTCTTGTTAGGACACTAAGAGTTGCACATTATAATGCAATATTTGGTGTCAGGAGGAGGTGCATCCATATACTGCGGCTGTGATTTGACACTTGGCTATTTGCAATGAACAGGCATCAACATGGCCCAAAACACGGAGACCATCAAACTATATTGTTATAACCAGTAAATATATTGTTCTAACATGGAAAACTTCTTGTTACAACAATAAACTTTTCACATTATAATGTTAAACTCATCCATTATTTCTTTCCTGACGTGGCAGCAATAGGCTTCCGAACACAGCAATAAGACTCAGAGGCCATTAAACAGAGGCCTCAACGACCGCGGCCCCCAAAAGGTTTACTGACACACTTTGTTAGGTTGGAGGTTTAGAGTTTTCTGTCCAGTGAAAGGACCAAATAACTGTCAGCTGTAGGAGATAACAGTGTTGAAGTTAAAGCAGGTAACACAAAGACGACTTGTTTCACTTGTTCATTTCCATTTCAAGACAAAGAACACGAGGAAACAACGCCTACAAACCTCTGAAGCGTTTTCCCCCAAACAGGATGAAATAATTGATGACACGATAACACAAGGACCCTGGCCATAAGATTAATATAATAATAAAGTGTATAAAAGACGTTGTTACAATACCTTTAAGTGGGAAAAACAACTGCGCCACAGGTGAAGGACGATCACAGGTGAGGGAGGAGCACAGGTAGGTGATTTCCATCAGACGTAGCTCCTACACGTTTTTTACAACCCTCCCTTGATACCTTCAGTCCAAAGGTCAACGCAAACGCTGGGTGTGTTTGTACTGTTGCATGCAGTGTGGACACAGTGCAATCTTTTATCAGGCTCGTTGGGATCAGGCAGCTGCAGCAAGAGTCATTGACAGAAAGCTGCGGTGAAGTCTGACAGTCGACATTTTGCCACAGCCCTCAGTTCCTCTTTGGAAGTCACAGAAACACTCACATGTTCTCAGATCTGATGCTGATTTATTAAAATGTTCTCAGACTCATCAGTTTGTTCTCAGCCTCCAGTTGTTTGAATCATGACAGTAACATTAAAATGTTTTACAGGTGATCTGTAATTTATGTTCATGGTTCAGCCTCCATTTTACATCCGTCGTCGTCGTCATCAGAGCAGACCTGTCCCCTCAACTGGATTCAAATTAAAAACCTCAGCCTCACAGTCAAACACAGAGGAAAGAAATACAGATCAGTCAGATACAGTCAGGGCTTCACATCTGAACACATGTTAAATCTAAAGTCTCTGTGTTGCTACAGACTTCAATAAGTAAAACAGTCCAGTGTTAATATACAACAGACTCTGTATAGTTTATGATCAATGTATTCAGTCTCTGATCAGTCACACAACATGTTTTCTGTTACACAATAAACCTGCAGATCAGACAAATCAAATCTAAATCTCTGACATTCAACAAAAAATTTAAAGTTTATCTAAAACCTCATCTTGTTGAGTCAACATCTGAACCAATCAGCTGTTAGATCAGGTGAGAGCCAGGTGTTTCCCATCATGCCCTGGGTCTAACAGTCAGTGGAGAGCAACTGGCTCTATAAACTGTGTCAGCCTCGAGCTCATGAGAATATTGTTGTCCACTTTTGTATGAGGTTTTATTTGTACCTTCATTATAGTTGTAATATAATATGTATGTGAATCAGTGTTTGAATCATTACCTCAGATTGATTATCTCCACCTGCACATTATACTGACATGGCATAATGATAAAAACATTAGCTGTGTCTAAACTGATTTCTGAACACACAGTGATGCAGGAAGCAGCAGCAGGCATGATAATATGAAGCGACCATCAGGTGCAGCTGCTGACGGGAGCCTCAACCATGTTTCCATCCCACTTCAGACGACAGCTCCTGGTTCATCTCCTCCCTTTTTGGATAGAAACACTTTCACATTAACCCTGCTCCATCAAAAGGATCATTCTCACACAACATGAGTATTAAGAGTGTGAAGGCCCCAGTGTTTAAAGTCATTTGGCGCTTTAAGAAGAGGAAGTTTATTTCACTGACTTTAGTGTCTGTCAGTCCAGATACAAGTGAACAAGATGATGCTGATAATGCCGTTTACAGGTTCATCAATATAATTAAAAAACAGTGTGAAACAATGTAAATGAGGTTTACAGATTAGACTCACAGATCGTCTGAAGACTCACATCTTCATCATCTGTCACAAAGTGCTCCTCCTCTGAGGAAGAAATGTCTCCAGTGAGTGATAATCAGTTACGAGGCCACGTCATCAGTTTGAAAACAAACATTAAAAGACGACAACAGGATTTCAAACATGATGAGAGTGTGTGGAATAATGCACAACAGGTTCAATATGATCAGGGTGCAAAGGTCCTGATATCTGCAATGAATGCAGTCACATTTTAATCAGAATAAAAGCTTACCTGGGAGGGGAGCTTTCACTGAAGTAAATGATGACACCTTTTGACTGATCACTCTTCAAGGACACACCAGAGTCGTTGGAGCACACGCTTTCCTCATTCATCACACTAGACAAGACAAAGAGCAGCAGGGCGGGACATTAGATGATCAGACATCCAGACACATCAACTGATGGATACACAGATTGCAGACTGCAACCAGCTGAAACTTCTCCTGGTTAGAATAGAATAGTCTTTATTGTTCAGGAGGTTTTTACCAGGAGCTGAATCTTGCACAGAGGTCTCTTCCTCTCCAAAACAATCTGACCAGCAGCTGATAAAAACTGGTAAAACACTGATTAAAGCAGTTTGACATCACAAACCAGTGTTTCTCCAGCACCTTGCCCACCACATGCTAAAGTGTGCTCAGGTTTTTTCTCCAATAACTTCAGATCCAGATGTTCAGGAGGTTTTAAACAGGAGCTGAGTAACTGTAGAGGTCTCTTCCTCTCCACACCTGCTCATTTAAAACAGTAAAAATGGTGAATAAAGCAGCTTCATGTTAATATATCAGTGTCCGTTCTGAGCTACCGTAGAAACATGGTGATCTCCATAAATAAGGACCACCTTCCTCTGTAGATATGAACAGCTCATTCTAAAAGGTAACAAAAACACAGGTGATTATACACTAAAGAAAACACTTATTGTATGATATTCCATTTCTGCCAATATGTCCTCCTAAATCCTGAACACTGGACCTTTAAATATTAACCCTGCTCCATCATATGAGATCATTCCAGGACAACAGGAGTATTACGAGGGTGCAGAGACCCTGACCTTGACAATCAGAAGATGATTTTAATGGAGCTTCAGAGAAATTCATTCAGGAAGACTCTGTATGCTTCTCATTCATCCCCTCTCTCTGCCACCTTAATCAGCTGACTACAGGTGTTACTACAGGTATGAGAATGGAAATAAACATTAAAAGCAAACACAACAGGATTTTAAATATGATAACTTTGTGTTAAGAAGGAAAAAGACGTTACACATGTAAATGGACTGCACTTGTACAGCACTTTTCTGGTCTACCGACAGCTCAAAGCTCTTTTACACGACATGTCACATTCACCCATTCAGGCTTCCATACAAGGTGCTGACTGATACTCAGGAACCGTTCACACATACACACACACACTCACACCTGTTATGTGTACCTGAACAACATCTTTATAATGAGGCAACATTTTAATGTTGGTAAAGCTTACCTCCACCTGGACAAGGGGCCTTTTCTTTTCTTGACAGACACACTGCTGATGCCAGGGGGCGTGGATATTTCAGACGGACTCTAGAGGAAAGATAATCAGACATTTACATACACACTCAGAATCCCCCTCACCCCTGTAATCATCTCATGTTTTAATCTTACAGTCTGTATTTTATTTATCTTTTCAGCTGTTTTGAAGCGTGTTGTAAACTCATTTTTAAAACAGTTATAATTATTATTACACTCAGAACAGACTGACAGAAGATTGTTAATTAACATAATACAAACAGAAGGATCGACCACTTTCAGTGACAGGAATAAAATGCTAGTCTCTCTCTCTCATTGCCTGCACATCAACAAGACTACAAGGGGCTTATTTTAAACACACAAGTTCTGTCCAAAAGCAGAAATAATCATAGTAATTAGATATCTGTGGCTCTGTACAGCACATCACCATTCAGAGATAAACTGATGCGAACAGTGAGAATAGAAGATCGTCACATTTCAGATTGTCTTTCAGTGTGTTTGTAATAAAGCTCATAGCTGCAGCTGCACACTCATATTTCAACTTATCCAAACCAAGATCAGACTCATAACCAGGAAACTGTACCTGTATGTGGACAGGTGTGTCCTCACCTCAAGCATCTGATCAGTTCAAATACATATATGATACATGATAAAATAAACCCTGAAATGTCAGTAGTGTTACAGTGTCAACATCAATTGTAACTAATTATGTGTGTGTGAGTGTAAAATGTTAATGTTAATGTTAATGTTAATAACAGCTTACCTGGAGGACAGTTTTCTTTATTTTGTAAAGCTTTGACCATCACTCTTGAAGGACACACGGCACTCTTTGCTGCTTCTCTCTCTGGTAGACAAGAGAGAAAAACATGAGATGAGATGATCAGACATCTCACAGATACTAAAATTATAAAGTAACATAATGACTCACCTTGACGAGTTGCCCCCCATGTTCACACTGAGCCCTGCAGAGTGTGGTCTCTGCTGCTGCTCTGAGCTGTAACACAACACACACCTGCTGAGTGCTGACCTCTGACTCTGGAGTAAACAGGACACATTTGCATCACCAGGTGTAGAAGATTTACAGGGATTTGGTGGCCTCTACTGGTGAATTGCAGATTGCAACCACCTAAAACTAAATACACGTGAGGTAACAGATACATATCTGATCTTACTATATAATGACGAAAACTCTGTCTGTTCCGCGATTTTCTCCTCACTGACTTGGTCAATCCATGTGAAATTTGGCACAGTGGTAGAGGGTCATGGGAGGATGCGAATGAAGCAATATTACATCAATTGGCCAAAGGGGGGCGCTATAGCAACCGATTGAAATGTCAAACTTTGAATGAGCATATCTCATGCCTCGTATGTCGTAGAGACATGAACCTTTGCACAGAGATGCCTCTCCTCATGAGGAACATGAAATTTGCCTCAAGAACCCATAACTTCCACTGATACAGATTTTCCGCTAGATTTTACACTATCAATCTCGAGATGACACAGAAGGCGACAGTCGGCCTAAAGCACACTGTTCCTCTTTTATTTAAGACGCCTCCATAAAAGCACAATCTTGACCTGTTCTGCAGTTTATTCTTGTCGTTGTTCACACAGACTGAAATAAGTGAATAAACTAATGACACAAGAACCCTGGGGATGAGATTAATATAGCAATAAAGGCAATACAGTACCTTAAGATGGTGACACTGCTGTGTCACAGCTGAAAGAGAAGTGAAAACAGAACTCCCTTTTTTCCCTTTTTTATTAAAGGAACACACAGATAATTTAGAGCCGGGGTAGACAGCACGATTAAGAAACATATCATAGTTACATTAAAAGAGAAAAGAGATTTAAAAAACATTAAAATAAAATGCCAAATACATATTCATTAACTTATTATTTTAATAAAAATTCTCTGTATGTCAAAAGGACATCAGAGTTTATACATTGGCTGACTATTAAGATGTTATTTTCAAACCAGGTGTAACAAGTTTAACTTTTGTCCCAGTTGTTCCAAAAAGTAGGCTCCTAATGAGCAGCAGTGGTTTGATGAATAATGCACCTGAACATGGATTTGTATCCAGTGTGGAGGAAAAGTTTAAGCACGCCTGATCAAAATTTAATTTACTGTGAATAGTTAAGTGAGTAGAAGATGAACTGATCTCCAAAAGGCATCAAGTTGAAGATGAAACATGCTGTGAAACATTTTAAGTAAGATCAAAGTATTATTTTTGCTTTGTACAATTTTAGAGTGACACAAAAGAACAGGAGCACCGTGAGAAGGTTTGGGCACCTCAAGATATTTGAGTTCTCAGACAACCTTTACAGGGTCTCTGTCAGACACAATGGTGGACTCACACATGCAGACTGAGAGGAAATCCAAAGTTCAGGGTGTTTTAATCCAGTCAGGGTCGCTACACAAAGGGCAGTCAGCACAGGCAGAGGTATCCAAATCAACAGGCATAAACTCACTGGTCTAAATACCAAAAGGTCAATCTGATGAGGAGGACACACTGGGAAGAACACTGGAAAGCTCACACGCAGGACAAGACGATGGAGCAGAGAACAAAGGGAAGACTCAGACTTATATACACTCTGACAGGGGAGATAACGACACACAGGTGAAAGCAATCACACAGGTCAGATCACTGCAAACAAAGCACATGAAGACTTTATTTATTAGACCTTGTTATACAGTAAACTACCCAACTGTTGATATCAGCAGATTTAAAGATTAGTCGATTAATGAAATACTCCTAATGTGACTGTGAGCTTTAATCTGCTTTGGTTTTTAACACTTTAATTATACAAGTTTGTCAGGAAGCAGCAGATTTTTATACCAGTGTTCCTGGTTCATTGTGTCTGTAACTCTAAATGGAGACATCAGCTTTCCAAATGAAACAGTCAACACCACACATGTATAAACACTTGACTTTATTCTCAACAGTGTTTTCAGTATAATAAAAAAGTATAAAATGGCTGTGATCAGGGTGGGCTTCAAAGTGCAGGTACAACCACTGACGCTGACTTATAACAGAAACTCTACACTGAGGACAGTCTGAGAGGCTGCACAGAAAATATAACAGTATGATCATACAGACCTTATATAGTATTTTCATATTTTGGTGTTTTGCATTCTTTTTCTCATAAATTAGTATATTTAATTGTTCTGTTTCTCTTCATGCCTTTAAGTATTTTCTTTTTCTATGAGGCACTTTGAGCTGCAATCCATGTATAAAAAGTTCTATATAAATAAAATGTATTATTATTATTATTATTATTATTATTATTATTATAGCCTGTATCCTTAACATACATGCTGACATACCATCATTTATCATATTTATAATATGTTCTGATTCTATATTATATTTGTATAATATCTCTAGATTAATGCAGACAAACACCAACTACCACTTCTTTATCATATCATCAGTCTGGTGTACGCTGCAGTTAGCAGAACATGGCTGACCCTCATATTAGTGATCTTGACCTGTATGTGATACTGACATGGCTCAGACATGTTAGAGCTTACAAAACCTGAAGCAGAGCAGGTAACAACAAACTCAGGATAATGATAAAAAACATTTGTGTTTAAACTGTGTTTAAATTTCTGAAGACACAGTGATGCAGGAAGCAGCAGCAGGCACGATGTTGATAATATGAAGAGACCATCAGGAGCAGCTGCTGACAGGAGCCGCAAGATGTTTCCCACTTCAGACGACAGCTCCTGGTTCATCTCCTCCCTTTTTTGCTGGACACACAGGATATTATTTAAATTAAAAACAGTATTTACTCACATTTAAGCTGCATGTGGATGAAATGTAATAATATGTCAACTTTATGGAACACGTATAGTAAATGTGTGAAACATATACTGATGGGGAAATTGTCAACCAATAACTAGTCCCAACATACACTCATTAAATTTACAATCATTACCTCTTTGTTAAGTTATGTTAAAAGATTTAAGACCTTAAAAAAGTTAATTTTGTTTCCACATAATAATTTCTCTCCTCTCTTTAACCCCTACTTCTCACTTTCACATTAACCCTGCTCCATCAAAAGGATCATTCTCACACACACTGAGTGTTTAGAGGGTGTGAAGGCCCCAATATTTAAAGTCATTTTGATCTTTAAGAAACAGAAGTTGATTTTACTGACTTTATGTTCCATCAGTGTGGATAAAGGTGACAGAAAAGATGAATGTGACTGTGCTGAAAAAGTTTTAGTCATGTCCACAGATTCATCTAAATATTTGAGACTATGTGTGAAACAATTTAAATGAGGTTAACAGATTAGACTCACTGATCGTCTGGAGACTCGACCAAACCTTCATCATCTGACGCAACATGTTTCTTCTCTGAGGAAGAAAAGTCCATCCCACTGCAAGTGAGATAATCAGAGTTATGATGCTACTTTATGAGGATGAAAATAAACATTAAAAGCAACATAATTCAAACATGATAACAGTGTGTGGAATGATGCAAAAGGTGTTATGCATGACTTCATTATATGAGCTAATTCTCTGACACAATGGTTGTAAAATAATCATAATAATCAGACTTGTGTGTGTAAAATATCACTGCATGCAGTTACACTTTGATGATCATAAAAACTTACATGACAGAGACACTGTCTTTGAAATCAATCATTCTGCCAGTTGACTGATCACTCTTCAAGGACACACCAGAGGCAATGGCCACCATGACTGTCATACTCCTCCTAGTAAACAAGACACAAAGAGCAGCAGGGTGGGAAATGAGATGATCAGACATCCAGACACATCAACTGATGGATACACAGAAACTACTGAGTAGACATCAGAGAAGTTCAGTAAAAGTTGATTCTGTTCCCACTGAATGATTCCTCTCTTTTATCAACACAGACTTTTACAGTAATCACTTATCACTTCAACAATAATCCTGATCCATCGTATGGGATCATTATGAGGGTGCAGAGGCCCAAACATTTACTGTCATTTCATCTGGAACAAAAGCAAGTTGATTTTACTGAAGCTTAGCAGAAATGATTTCAGGAATACTCCCTCAAATTCTCCTCCTGTCTCTTCCAACTTGATCAGCTGACTGTGGGCGTTCACTCTTTGACTTAAACCAACTACATGTTGCCAAGATCTCAGTGAGCCAATCAGATTGTTGCTGTCAAACTTTAAACATTTGACATCATTTGAACATCTTGGTTTTATGGTAACCTCTAAAGACACAGTGATGATTTTAATCATCTAATAATGAAAAATAATGCTGAAAAGGTTTTAGTCATGTCCACAGATTCATCTAAATATTTGAGACTGTGTGTGAAACAATGTAAATGAGGTTAACAGATTAGACTCACAGGTTGTCCGAAAGTTTTTTCACAACTTCAACAGCTGACACGTCAGAGCCAAAGTCCTCCAATCTGCAAGTGAGATAATCAGAGTTATGATGCTACTTTATGAGGATGAAAATAAACATTAAAAGCAACATAATTCAAACATGACAGTGTGTGGAATGATGCAAAAGGTGTTATGCATGACTTCATTATTATTAGATCATTACCAGACACAAAGATTATTATGAAGGTGCAAAGGCCCAAATATTTGCAGTCAGTTTGATCTTCCAGAACAGGAAGTTGATTTTACTGACTTTAACGTCTGGAGTGTGGATACACATGAAATGAAATTCATGTGAATATATACCCAGAGGAAGGGAAAACTCAAAATAAGATCTTTGTCCAACCTATTTCTCCCAGACGTGACTGAGCTCAGTTTAAGATCAATATGAGATTGTGACCATTTTTCATCCTTCTTTAATTCAGCTCCTGAGAAATAACCTTCCTCTTGTCTCCCCAGAGGAAAATGTGCTGCTCACCACAATGTTTTCTTTGTCTTATCAGACAGAACTCATCTTCTTATTTGGAGATTACTACATTCTCATCTGTTTCTCATAAGCCCTTATAGAATCAACAAGTAGTGTGAAAGTGCTCTGAGTGGTCAGACGACTAGAGAAGTGCTGTGCAAGTCCATCTGTTCTTTTGCTCCTTATTTCTCCTGGGAGGGATGTTTAGGAGAAACAGATCAGAATGTAGGTTTATGTCTGATGAGACAAAGTAAAGACTGTGGTCAGCAGCCAATTATTTCCTCTGGGTATACATTAATAATATGCTTAGCTAAGAAAACAACATCTTTAAACCTGAACTGCACTGAGGAACAGTAAACTTGTCTTCACAGGTCACGTAGCAACAGCAGCACGTTAGCTAACACATGCTACAATTATAAAGTAACATAATAATGACTGACATCATCAGACTTGTGTGTGTGCAAAATATCAGTGAATGCAGTTACATTTTAATGATGATAAAAGCTTACCTGGGAAGGGAGCTGTATCTGTTAATCCCGAAGGGCACACCAAAGTCATTGGACTCAATGGACTCCAGCCTTCTGGTAGCACTCCTAGTAAACAAGACACAAAGAGCAGCAGGGTGGGAAATGAGATGATCAGACATCCAGACACATCAACTGATGGATACACAGAAACTACTGAGTAGACATCAGAGAAGTTCAGTAAAAGTTGATTCTGTTCCCACTGAATGATTCCTCTCTTTTATCAACACAGACTTTTACAGTAATCACTTATCACTTCAACAATAATCCTGATCCATCGTATGGGATCATTATGAGGGTGCAGAGGCCCAAACATTTACTGTCATTTCATCTGGAACAAAAGGAAGTTGATTTTACGGAAGCTTAGCAGAAATGATTTCAGGAATACTCCCTCAAATTCTCCTCCTGTCTCTTCCAACTTGATCAGCTGACTGTGGGCGTTCACTCTTTGACTTAAACCAACTACATGTTGCCAAGATCTCAGTGAGCCAATCAGATTGTTGCTGTCAAACTTTAAACCGTTCTCCTTTCTCTCACTTTGGTCTGTTGCTCATTTAAATATCAGATCCTTCAACAATGAATCTTTGTCATGCCATGATTTTATTACTTTGAATAATTGAGATTATTTTAGTATCACTGAGACATGGTTATCTCAGGGTGACAGCAGTCCTCTTGTTGAAGCAACCCTTCCTCATCTTACACACCTCCATCAACTCTGACTGTCAGACTGAGTCATTTTAATTTCAAATCATTTGACTTTATTGTGCACCATGTCAATAAATGTATTTCTCTCTTAAATGGAGTCTCTCCTGACTGAACTGTCTTTAGTGTCTGTCAGTCCAGATACAAGTGACAGAAAAGATGAATGTGACTGTGCTGAAAAAGTTTTAGTCATGTCCACAGATTCATCTAAATATTTCAGACTGTGTGTGAAACAATGTAAATGAGGTTAACAGATTAAACTCACTGATCGTCTGAAGACTCGAAGAAACCTTCATCATCTGACACATCCTCCTCCTCCTCTGAAGAAGAAAAGTACAACCTGCAGCAAGTGAGATAATCAGAGTTATGATGCTACTTCATGAGGATGAAAATAAACATTAAAAGCAACATAATTCAAACATGATAACAGTGTGTGGAATGATGCAAAAGGTGTTATGCATGACTTCATTATTATTAGATCATCACCAGACACAACGACTTAGACTTGCTTTATTCGTCCCAGAGGGAAATTCGTTTCCACTAATTGTACATTTACAGAGATCGATGACAAATATCACAGGCACAGACATATCACAGACATCACAAAACATCACATGTTCATTCACAGAGGTGGACACTTTGAGTCAACAGGATCTGTTGTTCAGAGCAGCTGATTGGTCAATCAACACAATTCTGCGGTGTTTATTTCTTGAGGTATCACCGCTGCTCTGCTGCTCCATTGCTAGGGACGCCATAGCAGCGGCCTTAGACTGAGGAGCATCAAAATCAGTTAAGGTTGGTCCACACAGCTCTGCCAAGCTGGCCTGGAGAGCAGGGAGATCATGTCGGTCACTGGCCATAAATGTGAGGGCAGCCTTCGCAGCTACTGGGCACCCAGCATCTCCCACCGGGAGAAGTGCAGTAAAATCTTCTCCTCCGCTCCAGAAAACGGCCGCAGTTTGTCTGGTGAACGGCTCTCCTCTGTCAATACACTCTGCCAGCCATTTAATAATATTGATGCCAGTTGTAACATTTGAATGTTTTAGTAGTAAGCCATGTTGTAAGCGGGATAATTTATAGTGAGCTGGTGACAGTTGAAAAATAACTCCATTCCCCTGTCAGGAGTTATTTTTCAACTGTCACCGGCTCACTATACATTATCCCTTACGTCATGCCCTGCTCTCTGGTCTTCCCAAAAAGACAATCTCTAATCTGCAGCTACTCCAAAACTCAGCCGCACGAGTGCTGACGAGGACCAGAGGGCAGGCGCACATTACACCGGTCTTAAAATCGCTGCATTGGCTCCCCGTGTGTTTCAGGATCGATTTTAATGTTCTTTTATTAGTTGTTAAATGTCTTAATGGTCTTGGGCCATCTTATTTATCTGACCTGCTTTTATCATATCAACCCTCGCGGATCCTGAGGTCCTCCAGCACCGGCCTTTTAATCATTCTAAGAGTTACAACAAAAACCACCAGGGAGGCTGCATTCAGCCATTATGGCCCTCACTTATGGAACAGCCTGCTGGAGAGCATCAGGGCTGCAGAGACTGTTGATGTTTTTAAAAGGAGGCTCAAGACTCACCTTTTTAGTTTGGCTTTTAACTGATTTGTTACTCTTTTAATTCTTCTATTATATGTTATTTTAATCTCTAATGCTTTTAAATGATTTATTTTTAAATCTTTACACATTGTATTATTATAATTATTTATTATATCTTCATTTATTTAATCTAATCTTTCATTTCTCTAAATCCTTAATTTTTTTATGCATTTCAGCGTTGCCGCTGCGTGACGCCGCTGCTGAATTATTGCCGCCGCTACTGCTCATTCAAAACATTTATTTTATATTCGGCCAAATATTGCAAAAAAACAAACATTCAATATTTGGTGGAATAAGTGAAAAGCAAGGCCAAATAATAGCAGCGTGGTTTGATAACGCAATCAAACAGCGTGTGGTGACCCAGTAAAATGTCAGCAGTGTGGCGATAATTTACTTCGTCCGTCACCGAACTCGCATTTGCAACTTTTGTGTGGGCAAAATAAATCATTCAGCACGCTGTGTGAGAGTACAGATTTCAACCAGCAGCAGAAACGAAACGGCAGTCACAGACACGGACAGGAATAGTATTCCTGTCAAATACGGTGGCGCATGATAACAGCTTACTGGAGAAGTCCAGCTCCAGGTGAATAACTTGTTGTCATGACTGGCCAAAAGTACCTGAACAGCCGAGCCGTGGCAGCACACAGTCTGTGGCATATCAGAGGATGAACGAGCCGTTCACATTTCTCTATCTGTGGCAGGTAACAGTCCACAATCCTCACTGCACTTTAGGGACTGTTCTTTACTTATGAAGGGACTGTTCTTTACTTGTCAGGGTAGGAGGGTGGCTGCTTGATTCTTATTTTATTTTGATCCCCCCTATGTTAATCACTTATTGATGCTGTTTTTGAAGTACGAATAAGTCAATAAGTAATTTATTCCATTGAAATATCAGTGATGTATTGTAGAAAAGTGATTTATCTTTTTGCTGTGTTATCCTGATACTACTCAGAAGGAGGGTGTTCATTTGCAAAAACTAAAAAAATGGCATTGGTGTGTCTGGTCTGTCCACGGGGACGTCGTCTTGGAGATCCCTCAGGCCCGGGGGACTGGGAGGCTCTACACCATGTGTGAGTCTAACCCAGTCTGTCTGGGTCGGGGTGGTCTCTGCTCCCTGTGGCTGTAGGCTGTGACACCTCTCAGTGTGGATGAGCTCCCCATAGGTGTTTTTTTCCTCACCTGGTGCCTCAGTGCCCTGCCATGTTACTGCATTGATTGAGTGTGTGTGTGTGTGTGTTTATATGTGGAGGTGGGAGGGGCGGGTTTCCAATATTTGTAGTATTTTTGTTGTATGTTTTTATTTCGTGAAGCACCTTGTGTTGCATTTTTAATGTATGAAAAGCACTATATAAATAAAGTTTGATTTGATTGGATTTGATGTGTCAGTTTGGCCCGATTGGTGACACAAAACATGGTGAAGAAACATGTGGAACAGTACAGAAGGATTGGTTGAATGATGCTTTGGTACAGCAGTAGCAGTAGATGGGGGGCGATATAGAGTCCTTTGAGTTTTCAGATAGCTGACAGTCTTTGTTGGCTCCTTTTGTGTATGTCTCTGGTGTGCTGATCAAAATTGAGTTTATTGTCCAGAGTTGAGATGGTGCAGTTTCCGGATCAACAGGTGTTTCTGGATCGTATTTAAGGCGGAACTGAAGTCCACAAAGAGAATTCTCAGAAAGTTACCTGGTGAGTCCAGGTGGTGAAGGAGGAGGTGCAGCAGGCAGGCTACAGCATCCTCTGTGCCCCTTTTGGCCTTATAGGCAAACTGAAAGGGGTCCAGACGTAGAGTGACAATCAGCAGGATGGTGTTCAGCAGGAGTTTCTCTAGGCACTTCATTATTATGAAAGTCAGGGCGACGGGGCGATAGTGGTTGAATTCTGTAGGTCGGGATTTATTGGGTACACCCAAACATGGTTGTCAAAACATCCACACAGCGAATCACTGCATTAGCCTTTTTGTCTGTTCAACAAATTATATTGATGAACTGGAAACGACGTAAGCCAAATTGCTTTAATATTGATTTGTGGTTAAAAGACTTGATGGACTTGTTGTCAATGGAGAGGGCAGCCTCAGCCCTCTCTGATTATGACCATGGAGATGATGGACCCCGGACTTTTATCAGGTCGTACTTGGAGAACAAGTTGTATGAACGATCTGTTCATGTTGCTGAATTCTGCTTCCAGATTATTATGAAGGTGCAAAGGCATCAGAGAAGTTCAGTAAAAGTTGATTCTGTTCCCACTGAATGATTCCTCTCCTCTTTTTAAAGATGTTCCTCCTAATTCTCACTTTAACATTAATTATTAGATTATTATAAGGGAGCAGAGGTCCTAATATTTTCAGTCATTTCATCTTCCAGGAAAGGAAGTTGATTTTACGGACTCTAGTGTCAGTGTGGATACAAATGAAACAAAAATTACAGGTCACACAGCAACAAAAGCACTTTAGTTAACACAGATACTAAAGTTATAAAGTAATATAATGATGACTTACTCAAACACGCTGAAATCCATGTTCACACTTGTCCCTGCAGAGTGTGGTCTCTGCTGCTGCTCTGAGCTGTAACACAACACACACCTGCTGAGTGCTGACCTCTGACTCTGGAGTAAACAGGACACATTTGTATCACCTGTGCTTTTCCTGCAACTACAACTCAAAACATCTGCTGAGAAAAAGACGCCACAAATACTATTTAAGGTGACGTGTGGAAGATTTACAGGGATTTGGTGGCCTCTACTGGTGAACTGCAGATTGCAGCCACCTAAAGGGAGAGTTCTCTCAGTGTTCATTGTTCAGGAAGTTTTTATCAGGAGCTGAATGATCCTCAGAGGTCTCTTCTTTTGACTTTGAATAATGAAAAGTTGAAACACACCCTGCTCTCACACTAAATGCACTTTAGATGAAATGTCCTGCAGCTTTCTTTACACCTTGTGACACAGTGTGCAGAAGTTATGAGCTCTATCATAACTCCTGCACACTGTGCACCTGTATGTTAGGTGTTAGTTTGGAGCTTTTGTCCACTTTTCCTGTTCAGTCAAACACAAAATAATTTAAGTCACTTGAAGCAGAGCCTGGTGTTGAAGAAAAACTAAATAGTGTCACACAACAAAGGGGAAGGAAAACTTGGTTTCCTTGTTTATTACACCAGTAGTTCTCCTTTTAGTGTCGAGCAGCCCCCTTACATGTCAGGTTTAATAACATTTCACTTCAGGGACCTCCATGTGAAAAGATTTTGGTAGTTAGATGTGAATTTACAGTTGTTTACTGGAGTTGAGGAGATATCTGTGGAGGAAGTGACACGAAGAAAACAGTAACGTTGGGCCTAAAGCACAAGGCCCGCCATTTTAGACGCCTCGATAAAGACGCCTAGAAAACAAAAAACACAATTCGGGCTTGTTTTTCTCGTTAACTTTTGTTGTTATTAAGACAGAATGAAATAACTGAATAAACGGATGACACAAGAACCCTGGTGATAAGAGTAATAGAGTATTTACAATACCTTTTGGATGTCTGTCGGCTGGTAAAAAATACTGCGACACTGCTGTAAGAATCAAAGTGAAACTGTGCAGCTCAGGAAACTCAACCCCCCCCTCTGCTCACCACACACACACACACACACACACACATCACATACACACACACACACACACACACACACACACACACACACACACACACACACACACGGAGGGTTTGGGTCATTCCTGGCTATTTGTGACTTTTCAGTGTGATAACTTTTGAAGAAAAAATAATATATTTTTGAGGTTTTTAACATTATATCAAATAAATGACATGTTTAACCTTCAGGAACTTGTACTGGTAGAGCTCAGACACCTAAACAATAATAATTAGGGGTGGATTGTTCAGACATGGATTGTGAGAGCGTTCCCCCTGTTAGGGACATATACAAAGGTATCGTAAAGTGTTAATATTGCATATATTCAAGAACACTTTGCTTTTCCTACACCACATGTGTCCCTTATTCCACCGTGCACATTTCTTTCTTTGAATATAAATGAAAAAGAATTAGAGCAGAACATGTGATTTATATTGTGAATAACCACGTTTGCACCCAATTTAACCAAAAATGTATGCTGTTAATCCTTACCAGTCCCGCAAATTAACATTACAAAATGCAAAACATGTGATATATTTGTTATGTTATTTAAAAAAAAATGTGACTAACAGGGTGGAAAGAAGTAATAACAATAATAATAATAATAATAGTAATAATGATTTAAAAAAAAAAAAAAAAGTCTTAAGCAGGATGGGTGGAGCCTAACAGGTTGGCGCATAACAGGGTGGAACCTAAAAGTGTGGAGCCCAACAGGGTGGAGCATAACAGGGTGGAGCCTAACAGGGGGGGAACCTATCAGGGTGGTGGAGCCTTACAGGGGGGGAACCTATCAGGGTGGAGCCTAACAGGGTGAAGCCTTACAGGGGGGAACCTATCAGGGTGGAGCCTAACAGGGATGAACCTATCAATATTCCTGCTCGAATCTGAAGTGTTGAATTCTTCTAAATACAGTTAGAAATAGTCCTTCTGGGTCAAACACCTGACAGCAACAGTGACTTTCCTGCCTTTATTCCTGAGCCCAAGATCCCAGCACAGCGGCACCAAAGTTACACATATAGCAAATAACAATTCATGTCAGTTAAGTGGACAACAATTATTTATTAGAAAAGTGAAAAAACATCCGCAGCCCAGTTACAAAGGACATGGCATAAAAGTGCAAAATAAAAACCCTTTCCTCACATTAATTATCTTGTACACAGTGGTTGAATTGTTAAATTGTAACAAGGGGGTTGCAATTTAGCTTTGATTTTTTTGCGTGCATACATCATCCAATATGACAGCGCAGATGTGCAAAATTAATCAAGATAAAAAAAATATCATGACCTATACACGCTGCCTTTAAAAACACAAATAATGCAGTAGTATTGCTATTGCAATACAGACAAAAAACATTTAAGAGTAGTTCTGAAATAGCTGTGAAAATTAATCTTAGAGCCACTCTTATCCTATAGACATTTCCTTAGCCAGTGATAATTTCTCCTTACCTGTGGAGCTTTGGGCTGATAACTGGTGCTGCTGTCAGGTCCCTGTCCTGATACCTGCCTGGTTTCTCCCTGTCCCTCTTCTATCTATTGCAATAATATAGATAATAAATGTGCAAAGCAAAATTTAGAAATAGAATTAGGAATAGTAGTGGTGACAAAGCTGTGGAAATGAACCTCAAGTCACTTTAATGCTACAGATATTTTCTCTCAGTCAGTTATAATCTCTCCTCACCTGTGAAGACCCTGCATGATCATCCTTGCTGGCCTCTGGTCCACTGTCTCCTGCCTGACCCTGCTCTTTCTACTGTGGCAATAGAGATTGAAAAAATATGTGCAAAGCAATAGTAAGTTCTGTGCAGAAATTAAGGAGGAGTGGGTTTATTCCTAGCATGAAACTAGCTAGCTAGCGATTTAACATAGGTAACAATAACAGTAGTATTCTTGTTAACTAGCTTAACTTGATATATTGGCATCTATTAATTAGTCATCATTTAGCGAACATTATCTACATGCAACAGCATTACTCAACTTTCGCAGTTTGTTTGGAAGAAACTGTGCAAGGTTTTTTGCTTCTTGCTGGCTGGTTTGCTGAACATAGTTAACACAGAGGCACTGCCCAGCAGCACATGTCTCGTCTGAGCGATTAATTCAAATCACAACAGGACAGCATGTGTATGCGGCCTGGCGCAGTGTACTCACAGTGTGTTTAAAGACGGCTCGGAAAAACACGCTACCACATGTTAAGAACGAGTTGAATGGTTGTAACGGCTGTAAAAAAGTGCGGGGGACAGAGGGCAAAGATACGGGAAGTGCGGGGGACATGTCCCCCCCCCCCCCTCAAATTATGTCCATCCCTGCACACCGAGATTCTAGATTGACAAGGGGGATAGTTTTTGGTCAATTTTCTAACAAACGGGACGATATCCCCCCTCAATTCGACCTCTGCCTGCTTATAATACTGACATGGCTCAGAAATGATAGAGCTTACAAAACCTGAAGTATAGCAGATAACAACAAACTCTGCATAATGATAAAAAACATATTTGTGTTTAAACTGTGTTTAAATTTCTGAAAAAGCAGTGATGCAGGAAGCATCAGCAAGCACGATGTTGATGATGATAAAGAGACCATCAGGTGCAGCTGCTGACAGGTGCCTCAACCATGTTTTCATCACACTTCAGACGACAGCTCCTGGTTCATCTCCTCCCTTTTGTGATAGAAACACAGGACATTATTTAAAATAAAAACAGTATGTACTAAGATTTAAGCTGCAGGTGGATGAAATGTAATAATATGTCAATTTAATGGAAACTATAACAAGTATAGTGAATGTGTGAAACATTTACTGATGGTGAGATTTTCAATCAATAACTGGTCCCAACATACACTGATCAAATTTACCATCATCACCTCATTACATAAAGTCATCAACAGGTTTGAATCAAGCTCAAACACCTTAAAAAGTTAATTGTGTTTCCACATAATAATTTCTCTCCTCTCTTTAACCCCTACTTCTCACTTTCACATTAATCCTGCTCCATCAAAAGGATCATTCTCACACACACTGAGTGTTTAGAGGGTGTGAAGGCTCCAATATTTAAAGTCATTTTCATCTTTAGGCTGGATTGCACCAACAAGGTTTAATTTAATCTAAGACTAGCTTTAATCAAAGATTAGTAAATCTAGGTTTAAAATGAGTTAATCCAGGTTTAAAGTTAAGCAGAGCTCTGTTGCACCATTTAAAATTAATCTCAGTTTAGTAAAACTAAATTTAACTGAATTTAAACTTAGTTTAAAATGATTTAAATCAATAGGGATAATTGTGGATATCGAAATTAAAATTAATAATTAAATATGTAATTATTATATTACTCTGACAATACGGCAAACAGTTGAGTTGTGTAGACCGAACAGGTCTCCATCCACCCTCTGGAACCAGTAGCGTAGAACCTCAGGGCAACCAGGAGCTGTAGCATCGGTGGTACAGCTGCATTTCTGTCACTGCCATGTTTGACAGTTGGTCCAGTCTTCCTGCTCAGCTCCAAAACTGTTTCCTTGGTAAACCGGTATCTCACCAAAAATTCCTCTTCATCATAAAATTCAAGAGGATTGAGCCTGTCTCTCAGTTTTCTTCGAGGAACTTCAATATTTTGCTCTATCCACCTCAAAAATTCAGCCATTGTTAAACCTTTCCAACTGTCAGTTTAAAATTAATTCTCGATCACAGTTTAAACTGGAGTTTAAAGTTCTGGTGCAACAGAATTCAATTTAAACTTGGTTTAGAGGAAAAATTAAACTGAGGTTTAAAGAGAGGTTTAAATTTAATCTGTCTTAATTTTAAAATAGGTCTAAAGTTTGGTGCAACAGAATTTAAACTTAAACCATGATTTAATCTGATTTTAAAGTTAAACCTCGTTGGTGCAATCCAGCCTAAGAGACAGAAATTGATTTTACTGACGTTATGTTCCGTCAGTGTGGATACAAGTGACAGAAAAGATGAATGTGACTGTGCTCAACAAGTTGTAATAATGTTCACAGCTCATAATCAGGTCCACTGTTCTGCTGTGCTGTATGAAGGATACATCAGTCACTGAATGGTTAAAGATCCATCCTGTCTCCTGTCTTGTGAGTTCAACACTCCAGGGTGAGTGTTATCCTAAATATCCCTCAAACACTTCCTCCTGTTCTTCAGGCTCTACTCACCTCTTGACATTTCTAAACTTTATTGTGCACCATGTCAATAAATGTATTTCTCTCTTAAATGGAGTCTCTCCTGACTGAACTGACTTTAGTGTCTGTCAGTCCAGATACAAGTGACTGAAAAGATGAATGTGACTGTGCTGAAAAAGTTTTAGTCATGTCCACAGATTCATCTAAATATTTGAGACTGTGTGTGAAACAATGTAAATGAAGTTAACAGATTAAACTCACAGGTTGTCCCAACGTTTGTTGAAATCTTCAAACAGCTGGCACATCACAGCCACAGAACCCCAATCTGCAAGTGAGATAATCAGAGTTATGATGCTACTTTATGAAATTAAAAGCAAAAGCAACATAATTCAAACATGATAACAGTGTGTGGAATGATGCAAAAGGTGTTATGCATGACTTCATTATATGAGCTAATTCTCTGACACAATGGTTGTAAAATAATCATAATAATCAGGCTTGTGTGTGTAAAATATCACTGCATGCAGTTACACTTTGATGATAATAAAAACTTACCTGGGAGAGACTGTCTTTGAAATCAATCACTTTATCTTTTGACTGATCACTCTTCAAGGACACATCAGAGTCACTGGAGTCAGTGCTTCTCACACTCATCCTACTAAACAAGACACAAAGAGCAGCAGGGTGGGAAATGAGATGATCAGACATCCAGACACATCAACTGATGGATACACAGAAACTACTGAGTAGACATCAGAGAAGTTCAGTAAAAGTTGATTCTGTTCCCACTGAATGATTCCTCTCTTTTATCAACACAGACTTTTACAGTCATCACTTATCACTTCAACAATAATCCTGATCCATCGTATGGGATCATTATGAGGGTGCAGAGGCCCAAACATTTACTGTCATTTTGAAAATTCTCCTCCTGTCTCTTCCAACTTGATCAGCTGACTGTGGGCGTTCACTCTTTGACTTAAACCAACTACATGTTGCCAAGATCTCAGTGAGCCAATCAGATTGTTGCTGTCAAACTTTAAACCGTTCTCCTTTCTCTCACTTTGGTCTGTTGGTTATGAGAAACAGATCAGAAAGTAGTAACCTCCAAATAAGACTTGTGTGTGTGCAAAATATCAGTGAATGCAGTTACATTTTAATGATGATAAAAGCTTACATGAAAGGGGATTGTTGTCTTAAAGGAATGTAGAAACCACTCTTGACAGGTTCAGATGATGTTCTTCTCAGAGCCCTCCTAGTAAACAAGACACAAAGAGCAGCAGGGTGGGAAATGAGATGATCAGACATCCAGACACATCAACTGATGGATACACAGAAACTACTGAGTAGACATCAGAGAAGTTCAGTAAAAGTTGATTCTGTTCACATTTCTAAACTTTATTGTGCACCATGTCAATAAATGTATTTCTCTCTTAAATGGAGTCTCTCCTGACTGAACTGACTTTAGTGTCTGTCAGTCCAGATACAAGTGACAGAAAAGATGAATGTGACTGTGCTGAAAAAGTTTTAGTCATGTCCACAGATTCATCTAAATATTTCAGACTGTGTGTGAAACAATGTAAATGAGGTTAACAGATTAGACTCACGGGTTGTCCCAACGTTTGTTGAAATCTTCAGCAGCTGGCACATCACAGCCAAAGAACCCCAATCTGCAAGTGAGATAATCAGAGTTATGATGCTACTTTATAAGGATGGAAATAAACATTAAAAGCAACATAATTCAAACATGATAACAGTGTGTGGAATGATGCAAAAGGTGTTATGCATGACTTCATTATATGAGCTAATTCTCTGACACAATGGTTGTAAAATAATGTCAATGTCAATTTTATTTATATAGCACGTTTTATAGGACAAGCCAGACAAAGTGCTTTACATGAGAAAAATATAATAGAGTAAAAGCTACAAGTAAAACAACATTAAAAGAGAAACATACAATAACAACAGTAAAAGAAAAGCGTACACGAGTAAAAGCAAGTGACTAACTCAACCAAAAGCTAGGGTAAACAGGTAGGTTTTAAGGTGCGTTTTGAAGGAGGTGAGGCTGGTTGCAGAACGCACAGACTGAGGCAGGGCATTCCACAGTGTGGGAGCAGCAACTGCGAATGCCCGATCCCCTCTGCTTTTAAGCTGGGTTCTCGGCACATCTAAGACCATCCGGTCAGCAGACCTCAGGGATCTGGCGGGTCGGTGCGCCTTGACAAGGTCAGATAAATATTCTGGGGCCAGCCCGTACAAAGACTTAAAAGCAAATAGAAGAATCTTAAAATCAATCCTGAACTTGACTGGGAGCCAGTGAAGTGAGGAGAGCACCGGTGATATGTGCTCCCGTTTCTTGGCTCCGGTCAGGAGACGAGCAGCAGCATTTTGTACAAGCTGTAGGCGGTTAATTTCAGTTTGGCTGATGCCAAAGTACAGCGAGTTACAATAGTCTAGGCGAGACGAGATAAAAGCATGGATAACCTTTTCCAGATCTGGCCTCCTAAGATAAGGCTTGATTTTTGCCACTAGCCGAAGCTGAAGAAAGCTAGCCTTCACGACGGAGCTGATCTGCCTGTCCAGCTTAAGAGCCCCATCAACAATAACACCTAGGTTTCTGGCCTGGGAACCTATATAGGGTGCTAAGGGGCCGAGGGAGCTGGCAAGGACCTGGACGGTGTCAGGGTTGCCAAAGAGGACAATCTCTGTTTTGTTTTCGTTCAATTTTAAAAAGTTCAAGTCCATCCATGTTTTAATATCCCTCATGCAACTGAACACAGCCTTAAGGGATTCCTTGGAGGGGGCTCTTAGAGGCAGGTACACCTGCACATCATCAGCAAAGCAATGGAAGGGGATGTCGTGCTTCCTAAATATTGACCCCAGGGGTAGCATGTAAAGGGAGAACAGCAGAGGGCCTAGAACTGACCCCTGAGGGACTCCACAGGTTAGAGGGGCCACTGAGGAGGAGTACTGCCCCAATTGTACACTGAAGAATCTGTCGGCAAGGTAGGATTTAAACCATTCTAGAGCGGGGCCTTTAATGCCTACAGTGTGCTCAAGGCGTGATAAGAGGATGGAGTGGTTCACCGTATCAAATGCTGCTCTAAGGTCCAGAAGCATTAAAAAGGCACAATTACCAGAATCAAGATTTAAAAGAAGATCGTTAAAAACTTTTAAAAGAGCAGTTTCAGTGCTATGAAGAGGCTTGAAACCTGACTGGAACAGCTCACCAATATTGGCTTGATCTAAAAAATCTTGTATTTGGCCAAGAACAGCTTTCTCTAAAACCTTGGAAACAAACGGGAGCTTAGAAATTGGCCTAAAATTAGAAAGCGCCAGAGGATCCAGGTTTTTCTTTTTTAGCAGAGGCTGCACTGTGGCATGTTTAAAAGAGGATGGGACATGTCCAGAACTAGGAGACAGATTTATAAAAAACAAAATAAAAGACCCAACTGAGCTAAAAACCTCTTTAAACAGGCGGGAAGGGATGCTGTCAGATGGGCAGGTGGCAGGGCGTAAGTGCTCTACTATCTCAGCCACTGCAGGAAAAGAAACAGGCTCAAACTGGTGGAAAACAGCTGAGCTTGCTGCAGAAGCTGAGGGGTCCAGAGCAGGCTGAGGGAGTGGAGATCTCAGAGCAGACATCTTATTGACAAAAAATTGCAAAAACTCCTCGCACAGAGAAGCAGATGGTTCTACAGAGATAGCATCACAAGGGTTCACAAGTGAATCAAAGACATTGAAAAGAACCTGAGGTTTATGAGCATTTTTGGAGACAAGAGTGGAGAAATATTCAGCTTTAGCAGCTTTAACGGCCTGCTAATAATTAACGAGACAATCCCGTAGGAGATCCCGAGAAATCTGGAGACTGTCTTTCTTCCACTTTCTCTCCGCCTGTCGACATGCGCGTCTGAGCGCACGAGTGGACTCGTTTAGCCACGGTTCGATCTGTGGCTTAACACGCATCAAAGTCATCGGCGCAATGGAGTCTAAGATCTCAGTGCAAAGAGAATCAAACTGTTCCACATTGAAATCGCCAAAGTCACCAGGAGAATACAAATCTTTCCAGGCAGCAGAAAACTGCAGGTGAGTCGAAGAGTTAAAGGCGCGGAGGCAGCGAGCCGGCGCGGACTCCGTGATGCGGGGTGCAGTCAGTGAGAGGGAGAATAAAACAGGTAGATGGTCAGAAAGAGGTGTGTGGCAGATTTCAGTTATTTGAACATTCAGACCATATGACAGTACAAGATCCAGAGTATGTCCTTTCTCATGCGTCGGCTCGGTACAGACTGCGTGAGATTAAGAGAATCTATGAGATTCAGAAAGTCTCTGACCAGCGGTCTGGTCTCACAGCAGACGTGCACGTTAAAATCACCAACGATTAAGAAGTGATCATACTCGAGTATAATACCCGACACAAAGTTTGCAAAGTCCCGTATGAAGTCTTTGTTAAATGCTGGTGGTCGATAGACCACAGCAAAGAGAACAGTCGCGGGGATTTTTACCTTGAAGAGTTGGAGCTCAAAGCTGGAGCTGTTGACAGCTGGAGACTGCTGGACGTGAAAGGTGGACTTGAATACCGATGCCAGTCCTCCACCTCTGCCGATGGTGCGAGGAGAGCTGAGGAAACTACATCCAGGGGGAAGGAGCTCCGAAAAAGGAGCAACATCACCTTCCCGGAGCCAGGTTTCAGTCAAGAACATAAAATCCAGTTTGTGTGAGGTAAAGAAGTCGTTGAGTAGAAACGTCTTGTTGCCGACCGATCTCACATTCAGCAAAGCCAGGTGGAGATTAACGGTGTCCGAAGGTGAGGTACGCCTCAGCGTGCGGAGGTTCCGGCGGTCCACACCACGTCTCCCAGTCCGAGCACGCCAGCAGCTAGCAGGTAGCAACAGCTGATCGGAGTCTGCCGAGCAGGTGCTGCAGCTAGCATCCGGGAGCACTGGCCGGATCCATCGGGCCCCAATCCTCCTCCATCGCAGGGCGGGAAGAGAGTCCAGAAAGC
Organism: Epinephelus cyanopodus; assembly: GCA_026686955.1. Lineage (NCBI taxonomy): Eukaryota > Metazoa > Chordata > Actinopteri > Perciformes > Serranidae > Epinephelus > Epinephelus cyanopodus. Next base: position 35,853,291 of record CM048928.1, read on the forward strand.
GCAGACCAATGCCACGATTGAACACACAAACAGACCTCAGGTGAGCCTCCAGCCTGACCCGGTAGCCACCGCGTTTACCCCGTCTTTTCCGGCGTCTCCGCCAGGCAAGATGGGGTGGAGGACGCCTCAGAAACGCCGGGATTCCCTCGAGGCATGGAGAGAAGTTCACCAATGGATCTTTACTGGAGAAACCTCCAATCTCAAGCAGAGTATGTCGGTCATAGGTGAGGTGAGACGACACCTCATGACAGAGCAGGTAGAACACAAAACACACAGCAAACACAGAGCAGACCGACAGACGGCCAGCCGAACACCATGGCGCCATCTTGCCTCATAAAAATAATCATAATAATCAGGCTTGTGTGTGTAAAATATCACTGCATGCAGTTACACTTTGATGATACTAAAAACTCACCTGGGAGAGACTCTGTCTTTGAAATCAATCAGTTTATCTTTTGACTGATCACTCTTCAAGGACACATCAGAGTCAATGGAGTCAGTGCTTCTCACACTCATCCTAGTAAACAAGACACAAAGAGCAGCAGGGTGGGAAATGAGATGATCAGACATCCAGACACATCAACTGATGGATACACAGAAACTACTGAGTTACAACTCTGAGTCTGTTTAGAGGGCTGTAAAGGACCAAGTGTGAAAACACCCTGAGTTTACTGACAGGTCAGAAGTGCAGTAGAACAAACCTATAAGTTCAGTCAAAGCAGATATTGTTCCTACAGTACGATTAAACTCCTCATTATAAAGTACTTTCCTCCTAAAGGAAGTTGATTTAGTGTCAGTGTGGATACAAATAAAATGAAAATAAAAGCACTTTAGTTGACACAGATACTAAAGTTATAAAGTAATATAATAATGACTTACCTTGACTCCATCTGGTCACTTTCCATGGTCCCTGCAGAATGTGGTCTCTGCTGCTGCTCTGAGCTGTAACACAACACACACCTGCTGAGTGCTGACCTCTGACTCTGGAGTAAACAGGACACATTTGTATCACCTGTGCTTTTCCTGCAACTATAACTCAAAACATCTGCTGAGAAAAAGACGCCACAAATACTATTAACAGCACCTTTGACTTTTGACTATGACACATTAGAAACACACCCTGCTCTCACACTAAATGCACTTTAGATGAAAGGTGAAAGTGAAAAACTTTACAAGTGCTGGAGCCTTGTGACACAGTGTGCAGAAGTTATGAGCTCTATCACTGCTTTCTTTATGCTTCAGATCTAATAAGAAGCTGTGTATCTGACCACCTCCAAAGCTCAGAAGTTTATTGTTCTAATAAGTTTTTCACATTATAACAAAATATTTTCACGTTAAAACATGATAACTTATATTGTAAAAACGTATAAAGTTTCACATTATAACATGATAATTGCTCTTGTTAGGACACTAAGAGTTGCACATTATAATGCAATATTTGGTGTCAGGAGGAGGTGCGTCCATATACTGCGGCTGTGATTTGACACTTGGCTATTTGCAATGAACAGGCATCAACATGGCCCAAAACACGGAGACCATCAAACTATATTGTTATAACCAGTAAATATATTGTTCTAACATTGAAAACTTCTTGTTACAACAATAAACTTTTCACATTATAATGTTAAACTCATCCATTATTTCTTTCTGACGTGCAGCAATAGGCTTCCGAACACAGCAATAAGACTGAGAGGCCATTAAACAGAGGCCTCAACGACGCGGCCCCCAAAAGGTTTACTGACACACTTTGTTAGTTTGGTGGTTTAGAGTTTTCTGTCCAGTGAAAGGACCAAATAACTGTCAGCTGCAGGAGATAACAGTGTTGAAGTTAAAGCAGGTAACACAAAGACGACTTGTTTCACTTGTTCATTTCCATTTCAAGACAAAGAACACGAGGAAACAACGCCGACAAACCTCTGAAGCGTTTTTCCCCCAAACAGGATGAAATAATTGATGACACGATGACACAAGGACCCTGGCCATAAGATTAATATAATAATAAAGTGTATAAAAGACGTTGTTACAATACCTTTAAGTGGGAAAAACAACTGCGCCACAGGTGAAGGAAGAGCACAGGTGAAGGAGGAGCACAGGTGAGGGAGGAGCACAGGTGGGAGGTAAACTGGTTCAGGTTCAGACGCAGCGCCTTCTTTTTTTCTTCTTCTTTTTCTATTTTTATGGCGGTTGGCAAACAACGTTTGGAAGCATTACCGCCACCTACCGAAATGGAGTGTGGGTCTGGATAAACTAATATTCACTAGATGATTAAAAGGGAAAAAAAAAAGAACTTAAATTCAACTGATCAGACCAGTTCTATTCAAGTAGTTAAACAAAAACCTGAAGCAGACCTCGCCTGAATTTTTCTGGAGGATAGTCTTTATGTTTAAAGGCACACTTTCTGACTCCAGCTCCTGAATGAGTTGCTGTCTCTCCTGGTCAAATTTGGAGCAGTATTCAATAACATGTGCTACAGTCTCAGCAGCACTACATACACTACATTTACCATCAGCATGTTTCTTTAATATAAGTAATGTACTGCCTAAACCAGTATGTCCAAATCTCATCCTATAGAGAATGTCTTCCTCTTGAATTGATCTAGTTGTTGGTCTTGCATCACCAACATACCTTTGGACACTATGGTACTTCTTCCCAGTGACAGCATTATTCCAGTTACTTTGCCATTTCCTCCTGGACTTGGCCTTGACTATGGTCTTAATTTCAGCCTTACTAAAGCTTATATTCATGGTAACCTCAGGTGATTCACATGCTTTCTTAGCATTCTTATCAGCTTGCTCATTACCTCTGACCCCTAAGTGAGCAGGCACCCATAGGAGACTAACATTTATATCAGAGTTTAATAGCCTACTAATCATCTGTACAATATCTAAGACAATGTCCTGTCTGGATTGAGATGTAGTGTTTTGAATACTCATCAATGCAGATGCAGAATCTGAAGCAATTAGCACCCCATACCTTGGCCGGTTACTCTCAACCCAGACTAGAGCAATGAGGACAGCTACTAACTCTGCAGTATAAACAGCAAGGTCATTATTCAGTCTTTCTCTTTTGCAGACCTTAAGACTAGGAATTACAAATGCAGCTCCAACTTTCCCGTCTTCTGATTTTGATGCATCTGTAAATATCACAACTTTATCCCCATACTTGTCTCTAATATGACTCTCTACTAGCTCCACAACATATCCTCAGAGCTTTATATTGGATTACATCCAATGTCATTAACAGTGACTTAGCTGCAGACCTGTAGGCCACACACCCATAGTCAAACACAGATCTAATGAGACTAATATAAATAGTTCTCATAGCTGGCCTATTTGCACCCCAATCCACCTCAGGCAAGCATCGCATCACATTTAACATTTTTTTTTTTTTTTACATTTTTCAATCATCTTCTGAATATGCACAGACCAGGTTAACCTCTTGTCAAACCAAAGACCTAAATATTTAAAGCACTCAACTCTTTCCAGATCTGCACCTGATATTTTCAACTTTAATTCTTGGGGAATAGTCCTCCTAGTAAAGAACATTGTTTTCGTCTTATCTACAGAAATTCTGAATCCCCACTCAAGGGCCCACTTTTGAACATCATTCACTGCCTGCTGCATCTTATTGACAACAAAGTTAACATTCCTGCTTCTCTTCCACATAGCCCCATCATCAGCAAATAGTGCTACATTAATTGATCTGTCTAAATTTTTTCAAAACATCATTAATCATAATCAAAAATAGCACTGGACTGATTATGCTACCTTGTGGAGTGCCATTCTCAACTATATATTCATTACTATATGCTTCATTAATTCTAACTGTAATCCTCCTACCAGATAAAAAGTCACTGGCCCACTGAAACATTCTTCCATTAATACCCATCTGCCTCAGTTTAATAAGAAGGCCCTCTCTCCACACCATGTCATAGGCTTTTTCAACATCAAAGAATATGGCTAAAACAGACTCTTTATTAACCTGGGCTTTTCTTATTGAATCCTCAAGGGCAACTGCAGGATCCATAGTCTCCCTTCCCTTCCTAAAACCACTCTGGTAACTGTGTAGTAATCTTCTTGTTTCCAACCAATAAACCAATCTGTCATTTACCATTCTTTCCATAACTTTGCCCATTTGGGACGTTAATGCTATAGGTCTGTACTTGACGCAGCTCCTGAGAGTCACTTCCTTATTTACATTTCAGGGCTGTAATGGAGGAGAAACAAACACTGGGTGTGTTCTGAAGCGCAGACTTTATTTTTTTACTTTCAGCAGGTACTGCAGCTGCCCTTAAACAGCTTGTACTGTTGCACACAGTGTGCTCACAGTGTGAACACAGCACTGTCTCATATCAGGCTCGTTGGAGATGAAATGAGATCAGGCGGCTGCAGCAGGAGGAGGAGCAGTCTGACAGTTTGCCAACATTTCCCAGCAGCCTTCAGTCTGTACAGGAAGTCACAGAAACACTCACATGTTCTTAGATCTGATGCTGATTTATTAAAATGTTCTCAGACTCATGTATCAGTTTGTTCTCAGCCACCAGTTGTTTGAATCATGACAGAGTAACATATTAAAATGTTTTACAGGTGATCTGTTAGTTATGTTCATGGTTCAGCCTCCATTTTACATCATCATCATCATCATCATCATCAGAGCAGATCTGTCCCCTCAACTGGATTCAAATTGAAAACCTCAGCCTCACAGTCAAACACAGAGGAAAGAAATACAGATCAGTCAGATACAGTCAGGGCTTCACATCTGAACACATGTTAAATCTAAAGTCTCTGTGTTGCTACAGACTGCAATAAGTAAAACAGTCCAGTGTTAATATACAACAGACTCTGTGTAGTTTATGATGAATGTATTCAGTCTCTGATCAGTCACACAACATGTTTTCTGTTACACAATAAACCTGCAGATCAGACAAAGCTAAATCTCTGAAGAACGATTCTGAGGTGCTTGTACTTCACTAGTGTATTTCCATTTTATGCTCCTAAATACTCCACTACAGTTATTTGACAGATTTAGTTATAAGTGACTTTGCAGGTTCAGATATACCTAACTAACATATAACTATGAATTAAACTATCTAGCTGTGTATGAAGTAATGAGCTCCAACTATACCAGCTGCAACACTGAAGTTTTGAACCTATTAATGCATCAAAAATTGTAATCCAACAAATCTAAAATGAGCCATACTGTATCATGAATATGCTAACACTTCAAATGCAGGACTTAAACTTGCAGCGTAGAATTTTTACAGTGTGTAGCCTGTCGTTACTTTTCCTTAAGTACAAAATCTGAAAACTACTTCTACCACTGTATCCAAAAAGTATAGCTTGAACTTAATAAAACAAAAGTCAGAACAATTGAAAAACTGCTTGACGTTGGCATTCTTAACGACACATATTCAGTGTTGATCTATTTAGATATTAAACTGTTCCAGGCTGACAAGTTCACAAACAAGAGACAATCTTTGAATATTCTGCACTGTATTTGTCTCGCTTCATCCTTATTTTCCAGTGTTGTGCTGACACCCTGACATTTATTTAGGATCCTGCCAGATTCTGGTCATTAAGTTTTTGAGATGATACACTGGCCTCTGACTGAGTGACACAAAGCAATTGTACAAAAATAATTTAGAGTGAAATCAACAGCTATTAACTTTTTTTTGTTGTAGCTTTTAATGTTAACTACACAAATGACAAATTTGAAAAAATGAATGATTCATTGTTTTTATGGAAACCAAAAAAACTCCACCTCCACCATCAAAACAACAAATGAAGATAAAAAATAATCACAAACTTTATTTATAAAACACTTTAAAGTAGTTCACATAATGGACTGAGGATTGAAACATTTCAGGACTGCACTGAGTCAAATAAAATGAAAAAAAAAATTATATATATAAAATAAAAATTAAAAAATACAATTTAAAAAAAGTAAAATGCAGTATGATAAAATAAAGCTTAATGATCTTGTTCCTTGCGTTGTAACGAAGCAACAAGCCTCCAACAAGTCACTGGTTCTCAATCCTTGTTCAATAATGTTCCCTCATTTGAAGTGTTGAAGCAAAGTACCGCCTGAAAAGTGCAAAACATTTTTGGTAGAAAAAAAAAGTAAATCTATGTAAAGAGGTACGATACAGCGCTTAATAAACTGCAACCCTGTAACTGGAAAAATAAAACTTAATGCAACAAATCAAACGTTTAGAATCCATCACTACATTAGATTACAGTCTAAAACTAGAATCACCAGCTCCCAGTTGTGACAATGCTCCAAATATGGATGTTGCTGCAAAGAAGCTACATATTCTAAAACGTGCACAGCACAGAAGATCTAAACAATCAGAACAGTTTTAAGATTAGTGTCACCAAATGAGTATCCCACCAAACGGAGATACAATGTTAAGTAGTGGCCAGAGGAGTGTTTTTGCAGAACATAATGATGTGGAAGTGAAGTTGACCTTTGACCTTTTGGATGTAAAATGTCATCACTTTATCATTTTACTCTATTTATGTGAAATTTTGTCTGAATTAGTGTGTGAATCATTGAATTATTGCCAAAAACGTACGATGATCACTGACTAATAATTACTTCATCCTTAAGACTAAGTGGATGTTTGCGCCAAATTTGAGTAAACATATTGTAAACATATTTTAACAGCATTCTAGAAGTCGTCACAAAACCATTCAGTCACAAGTTATTCCAATACTGCTGTCAGAACCCCTTAGGGAAAACTTTCTTTTCTGACTCCAAGAAAGACACTGCATCATGCAGCCATGAAGTAAGAGGCGGGGGCAACGGCTTCTTGCATCGTAAAAGTATTTCCCAAAAGGCTTTTGAAGAGGTTAATGAGATAACATATACTTGTTTTTCAGACATACTTTGGCCAGCTTCAGGTACATCAAATAAAGCAGCGGGGGCGGGAGCAGACCATGCACACCGACTTCCTTCAATGAGGACATAGAGACACTGGACCCTTTGGCGAGCCGATTCTGGCCCGTTGGTCATACGTTTGACACCCCTGAAATAGAGCAATCTGTGGGGAAGGTTCTGCTTGTTCTAATATTACTGAAATGAGTCTGAAATAAGACGTCCAGTACTCCCTGAGACTTTAACATATGAGGAGACTGCAAGGAGACTGGGGACATCTGTCACAAGTGTCAGCTATATATTCTTGTTATATCTTGGCAAGTCTAGCTTTACTGGAGTGTATCGTCTGAACTATTTTGGAATTGTGTGAGTTAAAATTTTGCACAAGATGAACAAGATACTATACAAACCAGAGGTGTACCTGAAGCTAGGAGGTTATATGGAAATGAAATTTGCTGTCTTGTCATTTTTGTCACAGGCAAAATTTTTATCAATTCCCAGAGAGGGTGTGTTTGATTTGAGAAAATGCCAAATTTGAAAGTACCTGAAGAGGTCAGATTGCTCTGGGATGAAGGCACTGCACAACTGAGCAAAACTGGAGAATGTGCCTTCACTTCACAACAACTGTGCCAAGACCTCGTCTGTCCCAAAGAGAGAATATTGCATCTTTTCATCTTTACAGGTTAAAATAGTTCATTGTCAAGGTGTTCTTGAGATATTGCATTCACAAGAATGTGACAGATGAACAATCGTAAACACAATTCCTCCGGCTTCAGCTGTCACCGGCACAGAGACATAAAACCTCCTGTAGATCCCCAAAGTACCACTAGGGGTACCTCTACTGACACTTACTGTAATTAACACTGCAACAAGTTATCAAAAAGCAGAAGACTGAACCCAAGTAGGCACATGATTTGAGGCTTAACAATAGAAATCATTATTGCTTTTGATTGTCTTATTTTCTTAGTTTAAAGAGAACTTCCTCAGCATAGCGACGCAGGAGGATGAGTGGAAGCAGCAGCAGACATGATGTTGTGAGCAGACCAACGGGAGCAGCTGCTGGCAGGTGCTTCAACAGAGTCTCCATCACACCTCTGTCATGCATCTTCTCAACCGTCTTGTCCCTTGTCCGGATAGAAATACAGTAAATCATTCACACTGCATTACAGTCAATACTATTTGAGCTGCAGGTGGGGGTAAACATGTCTATCATGGCACATGCTATTTTATACCATGATGTTATGAATTTGTCAGTTTTATGGAAACTACTGTAATTTATGAAATCCTTTAGAGATAAAACAACAATAGAGAAAATGTACTAATATTACAATTTTCTATGAATAAATAATCCCATAAAGAGTCCCATATAGTAGCTACAACAAACAATGACATCCAACAAGAAGTTCAAACATCCTATCAGTCCATGGTCCAGGCTGAAGGTCCAGAGTTTAAAACTGGTCATACAGCAGTTAATAAGGACAAACAATCAGACATGAGGACACATGAATATTACAATATCAAATAAGGCACTGCCTCTAGAGTTGTCCTGAACTGACGCATGATTGAACAAGAATTTTGGCTTTGCAGTTGTATGCCTCAGTTTACAGTTTTTACAGTTTCCATCCATGTCTGTGAAAACATGGAGGCCCCATCAGCAGCACAGAGGATCTATACAATCAGCACAGTTTCAAGATTAGTCACCAATTTAGTATCTGACCAAGTGTCTCCCCTTTTGTTCCCGAGTTATGCCAGAAAAAAAGTTTTTGGAGAGTTTATGATGTCACAGTGAAGCTGACTTTTGACCTTTTGGATATAAAATGCCATCACTCCATCATTATATTCTATTAGACCTTTGGGCGGAATTTTGTCATAATTATAATTTGAAATCTTGAGTTATAGCCAAAAACATTTTATGTGAGGTCACAGTGACCTTGACCTTTGACTCCCTCAGTGCATTGAGCCCAAGTGTCAAATTCCGTTAAGGTGTTCTTGAGATATTGCGTTCACAAAAATGAGACAGAAAATGTCACAGTGACCTTGACCTTTGACTTTTGATCACCAAATTCTAATCAAATCATTCTTCATCGAAATGGAAATTTGTCCCAAATTTAAGTAAACTCTCGAAGATATTGTATACAAGTGAATAAGATGGATGCAAGGTCACAGTGACCTTGAGCTTTGTCCACCAAAATCTAATCAGCTCATTTTTAAGCCCAAGTGGACATTTGTGTCAAATTTAAGGAAATTCCCTCAAGGTGTCTTGAGATACCACGTTCAAGGGAATGCAGTGGACAAGGTCACAGTAACCCTGGACCACAAAATTCTAATTGGCTCATCCTTGACTGAGGGTGGATGTTTGAGCCAAAATTGAAAAAAATAATCCCTCCAGACGTTCTTGAGATATTGCATTCATGAGAATGAGACATAAAGTCACAACAACCTTGACCATTGACCATCAAATTCTGATCAGATCATTCTTGAGTCCAATTGGACATTTGTGCCAAATTTGAAGAAATTCCCTCAAGATGAGATATCACAATCACAAAAATGGGACGGATGTACGGAGGGATGAAAGGGCAGGTGGACGAATGGTGAACACAATACCTCCAGCCATGGCTTTCGCAACTATGGAGGCAAAATGACAGTCCTCCATAACTAAACCAAGCTATTTATATATTTCTGAAAACTGAAGTTATTCATTATCAAAGCAATAAAAGCATGAAGAAAGAAATTTAGCAGATAATTTGATCCTACATGAAACAGCTCACAACAAGGTCTGTGGATTATCTTGAGTAAATGGATCATGATTCCTGTAAAGAGACACTGATATTGAGTTTTTCAAATGTATTTTTTTGGCTCTTTGAGCACCACAAGCTGAGTGACATCTACTTTTATTATAGTGAAGAGAAGGCAGACACCATATATATATATATGTTTCCAACAAGGATTTCAAACATGACAACAGTGTGTGGAGTAAGTAAAAAAAGGTAATGCATGTACATGTACGACTGTCAGTTAAAGCTTACCTCTTTCCTTGAGGGAGTAGTGTTTCTTTAACAATGGTAGTGCGACCTTGTGACCCCTCACTCTGGACAGGAACGAAATTCTGACCCTCTGAAAGGAATCTAGAAGAAAGATAATAATCACACATTTACACATACACACACAGGTACACACAGATACACACAATACCCCACCCCTGTAATCGTCTGTGTGTTTCACTGTGTAGCGTGTTGTAACATAATTTTTGGAAAGTGCTATAAAAATAAAATTCAATATTATTTGTAGGAGCAGAATATGCATAAGTTATTTCAGGTAATTCGCGGTCATTACTATATCCTGTAGGAACCTTTCTCGTCTGGACAGGTCTTGCACTTGGAAGGGAAAACAGTTTTTGACCGCTGAAGCAGCTTGTTGCTGCAGGAGTTACACGTGTGGGTGTTTTTCAGTATTGTTCTAGTTTATTGGACACTGCAGTGACTATTTAAGAAAACAAAATGTCTACAGAAGACACCGAGGTGTGCATGGGTGAACTTGTTCAGGACACATGTTCTGGCTTTTTTGTCTCTTTGGATTTTGCGACCCATTTATTCTCAAAACAATATGTACATGCTCACCATAAGACAGGAGGGCGACCATATGTAATCACTATTACATTCAGCAATTCAGTTTGAACACGCTACAAACTTGACTCGACAACACGGTCAAAAACTCCACATTGCACACCTGATTCTCATCACCTGGAGCTCACCTACATGCCCTTCACATGAATGCTCCTCTCTGTGTCCAGTTAAATCACTGCATCTATTATACATGTAGTCACCTTTATCTAAACATGAAACAAAACAAGCACAAAGAATGTTACGGTGGCTCCAAGAGACACTGAGTGCGTTTACATGGATAGTTTAATTCCCTTTTCATTCGGAAGCTCATTCCTATTAAAAGTGATCTTGTAAACACCTTATTCGGAATGAAAATGGCCAATGCGATTGAAAATTCAATCCGATGTGAGGGGCTGGAATATTCCGTTTCTAATTCCGAATGAAAGAATTTCTCGCACTTGTATACACTCATTCCTCTTTAAGTTCATTCCGGTCTTTCTGCACATGCTTGTTTCCTTGCCCTTCTGGCACGATGATGTCTATAGCGCGTATTGTAACGGGCTGAGATAGAGCAGCATGCTTCTGCTTTACAGGCGGAGATACTGTCCTCTACATTCTTATTACCCTCAGAGTAGAGTCTCAGGATGGACCCTTGAAGAACACCTTTCACATACTTTGACTGCACATCTAGAAGACTACAAGGGGCTTATTTTAGATATACAAGTTTTGGTCATTAGCAAAAGTCCTGATCTAACCTCTGTAAAGCGCAATGCCAAGCCGGGAAAAACTGAACCTTAGCTACGATATTAATACTGCTAACAGAAGACACCACATTTTGGAGACTCATTCATTTATTCATTCATAATTATTTAATTGTGTGTGTTTGTGTGTGTGCATTATGTTAATGAGCTGTCACTGTTAATAAGAGCTTACATGCGAGTGGATTTTTCTCTGAAATCAAGGATGGGACTTCTTGACCTAAGGCGGGACCTCCAGGGTGTTGATTCTAATTCTTGACCGATTCTGGTGGACGAGAGAGAAAAACCATCAAGGTGGGAGATAAGATTATTAACATCCTGCCACAGTAACTACTGAATTGTGCTCTCCTCGTTTTAAGGTAGTTTACTCCCGTTACTTACTTAAACATAAATCGGTTCTCAATTCTAGGGTAATATAAGTATTTTAATGGTGCAAATGTTCTTATATCTGCAGTCATCACAAGGACTTTTACTGACTGTAGTGTCTGCCATTGTGGATGTAATTGAAATCACACAGGTCACATAGCAGATGAGCACGGTAGGTACTTAAACTGTCAAGTAACATGATAGTGACTGACTCTGACGCTGAGTAGTCGCTCTCCTTGACCCTCCTGAGTACTGGACAGTCTGGTCTCAGCAGCTGCTCTGACCTGTAACACAACACACACACACACAAGTTTGACTAAACATGCCGCAGCTGCACGCTGACTTCTGACTCTGGGGTGAACAGGAAAATCTGAGAGTCAGTCTCAAACAGTCGGTCAGAGATCCTCCTCTCACCTCGGAGCTTTGGTCTGGCTGTCATGTGTAGCACACGGAGCATTTCAGAAGGACGGACTCCCTCTTCTGTCTCCTGACGCTGACTCATTGCGAGCGTACACCTGCACCTGCTATGGCAACAAAGTCAGGATACACAGATGCAGTCGCAGAGCTTGTTGTGCACAGTGTGTCACAGAGGCAGAAAAAGACATTAAAATAACATACAAAAGCACACATAAATCAGATTGATGGCACGTCCATAAAAGGGCACATGAGCCCAGAGCAGCATATAACCATAGACAAAGCACATGACAAGGCACAAACGACGAGACATAAGCACTAATTTATAAAACAATGACCTAACCATTATTAAGAACGCAGTATAAAAATGTACAACACAAAATACAACATAGACCAAACTATTTTAGGAGTCATTTTTCATAGAAAGTACTATAAAAGTGCCCCAAAATACTCTTACTGCAGCTTCTTACGTTCAAATATTGGCAGCTTTACACACTCTCCCATGACGGTGAACTAAAACTCTTTGGCGTGAGTACGAAACAAGACATAAGGTAACGTCATTTTGGGGTTTGGGAGAGACAGACCGACATTTTTCAACATTTTAACACATTTTGAAGATGAATCGTTAGTTGCAGCTCTAATCATGACAACATATTGGACTGTCCAGTAACCACAGTTTCACTGATCTGGAGACTGACTGTCCAAAGCTGCTCTTTCTGGTTTCAGTGCCGTTTCATCTGTCTGAGTCCAGCTGGTCAGACAGTAATTCATCATCAGAAAAAAATCATTGCATTGAAGTACAGCTGTGAGGCCTCTGTCCTTAGGTCGCTCCTGATGCGTCTAAAATTTGCCACTTTGAATTTGAGTGTGTTCACAATGTGTATTTTCAATGTGAGCTGTGAAACTATTAATATGCCTAAATATTTAACTTATGTCCTAGTGATAATCTTCTCCCTGCTACTTTAACATCTGGATCTGAATCTCTGTTCATTTCAGTGTTATTTATTTATTTATTAGTTCCTACTTGAAGCATTTAGTGGGGATGCAGCATGCATTTTCAACATTTCAATGTAAAGCTGCTGTTTACATGCTTCATTCTTCAGTTCTTGGGTCTAAAACAACGCTGCAATAAAAACTTACAAAACATGTCGACCATGTTGATCTCAGTGTGGTCACATCTGCAGGCTGCAACCTCCCAAATGTGAGAATATGCTGCTGTCACATGCACAATTATCGTTACTTGTGCCATTTATAGGCTCAATCAAAGACATAGAAAAGATAATCACAGACACACATTTGTACATTATGTGTGTTCCGTGGTGCTGGTGCGGTTTGTTGGTGAGGTCGTTTCTTGTTTGTTACACGAACCACTTCAAGACGCAGAAACCAGAGGCCTCAACACACTGACACTCTTTCTTAACGACTGAATAATTTAAAAAAAAAAAAAAGCGCATTTCTGACCCGTTTGTTTTTCACACAGAATAAACGGGTGTTAAATGAACACGGACGTTTAATTAAAGTAAATAAAACAAGTAGTGACATTACCTTCAGACGGTGAAAACAAACGGCGTCACGACGGGCAAAAGTGAAACTGATCAACTTCAACCCCCCAAAACTTGTTGTTTGTTGTTAAAGATGTTAATTTCTCTGTCTCAAAGCAACTTTAGCAAACACACACACACACATAAGAGAAAAATAAACAAAGCACATACTAATAAAAAAAATGCATCAAATGTTGAGCAACTTTTTAACTGAAACTCACTCAGACCAGCTGCAGCATGGATTCTGAGGCTTGTCTATTAGTGGTATTACGGTACGGGTGCTTAGAGCAGCCAAAAAGGACAGAGACAGGCACGTTTACAGCAATGACCTCTCCCCGTTTCTTCAGTTTGATATACTGAGTAGAAACTCTTTTCTGTTTCTGAAATGAAATTATTAAAACAGAAATTATTCTACACTATTGTCTAAAGTCAAAATATTCCTCCCATTGAGCTGGCATCTTAGCACCTGTCTTACCCTCCTCTGATAATAATCATCATAATAATAAATGCATTTATTCAAAGGCGCCTTCCAGATCACTCAAGGACACTTTACAAGACACAGTTAAAATAAAAAAAAGCAGTAATGTATCCACAGATCATAAATCAAGCAATTCAGTAATATACTATAAAGGTTACTAAAATGATTAGACAAAATCATAATTATAAATATTAGGTATAAAATCATCATCAATATGTGTGTCACCATTAAATCAGATTGAATATGCCAGCTTGAAAGGTGTGTTTCAACGGCTGAATGATCTAGGACTCATGGCAGTCAAGCGGGCAGATGGTGATGTGAGCTGGATTGCAGAAGCAGATCTAAGAGTCCAGGAGGGACAGGAAGGAGTTCAAGGTGAGGAGCAGAATCCTTAAATCGATGCGATATTATCTATGGAGGGGGTTCAGGTGATGATACGGACGGCTGAATTCTGGACCAACTGGAGTTCATGAAGACACTTCACCAAAGAGGACAGAGCTGCAATAATCAATACTGGATGTAACCAAAGAATGAACTCTGGGGGTATCTGGCTGTTGGTGACCTCCTTGCGTCCTCATCGTGGCTCCCATTGGCCTGTGGGATACCCAGGTATTTGTAGCTGTCCTGTGTGTCTGCTATCCTGCCTGCTGGTGGCTGCACCCCCTCAGGTCTGATCACCTTCCCTCTCTATGCCACACTTATCCAGTCCGAATGACATCCCAGTGTCCTGGGTCTACAGCTGTGTTCAAAATAATAGCAGTCCAACATGACTAACCAGATCAGTCATTGTTTTTGGTAGAAATTATGTTCCTACATGGCAAATAATTAACTAGTAGGTGAAGTATAGTAATAGAAAACTAACAGACCCAACAGTCATGACATGCACGCTGCTGATTCTGTGTAACTGAATCATTAATTGAAAGGGGCGTGTTTAAAATAATAGTCATTCATTCTGTGAAAAAACAGGTGGGTTGCTCTTATTTAAGGATGAAGGCAGCAAATGTTGTACATGCTGGTTATGGTGAATTTCCTTCTAAAATTTGATTAAAATGGGTCGTTCCAGACATTGTTCAGAAGAACAGCGTACTTTGATTAAAAAGTTGATTGGAGAGCGGAAAACATATAAAGAAGTGCTGAAAATGATGTCAAACACTTTAAAATGGCAACCAATACCAGGAATCATGGATCAGTTTGAATACATCAAAACACTTGAAGAGGCCATGTTGTCTTATGCCGAAGAGGAAACGCCCTTGAAATGGCTGTTTCAACCAACGACCCCAAACGCACCAGTAAGCGAACAGCATCTTGGTTCCAGACCAACAAGATTGACGTTATGGTGTGGCCAGCCCAATCCCTGCACCTTAGTCCTATTGAAAACTTGTGGGGTGACTTCAGAAATGCTGTTTCTGAGGCAAAACCACGAAATGCAGAGGAATGGTGGAATGTAGTCCAATCGTCCTGCTGGAGCACCTGTTCACAGGCACCAGACGCTGGTCAGCTCCATCAACACAGATGTGAAACAGTTCTCAGAAACAACTAAATGTTAGTTCAGTGATTCACAGGAAAGCCGAATCTTTTCACTTTTTTAAACACACTGCTATTATGTTGAACACAACTGTGTGTCTCATTCACTCCTGGCGTACAGCTTGATGTCGTCCATGTACAGGAGGTGGCTGATGGTTGCTCCATTTCTGAATCTGTATTCAAAGCAGCTCTTAGAGATGATGTGACTGAGGGGATTCACCTTGGTAAATGCTGCACTTGATGGTGACTTGTGCGATGGCCTTGGACTTGACTTCCAGTGTTGTTTTCCACAGCTGCATTGAGTTCTTATCGGTAGACTGTCAAACTGTCAAAATATCATCAAGTAATTATCTTTGACTCATCACTAAAATCAATAAAGATGTATGTATCTGAGCTTCAGTCAGAGAGAGGGAAATACCTCATTGGCTGAGCTCTGAAACAGTCACATGACTATTTGTTCAGTCACCAGCTGCTTTCATTTGTGGCTTCACACACTTCCCTCCTTCAGACACACTTCACATTGTGTAGCTTTCTACTTGACTCCAATCAAAGTATCAGTGAGAGGCTCAGTAAAGGAGTGTGACACCTGTTTGATACACAATGATCCATGTAGGAGTGAAGTCTGTTCCTTAAAGCTACTGAGGTATGTAACCCAGGAGTGAGCTGGCTGATGGGCTGGCTTTGGTTTGATGTTGTGCTGTGTGTTGTGTTCAGTCAAGGATCTGCAGGCTTTGCTTAGAAGATAATAATATTCATCTTTATTTGCTCAAACATGTATAAAAGTGAATAAAGTCCACTTTCTTTCTAGATACCATTTATTTTCACCATGTACATGTATTATTATTTTATTCATACTTTTAATTATATATGTATCTATGTTTTAAATGTATGATAAATACAGCCTTGTTGTTTTGATTTTGTTTTGAATCAGTGTTTGAATTATTCCCTCATATTGATTATCTCCACCTGCACATTATACCAACATGGCTCTGTTTGCAAAACTTGAAGCATAGCAGGTTACAACAAACTCAGCATAATGAGTAAAAAAATGTTTGTGTTTAAACTGATTTCTGAACATACAGTGATGCAAGAAGCAGCAGCAGGCATGATAATATGAAGAGACCATCAGGAGCAGCTGCTGACGGGAGCCTCAAGATGTTTTCATCCCACTTCAGACGACAGCTCCTGGTCTGTGTCGTGCTCTTTTTGATAGAAACACAGGACATTATTTAAAACGTAAACAGTATGTACTAAGATTTAAGCTGCAGGTGGATGAAATGTAATAATATGTCAATTTTATTGAAACTATAACAAGTAAAGGGAATGTGTGAATAATTTACTGATGGTGAAATTTTCTATAAATAACACAGCATCAGAGAAGTTCAGTAAAAGTTGATTCTGTTCCCACTGAATGATTCCTCTCTTTTATCAACACAGACTTTTACAGTCATCACTTCTCACTTCAACAATAATCCTGATCCATCGTATGGGATCATTATGAGGGTGCAGAGGCCCAAACATTTACTGTCATTTCATCTGGAACAAAAGCAAGTTGATTTTACTGAAGCTTAGCAGAAATGATTTCAGGAATACTCCCTCAAATTCTCCTCCTGTCTCTTCCAACTTGATCAGCTGACTGTGGACATTCACTCTTTGACTTAAACCAACTACATGTTGCCAAGATCTCAGTGAGCCAATCAGATTGTTGCTGTCAAACTTTAAACCGTTCTCCTTTCTCTCACTTTGGTCTGTTGCTCATTTAAATATCAGATCCTTCAACAATAAATCTTTGTCATGCCATGATTTTATTACTTTGAATAACTGAGATTATGTTAGTATCACTGAGACATGGTTATCTCAGGGTGACAGCAGTCCTCTTGTTGAAGCAACCCTTCCTCATCTTACACACCTCCATCAACTCTGACTGCACTCCTGTCTAACTTATTTATTCTGATTTGACATCATTTCAACATCTTGGTTTTATGGTAACCTCTAAAGACACAGTGATGATTTTAATCATCTAATAATCTAATTAAGACTAAACAATGTTTTTATCCAAGAGTTTGCTTATTAGTCACTAAATGGTTAACGATGTTAGGAGAAACAGATCAGAATGTAGGTTTATGTCTGATGAGACAAAGTAAAGACTGTGGTCAGCAGCCAATTATTTCCTCTGGGTATACATTAATAATATGCTTAGCTAAGAAAACAACATCTTTAAACCTGAGCTGCACTGAGGAACAGTAAACTTGTCTTCACAGGTCACGTAGCAACAGCAGCACGTTAGCTAACACATGCTACAATTATAAAGTAACATAACAATGACTGACATCATCAGACTTGTGTGTGTGTAAAATATCAGTGAATGCAGTTACATTTTAATGATGATAAAAGCTTACCTGGGAGGGGAATGTTGTCCAGTGTGAATGAAAGAATCATTCATCGAGGACAAACCGGAGCCAAAAGCCTCCACACTGCTCAGAACCATCCTAAAGACACAAAGAGCAGCAGGGTGAGAAATGAGATGATCAGACATCCAGACACATCAACTGATGGATACACAGAAACTACTGAGTAGACATCAGAGAAGTTCAGTAAAAGTTGATTCTGTTCCCACTGAATGATTCCTCTCTTTTATCAACACAGACTTTTACAGTAATCACTTATCACTTAAACAATAATCCTGATCCAGTCATTTGCAGTAATTTAGTAATCTCCAAATAGGAAGATGATTTTTTTTGTCTTATTTGTCTTTTCCTTGCTCTGTACACTTGTAAGGAAGAAACCTCTGAGAAGCCTACAAGCACAGCAAAACAACTCCTGGTGATTTATTCCTTTGCTCCTTCTTCTAAAGTAATATAACAATGACTGACATCATCAGACTTGTGTGTGTGTGAAATATCAGTGAATGCAGTTACATTTTAATGATGATAAAAACTTACCTGGGAGGGGAATGTTGTCCAGTGTGAATGAAGGAATCATTCATCGAGGACAAACTGGAGCCAAAAGCCTCCACGCTCTTATGAGCCATCCTAGTAAACAAGACACAAAGAGCAGCAGGGTGGGAAATGAGATGATCAGACATCCAGACACATCAACTGATGGATACACAGAAACTACTGAGTAGACATCAGAGAAGTTCAGTAAAAGTTGTTTTACTGTTCACATTTCTAAACTTTATTGTGCACCATGTCAGTAAATGTATTTCTCTCTTAAATGGAGTCTCTCGTGACTGAACTGACTTTAGTGTCTGTCAGTCCAGATACAAGTGACAGAAAAGATGAATGTGACTGTGCTGAAAAAGTTTTAGTCATGTCCACAGATTCATCTAAATATTTCAGACTGAGAAGTGAGATAATCAGAGTTATGATGCTACTTTATGAGGATGAAAATAAACATTAAAAGCAACATAATTCAAACATGATAACAGTGTGTGGAATGATGCAAAAGGTGTTGTGCATGACTTCATTATTATTAGATCATTACCAGACACAAAGACTTAGACTTGCTTTATTCGTCCCAGAGGGAAATTCGTTTAAACTAATTGTACATTTACAGAGATCGATGACAAATATCACAGACACAGACATATCACAGACATCACAAAACATGTTCATTCACAGAGGTGGACACTTTGAGTCAACGGGATCTGTTGTTCAGCGCAGCTATGGCTGCTGAGATCAGGCTCTTCCCAAGTTTAACTTTCCTGTCCGGTACCTGCACCCTGAGGGTAATGGGATGAGGTATTGGTTCAGTGGGTGTGTGGTGTCCCCTTCTATTGATTTTGCAAAGCGTGTAATGGCCCTGTTATTTAACTCTGTGAGGTTGGGTGTGGGAAGACCGACAATTTTGTAAGCGGCGTGTTTCTCTCTCAGGCTAACACGGAGGTGCTGATGCTGCTTTTATCTCTTGTCCTTTAGACTATTTTAGAACATGGGACTCTTAAATACTTGATTCTGATTGGTCAATCAACACAATTCTGCAGTGTTTATTTCTTGAGGTATCACCGCTGCTCTGCTGCTCCATTGCTAGGGACGCCATAGCAACGGCCTTCGCAGCTACTGGGCACCCAGCATCTCCCACCGGGAGAAGTGCAGTAAAATCTTCTCCTCCGCTCCAGAAAACGGCCGCAGTTTGTCTGGTGAACGGCTCTCCTCTGTCAATACACTCTGCCAGCCATTTAATAATATTGATGCCAGTTGTAACATTTGAATGTTTTAGTAGTAAGCCATGTTGTAAGCTGGATAATGTATAGTGAGCCGGTGACAGTTGAAAAATAACTCCATTCCCCTGTCAGGAGTTATTTTTCAACTGTCACCGGCTCACTATACATTATCCCTTACGTCATGCCCTGCTCTCTGGTCTTCCCAAAAAGACAATCTCTAATCTGCAGCTACTCCAAAACTCAGCCACATGAGTGCTGACGAGGACCAGAGGGCAGGCGCACATTACACCGGTCTTAAAATCGCTGCATTGGCTCCCCTTGTGTTTCAGGATCGATTTTAATGTTCTTTTATTAGTAGTTAAATGTCTTAATGGTCTTGGGCCATCTTATTTATCTGACCTGCTTTTATCATATCAGCCCTCGCGGATCCTGAGGTCCTCCAGCACCGGCCTTTTAATCATTCTAAGAGTTACAACAAAAACCCACAGGGAAGCTGCATTCAGCCATTATGGCCCTCACTTCAGGGCTCCAGACTGCGCCTAATTGGTCGCATTTTGCGACCTTTTTTGGAGGCCGCGCGACCTATTTTTTTAACTAGGAGCACCAGCGCGACTTACAAATCCACTCCTCTCCCTCTTATTTTTTTTTTTTTTCTTCCTTTTATAATTGCATTTCATGGAGGAGCGGAAGAAAGTGTGTGTGTGTGTGTGTGTGTGTGTGTGTGTGTGTGTGTGTGCCTGCCATGTGTGTCTGGATGCGCACTGCGAGGCGGGGCGGCACCAGTAACCATTACAACGTGCCGCAGTTTTAGTACCTACGTGTGTACTGTACGCGGGGTTAGACAGAGAGGGGTCACAGAGCCGGTGTCGAGTACAAAGTGCTGTGTCGTTTGACCATAAAGTGACGCTATGAAACGAACTATAGATTCGTTTTTCAAAAGAAAAAATTATCCAGAAACTCCTGTCGGTCCTGTGCAGTTTCCCAAACTTCAGATAGTTCAGAGGACGAGTCAGCAATGTCCTGCACACAGTCCCCCATTGATATTATTTTGCGCGACGGACGCTTCATATAATAACCTAACAATATACTATTTATGGTGTTATGTCATCGTGTCATTTCTGTCTCTACATGGTCACGCGTTAACATTTATCCTCTGCTCTCTCTATTGCGCACGGCGGAGTTCTGCCATACACACACACACACACACACACACACACACACACACACACACACACACACACACAGGTGAGCGGCTCGGCCGCATTTTCCTGATAAGCCTGACCCGAGCCTGGTGCAGTTTAACAGCTGACAAAGTTATTGTTATGAAAAGTGTGTAAATAACAGACTGCTGTTACGCACAGACAAACAGCTGCTCGCACTGCAGCGCAGCACGGCACTCGGTGCTGAGCTTGTGTTGCGTTCAGGTGTTGTCACGTAATTAACAACTTCCAGCACTTAAATAGGTCATAGCACAAAGCAGCAGCATGTCAAGTGACTTTTTACTTTTATTATGTTCAATAAAATTGTATGTTCCTAAATCTTGAGACACCTCATATGTAAGCTAGACAGACATTTCACCTGCTCATTACTGTGCACACATGTACTGTATGTACTGAGTCCTAAAGAGCCCTTCTGGTGCCAGTAAATACATAGAAACATCCCAGCAGGCTGTGCTTTGTAAACATACAAAAGAGTTTCACGCATGTGAAAATTATTTTTCATGTGTGCTTCACCTCTGCTGCTACAACTCCATCCTCCTAGGGGAAACACTGCTGTGTGCGTTTTGTGCAGCAGGTGGATGTGGTGTCTACTGGTAGAGTAGAGAGAGAGCTAAGTAGCGTTGAAGTAGAGTAGAGCAGGGCAGAGAGATGGAAGCAAAATATATTAAACCCGGTGTTAATACAGCAGAACTGGAGAGAGGGCGGAAAATAAATAGAGGTGGGCATGGCTCAAGTAGGGCACAAAATTATAGAGAGAACGATACAGTGTGAATAAAGATTACATAACATAAAAGTAACTGCAGTCTTTGTTATTTGATAGCCACTTAAATTAAACAATTTTTATAGGGCAAGTAAAAACTGACTTCGGGCAAGTGAAAAAAAACCTTAGTGTTGAACCCTGCAGGGCTGTCTGTGTTTATTGCTAAATTATATGTAATGCAGTTAATCTCTACAAAATTATGAACATGTTGTGTCGATATAGATAGTGCTCCTAAATTTTGTGCTGGCGCTCCTAAAATTTTCAGTAAGGAGCGCTGGTGCTCCTAGTGGAAAAAGTTAGTCTGGAGCCCTGCACTTATGGAACAGCCTGCTGGAGAGCATCAGGGCTGCAGAGACTGTTGATGTTTTTAAAAGGAGGCTCAAGACTCACCTTTTTAGTTTGGCTTTTAACTGATATGTTACTCTTTTAATTCTTCTATTATATGTTATTTTAATCTCAAATGCTTTTAAATCATTTATTTTTAAATCTTTATGCATTTTATTATTATTAAATTTCTAAATCTTCATTAATTTAATCTATCCTATTGCCTTTTAGTCTTTTAGTTTTTCACTCCAGTGTTTCCTCATGGGGGTCTCCACACTGGGAGGTGTGTCTGGTCTGTCCACGGGGACGTCGTCTTGGAGATCCCTCAGGCCCGGGGACTGGGAGGCTCTACCATGTGTGAGTCTAACCCAGTCTGTCTGGGTCGGGTGGTCTCTGTGGCGCCGCTCCCTGTGGCTGTAGGCTGTGACACCTCTCAGTGTGGATGAGCTCCCCATAGGTGTTTTTTTCTTCACCTGGTGCCTCAGTGCCCTGCCATGTTACTGTATTGATTGTGTGTGTGTGTGTGTGTGTGTGTGTGTGTGTGTGTGTGTTTATATGTGGGGGTGGGAGGGGCGGGTTTCCAATATTTGGAGTATTTTTGTTGTATGTTTTTATTTCGTGAAGCACCTTGTGTTGCATTTGTAATGTATGAAAAGCACTATATAAATAAAGTTTGATTTGATTTGATGCGTGTCAGTTTGGCCTGATTGGTGACACAAAACATGGTGAAGAAACATGTGGAACAGTACAGAAGGATTGGCTGAATGATGCTTTGGTACAGCAGTAGCAGTAGATGGGGGGCGACATAGAGTCCTTTGAGTTTTCGGATAGCTGACAGTCTTTGTTGGCTCCTTTTTTGTATGTCTCTGATGTGCTGATCGAAATTGAGTTTATTGTCCAGAGTTATGCCAGGTATTTAAAACTGTCCACTGTTACAACTGTTTGATTTTCAGTGAGATGGGGTGCTGAGGTGAGGGGGGGGGGGGATCATTATTTCTTTGGTTTTACTAACGTTGATGTGAAGATGGTTGTCCATACACCACTGAGTGAAGTGTGTGACTGTGTTGTGATAATCCAGAGCAGAGAGATTGTCAGAGAGAAGTGCAAGAATGGCCGTGTTGAGATGGTGCAGTTTCCGGATCAACAGGTGTTTCTGGATCGTATTTGAGGCAGAACTGAAGTCCACAAAGAGA
This sequence comes from Epinephelus cyanopodus, assembly GCA_026686955.1. Classification (NCBI taxonomy): domain Eukaryota; kingdom Metazoa; phylum Chordata; class Actinopteri; order Perciformes; family Serranidae; genus Epinephelus; species Epinephelus cyanopodus. Next base: position 35,876,512 of record CM048928.1, read on the forward strand.
ATTCTCACAAAGTTACCTGGTGAGTCCAGGTGGTGAAGGAGGAGGTGCAGCAGGCAGGCTACAGCATCCTCTGTGCCCCTTTTGGCCTTACAGGCAAAATGAAAGGGGTCCAGACGTGGAGTGACAATCAGCAGGATGGTGTTCAGCAGGAGTTTCTCTAGGCACTTCATTATTATGAATGTCAGGGCGACGGGGCGGTAGTGATTGAATTCTGTAGGTCGGGTTTTATTGGGTACACCCAAACATAGTTGTCAAAACATCCACACAGCGAATCACTGCATTCGCCTTTTTGTCTGTTAAACGAATTATATTGATGAACTGGAAACTACATAAGCCAAACTGCTTTAATATTGATTTGTGGTTAAAAGACTTGATGGACTTGTTGTCAATGGAGAGGGCAGCCTCAGCCCTCTCTGATTATGACCATGGAGATGATGGACCCCGGACTTTTATCAGGTCGTACTTGGAGAACAAGTCGTATGAACGATCTGTTCATGTTGCTGAATTCTGCTTCCAGATTATTATGAAGGTGCAAAGGCATCAGAGAAGTTCAGTTAAAGTTGATTCTGTTCCCACTGAATGATTCCTCTCCTCTTTTTAAAGATGTTCCTCCTAATTCTCACTTTAACATTAATTATTAGATTATTATAAGGGTGCAGAGGTCCTAATATTTCAGTCATTTCCATCTTCCAGGAAAGGAAGTTGATTTTACTGACTCTAGTGTCAGTGTGGATACAAATTAAATTAAATTCAAGGTCACATAGTAACAAAAGCACTTTAGTTAACACAGATACTAAAGTTATGAAGTAATATAATAATGACTTACTTTGACCATTTGTCCCCCATGTTCGCACTGGTCCCTGCAGAGTGTGGTCTCTGCTGCTGCTCTGAGCTGTAACACAACACACACCTGCTGAGTGCTGACCTCTGACTCTGGAGTAAACAGGACACATTTGTATCACCTGTGCTTTTCCTGCAGCTACAACTCAAAACATCTGCTGAGAAAAAAGACGCCACAAATACTATTTAAGGTGTCGTGTGGAAGATTTACAGGGATTTGGTGGCCTCTACTGGTGAACTGCAGATTGCAACCACCTAAAGGGAGAATTCTCTCAGTGTTCATTGTTCAGGAAGTTTTTATCAGGAGCTGAATGATCCACAGAGGTCTCTTCTTTTGACTTTGAATAATGAAAAGTTTAAACACACCCTGCTCTCACACTAAATGCACTTTAGATGAAATGTCCTGCTGCTTTCTTTACACCTTGTGACACAGTGTGCAGAAGTTATGGGCTCTATCATAACTCCTGCACACTGTGCACCTGTATGTTAGGTGTTAGTTTGGAGCTTTTGTCCACTTTCCTGTTCAGTCAAACACAAAATAATTTAAGTCACTTGAAGCAGAGCCTGGTGTTGAAGAGAAACTAAATAGTGTCACACAACAAAGCGGAAGGAAAACTTGGTTTCCTGTTTATTACACCAGTAGTTCTCCTTTTAGTGTCGAGCAGCCACCTTACATGTCAGGTTTAATAACATTTCACTTCAGGGACCTCCATGTGAAAAGATTTTGGTAGTTAGATGTGAATTCTACAGTTGTTTACTGGAGTTGAGGAGATATCTGTGGAGGAAGGGACACGAAGAAAACAGTAACGTTGGGCCTAAAGCACAAGGTCCGCCATTTAGACGCCTCGATAAAGACGCCTAGAAAACAAAAAACACAATTCGGGCTTGTTTTTCTCGTTAACTTTTGTTGTTGTTCGGACAGAATGAAATAATTGAATAAACGGATGACACAAGAACCCTGGTGATAAGAGTAATAGAGTATTTACAATACCTTTTGGATGTCTGTCGGCTGGTAAAAAATACTGCGACACTGCTGTAAGAATGAAAGTGCAACTGTGCAGCTCCGGAAACTCACCCCCCCCCCCCCGAGTCCAGAAATCCTGTCAACTACAGTTTTTGACGATATGACTCAGAAATCTTACTGTCTGCAAAACTGGAAGCAGAGCAGGTAACAACAAACTCTGCATAATGATAAAAAACATTTGTGTTTAAATTTCTGAATGGCCTTTGCCGCCTCTCTTGCCCTGGTAAAAAACCATAAACCCTCCAGGTGCCTGGCTCACCTGTACCTGCATACACATATATGTAGATTCACCTCATGCCCCAGCTACCCAATACCTTCAAAATAAAAGCATTAATAGGTACTCAAACAATACTAAATATTATAAGCAAACTAAAGGTGTATTCTTCAGAACTAAACAACAAAAAATAACTGAATAATTAGTGATTAAATATTACAAAAATAACAAATAGCTCCACCAAGTATAGTGAATGTATGAAACATTTACTGATGGTGAGATTTTCAATCAATAACTGGTCCCAACATACACTGATCAAATTTACCATCATCACCTCTTTGTTACATAAAGTCATCAACAGGTTAGAATCAAGATCAAACACCTTAAAAAAGTTAATTGTGTTTCCACATAATAATTTCTCTCCTCTCTTTAACCCCTACTTCTCACTTTCACATTAACCCTGCTCCATCAAAAGGATCATTCTCACACACACTGAGTTTACAGGGTGTGAAGGCCCAATATTTAAAGTCATTTTCATCTTTAAGAGACAGAAGTTGATTTTACTGACTTTATGTTCCGTCAGTGTGGATACAAGTGACAGAAAAGATGAATGTGAGCTCAACAAGTTGTAATAATGTTCACAGCTCATAATCAGGTCCACTGTTCTGCTGTGCTGTATGGAGGATACATCAGTCACTGAATGGTTAAAGATCCATCCTGTCTCCTGTCTTGTGAGTTCGACACCCCAGGTGAGTGTTATCCTGAATATTCCTCAAACACTTCCTGTTTTTCAGGCTCTACTCACCTCTTGACATTTATAAACTTTACTGAAAAGGCATCAAGTTGAAGATGAAACATGCTGTGAAACATTTTAAGTGAGATGAAAGTGTTATTTTGTTTTGTTGAATTTTACAGTGACACAAAAGAATAGGAGCACCGTGAGAAGGTTTGGGCACCTCAAGATATTTGAGCTCTCAGACAACCTTTACAGGGTCTCTGTCAGACACAATGGTGGACTCACACATGCAGACTGAGAGGAAATCCAAAGTTCAGGGTGTTTTAATCCAGTCAGGGTCGCTACACAAAGGGCAGTCAGCACAGGCAGAGGTATCCAAATCAACAGGCATAAACTCACTGGTCTAAATACCAAAAGGTCAATCTGATGAGGAGGACACACTGGGAAGAACACTGGAAAGCTCACACGCAGGACAAGACGATGGAGCAGAGAACAAAGGGAAGACTCAGACTTATATACACTCTGACAGGGGAGATAACGACACACAGGTGAAAGCAATCACACAGGTCAGATCACTGCAAACAAAGCACATGAAGACTTTATTTATTAGACCTTGTTATACAGTAAACTACCCAACTGTTGATATCAGCAGATTTAAAGATTAGTCGATTAATGAAATACTCCTAATGTGACTGTGAGCTTTAATCTGCTTTGGTTTTTAACACTTTAATTATACAAGTTTCTCAGGAAGCAGCAGATTTTTATACCAGTGTTCCTGGTTCATTGTGTCTGTAACTCTAAATGGAGACATCAGCTTTCCAAATGTATCACAAAAAAGTTACTTTTGTTTGCACATGACAATTTCTCTCCTCTCTTTAACCCCTACTTCTCACTTTCACATTAACCCTGCTCCATCAAAAGGATCATTCTCACACACACACTGAGTGTTTACAGGGTGTGAAGGCTCCAATATTTAAAGTCATTTTGATCTTTAAGAGACAGAAGTTGATTTTACTGACTTTATGTTCCGTCAGTCCAGATACAAGTGACAGAAAAGATGAATGTGATTGTGCTGAAAAAGTTTTAGTCATGTCCACAGATTCATCTAAATATTTCAGACTGTGTGTGAAACAATGTAAATGAGGTTAACAGATTAAACTCAAAGGTCGTCTGAAGACCCGACCAAATCTTCATCATCTGACACAACGTGTTTCTTCTCTGAGGAAGAAAAGTCCATCCCACTGCAGGTGAGATAATCAGAGTTATGATGCTGCTTTATGAGGATGAAAATAAACATTAAAAGCAACATAATTCAAACATGATAACAGTGTGTGGAATGATGCAAAAGATGTTATGCATGACTTCATTATATGAGCTAATTCTCTGACACAATGGTTGTAAAATAATCATAATAATCAGACTTGTGTGTGTAAAATATCACTGCATGCAGTTACACTTTGATGATAATAAAAACTTACATGACAGAGACTCTGTCTTTGAAATCAATCATTCTGCCAGTTGACTGATCACTCTTCAAGGACACACCAGAGTCAATGGCCACCATGACTGTCATACTCCTCCTAATAAATGAGACACAAAGAGCAGCAGGGTGGGAAATGAGATGATCAGACATCCAGACACATCAACTGATGGATACACAGAAACTACTGAGTAGACATCAGAGAAGTTCAGTAAAAGTTGATTCTGTTCCCACTGAATGATTCCTCTCCTCTTTTTAAAGATGTTCCTCCTAATTCTCACTTTAACATTAATTATTAGATTATTATGAGGGAGCAGAGGTCCTAATATTTTCAGTCATTTCCATCTTCCAGGAAAGGAAGTTGATTTTACTGACCAATGAAATTAAATTACAGGTCACACAGTAATAAAAGCACTTTAGTTAACACAGATACTAAAGTTATAAAGTAATATAATAATGACTTACCTTGACTCTGACCAGTTGGCCCCCATGTTCACACTGAGCCCTGCAGAGTGTGGTTATGAGCTCTATGACTGCCTTCTTTATGCTGCAAGTTTAATAAGTAACTGTATGAGAATATGCATATTTGTCATCACTATAAAATATTTACAGCCTGATTTACTTGGAACATTAACATAGTGACATGTTGTCTGTTCCACATTACTGCTGCTGTATGTTAGGTGTTAGTTTGGACTGTTCCCCATTTTTTTTTTAAAGACAAAACAAATAAATTAAATCCTTTATTTTATTTGTTGATCAGACAGAATGAAATAACTGAATAAATGAATGACACAAGAACCCTGGTGATAAGAGTAATAAAGTATTTACAGTACCTTTTGGATGGTAAACAGCACTGCGTCACTGCTGCTCAAAATGAAACTAAATTTCCTCAAAACGCCGTTATCTCTGGCTGCCTGCTGCCTCCTGCTTCCTGCCCCACCCAGAGCCGACCCTCCTGATCAGTGAATTAAGCGGCTGCTGAGGGCCCCTCAGACACTAGGGGGCCCCAGATGGATGCACAGTAAACTGAATTGACTGTGGTTCATATTTCTTGATGGTGTCTAATAATAAAGGCTCAAAAACTGTGAAGGTCAGAATATGAACAGAATGAAAGGGTTAAAAAATCATGCTAAACTAAAGCTGCGTTGGTAAATAATATTAGTTACCCCTACATGCATTTTCTGTTGGCATTGTTTCCTGTTTACAGTCATTGTTATTGGAGTAAATAAATAAAGTAATTAATATCATCAAGGTGGTTAACCTGAATCCCAGCCTAGTAACCGTGGTAACTTATGCTGCTGGGCAAGAATGTTATTGTGGCTCCAACAAATAGAGTGCAATAAATGAATCAATAAAATAAGAGGTTTATACAACTAGTGTAAGAATAGAAGTGAAAATATGAACTACAAGAGCAATTAAAGACAAAGTGAAGATGTAAAGTGACAGTGGTGAGGTTATTAGCAGCAAGTCAGCAAGTCTAGTATGTACCTGTATGTACACAATGAACATGACAGTAATATATAATGTGGTAACTGTTGTCTGTATCAGGTATTAAGATGGCTACATGATAGAAATATAATGTGGTATTTATCTGAACGTAGGAGAAACAGCAGTTTGAAAGGATCTGAGCTTCAGTCAGAGAGAGGGAAATACCTCATTGGCTGAGCTCTGAAACAGTCACATGACTCTTTGTTCAGTCACCAGCTGCTTTCATTTGTGGCTTCACACACTTCCCTCCTTCAGACACACTTCACATTGTGTAGCTTTCTACTTGACTCCAGTCAAAGTATCAGTGAGAGGCTCAGTAAAGGAGTGTGACACCTGTTTGATACACAATGATCCATGTAGGAGTGAAGTCTGTTCCTTAAAGCTACTGAGGTATGTAACCCAGGAGTGAGCTGGCTGATGGGCTGGCTTTGGTTTGATGTTGTGCTGTGTGTTGTGTTCAGTCAACGATCTGCAGGCTTTGCTTAGAAGATAATAATATTCATCTTTATTTGCTCAAACATGTATCAAAGTCAATAAAGTCCACTTCCATTGTTTGTTCAATCAGTAGGTTACAACAAACTCAGCATAATGATTAAATGTTTAAACTGATTTGTGAATGTATCGTGATGCAGGAAGCATCAGCAGGCATGATAATATGAAGAGACCATCAGGAGCAGCTGCTGATGGGAGCCTCAAGATGTTTTCATCCCACTTCAGACGACAGCTCCTGGTTTGTGTCGTGCTCTTTTTGATAGAAACAGGACATTATTTAAAACGTAAACAGTATGTACTAAGATTTAAGCTGCAGGTGGATGAAATGTAATATGTCAATTTTATTGAAACTATAACAAGTAAAGGGAATGTGTGAATAATTTACTGATGGTGAAATTTTCTATAAATAACACAGCATCAGAGAAGTTCAGTAAAAGTTGATTCTGTTCCCACTGAATGATTCCTCTCTTTTATCAACACAGACTTTTACAGTAATCACTTATCACTTAAACAATAATCCTGATCCATCGTATGGGATCATTATGAGGGTGCAGAGGCCCAAACATTTACTGTCATTTCATCTGGAACAAAAGGAAGTTGATTTTACTGAAGCTTAGCAGAAATGATTTCAGGAATACTCCCTCAAATTCTCCTCCTGTCTCTTCCAACTTGATCAGCTGACTGTGGGCGTTCACTCTTTGACTTAAACCAACTACATGTTGCCAAGATCTCAGTAAGCCAAACAGATTGTTGCTGTCAAACTTTAAACCGTTCTCTTAGTTTGGACTGTTGGTCATTAAAATATCAGATCCTTAAAACAATAAATCTTTGTTACTTTGAATACACTGCTCAAAGAAATCAAGGGAGTACTTAATGGTCACGGTCTAACACCAAGTCAGTTAAACTTCAGGGATATCAATCTGTCCATTCAGGAAACACAAGTGATTGTGAATCAGTTTCAGCTGCTTTGGTGCAAATCAAAGTGACTACAGGTGCAATGGAGAGGCAAAAGCAAAACAAGCCCCAAAAAGGGGATGGTTTTACAAGTGGTGCTCTCTCCTGATCCTTCCTGACCGATTCTCCTGTAGTTTGGTCTTCTGCTAGTGTCCTTGTTACTACTGGTAGCATGAGGTGGGACCTGCAGCCCAATCAGCTTGCACAGGTAGTCCAGCTCCTCCAGGATGGTCACATCCACCATACGTGTGGTCGCAGGAAGGTTTGTTGTGTCTCCCAGCACAGTCTCAAGAGCATGGAGGAGATACCAGGAGACCGGCTGTTACACAAGGAGAGCTGGACAGGGTCGTAGAAGGGCATCAACCCAGCAGTCATGTTAGGTACCAGGATGAAATCCTCAGAGCGACTGTCACACCTTAGGCTGATGCAGAGGGCCCTGGGTTCCTCCTGGTGCAGTGTGTAGGCAGTTCCTGGATGACGAAGGCATTGATGCCATTGACTGGCCCCTCTCATTTCCCTGACACTAAATCCAATTGAGCACCTACGAGTCGTTACATTGATGCAGCTTTACAGTTGTAAGACTGCACTTTTTTGTTTCCAATGGGTTAAATCATACTAGTTTCAAAAACCTTACAGTTGTAAGTATATTAGTGGTATGTAAATTTATGTTACAGTAATATTTGAGACTGTGTGTGAAACAATATAAATGAAGTTAACAGATTAGACTCACTGATTGTCCGAAGGGTTTGTTCAAATCTTTAACAGCTGACATGTCAGAGTAAAAGTCCACCTGCCTGCAAATGAGATAATCAGAGTTATGATGCTACTTTATGAAGATGAAAATAAACATTAAAAGCAACATAATTCAAACATGATAACAGTGTGTGGAATGATGCAAAAGGTGTTATGCATGACTTCATTATTATTAGATCATTACCAGACACAAAGATTATTATGAAGGTGCAAAGGCCCAAATATTTGCAGTCAGTTTGATCTTCCAGAACAGGAAGTTGATTTTACTGACTTTAACGTCTGGAGTGTGGATACACATGAAATGAAATTCATGTGAATATATACCCAGAGGAAGGGAAAACTCAAAATAAGATCTTTGTCCAACCTATTTCTCCCAGACGTGACTGAGCTCAGTTTAAGATCAATATGAGATTGTGACCATTTTTTCATACTTCTTTAATTCAGCTGCTGAGAAATAACCTTCCTCTTGTCTCCCCAGAGGAAAATGTGCTGCTCACCACAATGTTTTCTTTGTCTTGTCAGACAGAACTCATCTTCTTATTTGGAGATTACTACATTCTCATCTGTTTCTCATAAGCCCTTATAGAATCAACAAGTAGTGTGAAAGTGCTCTGAGTGGTCAGACGACTAGAGAAGTGCTGTGCAAGTCCATCTGTTCTTTTGCTCCTTATTTCTCCTGGGAGGGATGTTTAGGAAAACAGATCAGAATGTAGGTTTATGTCTGATGAGACAAAGTAAAGACTGTGGTCAGCAGCCAATTATTTCCTCTGGGTATACATTAATAATATGCTTAGCTAAGAAAACAACATCTTTAAACCTGAACTGCACTGAGGAACAGTAAACTTGTCTTCACAGGTCACGTAGCAACAGCAGCACGTTAGCTAACACATGCTACAATTATAAAGTAACATAATAATGACTGACATCATCAGACTTGTGTGTGTGCAAAATATCAGTGAATGCAGTTACATTTTAATGATGATAAAAGCTTACACGGGAAGGGAGTGTGTCCTTTTGGGCATAGAGGGACTGGACACCTGCAGTCCCATAGCCACGCTAGTAAACAAGACACAAAGAGCAGCAGGGTGGGAAATGAGATGATCAGACATCCAGACACATCAACTGATGGATACACAGAAACTACTGATTTACAACTCTGAGTCTGTTTAGAGGGCTGTAAAGGACCAAGTGTGAAAACACCCTGAGTTTACTGACAGGTCAGAAGTGCAGTAGAACAAACTTGTAAGTTCAGTCAAAGCAGATATTGTTCCTACAGAACAATTAATCTCCTCATTATAAAGTACTTTCCTCCTAAAGGAAGTTGATTTAGTGTCTTTGTGGATACAAATAAAATAAAATGACACAGGTCACAAATAAAAGCACTTTAGTTAACACAGATACTGAAGTTATAAAGTAATATAATAATGACTTACCTTGACTCCATCTGGTCACTTTCCATGGTCCCTGCAGAGTGTGGTCTCTGCTGCTGCTCTGAGCTGTAACACAACACACACCTGCTGAGTGCTGACCTCTGACTCTGGAGTAAACAGGACACATTTGTATCACCTGTGCTTTTCCTGCAGCTACAACTCAAAACATCTGCTGAGAAAAAGACGCCACAAATACTATTAACAGCACCTTTGACTTTTGACTATGACACATTAGAAACACACCCTGCTCTCACACTAAATGCACTTTAGACGAAAAATGAAAGTGAAAAACTTTACAAGTGCTGGAGCCTTGTGACACAGTGTGCAGAAGTTATGAGCTCTATCACTGCTTTCTTTATGCTTCAGATCTAATAAGAAGCTGTGTATCTGACCACCTCCAAAGCTCAGAAGTTTATTGTTCTAATAAGAAGTTTTTCACATTATAACAACATATTTTCACGTTAAAACATGATAACTTATATTGTAAAAACGTATAAAGTTCCACATTATAACGTGATAATTGCTCTTGTTAGGACACTAAGAGTTGCACATTATAATGCAATATTTGGTGTCAGGAGGAGGTGCATCCATATACTGCGGCTGTGATTTGACACTTGGCTATTTGCAATGAACAGGCATCAACATGGCCCAAAACATGGAGACCATCAAACTATATTGTTATAACCAGTAAATATATTGTTCTAACATGGACAACTTCTTGTTACAACAATAAACTTTTCACATTATAATGTTAAACTCATCCATTATTTCTTTCCTGACGTGGCAGCAATAGGCTTCCGAACAGCAATAAGACTCAGAGGCCATTAAACAGAGGCCTCAACGACCGCGGCCCCCAAAAGGTTTACTGACACACTTTGTTAGTTTGGAGGTTTAGAGTTTTCTGTCCAGTGAAAGGACCAAATAACTGTCAGCTGCAGGAGATAACAGTGTTGAAGTTAAAGCAGGTAACACAAAGATGACTTGTTTCACTTGTTCATTTCCATTTCAAGACAAAGAACACGAGGAAACAACGCCTACAAACCTCTGAAGCGTTTTTCCCCCAAACAGGATGAAATAATTGATGACACGATGACACAAGGACCCTGGCCATAAGATTAATATAATAATAAAGTGTATAAAAGATGTTGTTACAATACCTTTAAGTGGGAAAAACAACTGCGCCACAGGTGAAAGACGATCACAGATGAGGGAGGAGCACAGGTGAGGGAGGAGCACAGGTGAAGGATGATCACAGGTGAGTGAGGAGCACAGGTGAGAGGTAAACTGGTTCAGGCGCAGCTCTTGAGAGTCACTTCGTCATTTACATTCCAGAGCTGTAATGGAGGAGAAACAAACACTGGGTGTGTTCTGAAGCGCAGACTTTATTTTTGTACTTTCAGTAGGTACTGCAGCTGCCCTTAAACAGCTTGTACTGTTGCATGCAGTGTGCTCACAGTGTGCTCACAGTGTGGACACAGTGCTGTCTCATATCAGGCTCGTTGGAGATGAACTCAGATCAGGCAGCTGCAGCAGGAGGAGGAGCAGTCTGACAGTTTGCCAACATTTCCCAGCAGCCTTCAGTCTGTACTGTAGTGTAGTGGATAGTGCCGGCGCCCCATGTGTAGAGGTGATGCCTCGCTGCAGCGGTTGCAGGTTCGACTCTGGCTTGCAACCCTTTGCTGCATGTCAACCCCCACACTCTCTCTCTCTCTCTCTCACCCCATTTCACTCTGTCCTGTCCATTAAAGGCAAAAAGCCCAAAAAATAATCTTTAAAAAAAAACGTTGCATGTTAATCTCAGGTAAGTTTCCACTCAACAGTTTGAGTCAACCACAGGTTAGTGTCCATCTAACAATTCAGTGTCCAAGTTTCCATTCAGCAACTTTAGTTTCCACGCTACAAACTATTTATGCTGCCACACTTGACGGTTTAAAAACCTGTTTGCTTACCCGGTCACACACCTGCTGCTCATCACCTGCACCTTACCTGTGTTACCTGTGTTTCCCTGCTCTAGTACGCCACCCTGTGTACAAACAACAAAACTGCATCTATTCACGTGAAGAATGTTACTGTGGCTCCAACAAATAGAGAAGTGCAATAAATGAATAAATGACATAAGCTACTGAGGTATGTAACCCAGGAGTGAGCTGGCTGATGGGCTGGCTTTGGTTTGATGTTGTGCTGTGTGTTGTGTTCAGTCAACGATCTGCAGGCTTTGCTTAAAAGATAATAATATTCATCTTTATTTGTTCAAACATGTATAAAGGTGAATAAAGTCCACTTTCTTTGTTTCCATCAACAAACCAAACACACAGCTTACAGAGTGAAAGTAAAATCTTAAGTGCCACAGTGGTTACATAAAGAGCAGATTATAACATACACAAGAAACAGATACATTAATACAAAAGTCTGTCAGACTACGTCACATTTTCCAGTGTTTTGACCAAGATAGAAGGTTTGTTGTGTGTTGTTTATTCACTGGTTGGCTCTGCCATCATATGGGTTTAGCCTACAGTGTAAATTACCTTAGAGTTCTCAAATTACATTGCGTTATATACCATTTATTTTCACTATGAGCATTAATCATTATTTTTTACTTTTATTAGAATTGAAATAATATATGTATCTATTCTTTCTGCTGACGGGAGCCTCAACCATGTTTCCATCCCACTTCAGACGACGGCTCCTGGTTCATCTCCTCCCTTTTTGATAGAAACACAGGATATTATTTAAAATGTAAACAATGGGTAAAAATAAAATGTAATAATATGTCTGTGCACTTTGGGAATATATAGATTTAATGGAAACTAATTAAAAATATATATATATCACAAATTAAACAATATATGTATATATATATGTAAAGAGATCAGAAAGTAGTAATGTCCAAATAAGAAGATGATTTATGTCTGATGAGACAAAGTAAAGACTGTGGTCAGCAGCCAATTATTTCCTCTGGGTATACATTAATAATATGCTTAGCTAAGAAAACAACATCTTTAAACCTGAACTGCACTGAGGAACAGTAAACTTGTCTTCACAGGTCACGTAGCAACAGCAGCACGTTAGCTAACACATGCTACAATTATAAAGTAACATAATAATGACTGACATCATCAGACTTGTGTGTGTGCAAAATATCAGTGAATGCAGTTACATTTTAATGATGATAAAAGCTTACCTGGGAGAGACTCCTTCTTTGAAATGAACTGGTTCAGCTGTTGACCCATCACTCTTCAAGGACACACCAGAGTCAATGGACTCCATGCTTCCCGTAGCCCTCCTAGTAAACAAGACACAAAGAGCAGCAGGGTGGGAAATGAGATGATCAGACATCCAGACACATCAACTGATGGATACACAGAAACTACTGAGTAGACATCAGAGAAGTTCAGTAAAAGTTGATTCTGTTCCCACTGAATGATTCCTCTCTTTTATCAACACAGACTTTTACAGTAATCACTTATCACTTCAACAATAATCCTGATCCATCGTATGGGATCATTATGAGGGTGCAGAGGCCCAAACATTTACTGTCATTTCATCTGGAACAAAAGCAAGTTGATTTTACTGAAGCTTAGCAGAAATTATTTCAGGAATACTCCCTCAAATTCTCCTCCTGTCTCTTCCAACTTGATCAGCTGACTGTGGGCGTTCACTCTTTGACTTAAACCAACTACATGTTGCCAAGATCTCAGTGAGCCAATCAGATTGTTGCTGTTCACAAAAAAGAAATCAAATGCACTCCTGTCTAACTTATTTGTTCTAATTTGACATCATTTGAACATTTTGGTTTTATGGTAACCTCTAAAGACACAGTGATGATTTTAATCATCTAATAATCTAATTAAGACTAAACAATGTTTTTATCCATGAGTTTGCTTATTAGTCACTAAATGGTTAAAGATCCATCCTGTCTCCTGTCTTGTGAGTTCGACACCCCAGGGTGAGTGTTATCCTAAATATTCCTCAAACACTTCCTCCTGTTTTTCAGGCTCTACTCACCTCTTGACATTTCTAAACTTTATTGTGCACCATGTCAATAAATGTATTTCTCTCTTAAATGGAGTCTCTCCTGACTGAACTGACTTTAGTGTCTGTCAGTCCAGATACAAGTGACAGAAAAGATGAATGTGACTGTGCTGAAAAAGTTTTAGTCATGTCCACAGATTCATCTAAATATTTCAGACTGTGTGTGAAACAATGTAAATGAGGTTAACAGATTAGACTCACTGATCATCTGGAGACTCAAAGAAACCATCATCTGACACATCGTGCTCCTCCTCTGAGGAAGAAAAGTTCGACCTGCAGCAAGTGTGATAATCAGAGTTATGATGCTTCATGAGGATGAAAATAAACATTAAAAGCAACAGAATTCAAACATGATAACAGTGTGTGGAATGATGCAAAAGGTGTTATGCATCATGTCATTATATGAGCTAATTCTCTGACACAATTGTTGTAAAATAATCATAATAATCAGACTTTTGTGTAAAATATCACTGCATGCAGTTACACTTTGATGATAATAAAAACTTACATGTGAGAGACTCTGTCTTTGAAATCAATCGGTTGACCTTTTGACTGATCACTCTTCAAGGACACATCAGAGTCAGGGGACTCCGGCCTTCTCGTAGCCCTCCTAGTAAACAAGACACAAAGAGCAGCAAGGTGGGAAATGAGATGATCAGACATCCAGACACATCAACTGATGGATACACAGAAACTACTGAGTAGACATCAGAGAAGTTCAGTAAAAGCTGATTTTGTTCCCACTGAATGATTCCTCTCTTCTTTATAAAGATGTTCCTCCTAATTCTCACTTTAACATTAATTATTAGATTATTATAAGGGAGCAGAGGTCCTAATATTTTCAGTCATTTCCATTTTCCAGGAAAGGAAGTTGATTTTACTGACTAGTGTCAGTGTGGATACAAATAAAACAAAAATACACAGGTCACACAGTAACAAAAGCACTTTAGTTAACAAAGATACTAAAGTTATAAAGTAATATAATAATGACTTACCTTGACGAGTTGCCCCCCATGTTCACACTGAGCCCTGCAGAGTGTGGTCTCTGCTGCTGCTCTGAGCTGTAACACAACACACACCTGCTGAGTGCTGACCTCTGACTCTGGAGTAAACAGGACACATTTGTATCACCTGTGCTTTTCCTGCAGCTACAACTCAAAACATCTGCTGAGAAAAAGACGCCACAAATACTACTAACAGCACCTTTGACTTTGACTATGACACATTAGAAACACACCCTGCTCTCACACTAAATGCACTTTAGATGAAAGGTGAACGTGAAAAGACGGTCACAGTCAAATGTGAAAGACTTTACAAGTGCACAAGCAGAATGTTTGTTGTCCTGCAGCTTTCTTTACACCTTGTGACACAGTGTGCAGAAGTTATGAGCTCTATGACTGCCTTCTTTATGCTGCCAGTTTGATAAGTAGCTGTTTGAGAATATGCATATTTGTCATCACTATATAAAATATTTACAGCCTGATTTACTTGGAAGATTAACATAGTGACATGTTGTCTGTTCCACATTACTGCACCTGTATGTTAGGTGTTAGTTTGGAGCTTTTGTCCACTTTTCCTGTTCAGTCAAACACAAAATAATTTAAGTCACTTGAAGCAGAGCCTGGGGCCTATTGCACAAAACTAGGATAAGGGATTAAGCTGGGATATCTTGGTTATCCTGGCTCAACTTATCTGTGATTTGGTTGCACAAAAGCGGGATAGTGGAAAGCGGGATGTGTTATGACATAAGTTACCATGGAGATTTATTCTGTGGAGCTAGCCTGCTCCAGACCAGGCTAAGTTCCAGGATCTATTTTATCTCATCCCTCATCTCAGTCAGCAGTCACCACAAACGGAAACCAATAGTTATTCCACTGCCCACTGCACATTGTTATCACATTCAACCACACCCACTGTCATTATTTAAACATTTGTGATCATTAATTGCAATCATTTTAGATAAATGATGTTTTTAGATGATTTTGCAATCATTAGATAATTTACAGTTTCCCCATAGACTATATATAAAATACACATCCCATATAAATATAAATACACATCAAAGAGTAACACGATGGTCCTTTATTGAATAAGGATAAATCAAAGCAAGTAAACCATCAGCTCCTTTCAAAACTGAAGTCACACAGTGACTCTACAAGACAGAAAGCACAGAATCACAGTATATTATACAACACAAGAATAAATACACATTCAAAGGTCTGTATATGATACACCCTGCATGTCTGCACACTGAAATAAATGCAGGACAAATCCATACACAACAAATGAACAGACAAATGAATGGACGCAGTAGCAGCACAGGCCACAGTGATGTCACATGCCCTCAAAGGGCTGACCCTTAAGTGGTGAAGACAGTGAAAGCGTGCCTTCGGGAGGCCAAAGGTCATTTCGATCCTGGCCCTTGTCCTGGCATGGGCATGATTATAGGCCTGCTGTGCTTCCTGAGGGTCTGTGTATGGTGTGAGGAGAAAAGGCCCCCAGCAACACACCAGAGAATTCACCTGTCAATACAAAATCTCATCATCACAACCTCATAAATAGAGTGACATTCTTGACACAGCCATGATGTAAAAGGTGGTTATTAATAGAGGTTGTGTGGCTCACCTTGTGATAGGCGCTGATAGACTCCAGAGGGCCGAAAGACTTGGGAGTCATGGACCGAGCCAGGCCACTTTGCCAGAACATTGCTGATCAGATAGTCAGCATTGCAGACCATCTGAAATTATAAAATGAAGACTATTAAACCAATCAATGCACATCACAAGCAATGCACAGTGTTCATTAATTGACAATATCAAAAAGTCATGTTCAACTGAACATTAATGCTGTGAAAGGATTTCATATATATATATATATATATATATACAGTCATGGAAAAAATTATTAGACCACCCTTGTTGTCTTCAATTTCTTGTTCATTCTAATATCTGGTACCACTAAACGTATAATACAATGAACACAACAAAAAATGCAGCTGGTCACATAATACTTTATGTCCTATTTGACATTCTTAAGCTTAATTGATTCCCAGGGTATATAAGAGGCCATTTCATGTCACAAGCAGCACTGCACATGCAAAGGCCTAGAGTGGTTTCCTGCTTACATTCAAGCCGTAGCACAACTCAGAAGTTGTCAGCTCTCACATAATGCCTAAAACAACAGAATTATGTGAAGCCACAAAGGCAGCCATCTTGGCACTGCTGGAAATTGGCATGAGTGAGAGACAGGTAGCGAAAAAACTGAAGATCTCCAAGACAGCCGTTCATTACAACAAAAAAAAACAAGCTGAACATGGCACTACCAAATTGCTACCTGGCCGTGGCAGGAAACGTCTTTCTACCCCACGAGATGACCGTGCACTCATCCGTTCCTGTGTCAGGAATCGTCGTCAGACCTCCAGGGACCTTAAAAATGAGTGGGCACTGTCGAGAAATGTGACTTGTTTGGCAAGGACAGTTCGAAACCGACTTGTTGAAGCTGGTTTGAAGTCACACAGAGCACGCAAGAAGCCCTTCATCAATGAAAGGCAGAGGAAGGCCCGGTTACTCTTTGCTCGAGACCACAAGGATTGGACTGTTGATGATTGGGCTAAGGTTCTCTTCAGTGATGAATCCAATTTTGAATTGATGCCCACTCCAGCCAACTTACTGGTTAGGAGGAAGCCTGGAGAAGCTTACAACCCAGACTGTCTTGCCCCTACAGTAAAACATGGGGTGGATCAGTCATGATCTGGGGTTGTTTCAGTCTGAGTGGAACAGGGCAAATGCAATTGTGTGAAGGCCGAATGAACCAGGTCATGTACAGGACTACCCTTGAAAACAGTCTTCTTTCATCAGCTGGAAAACTCTTTCCTGCCTCGAATGACTGGATTTTCCAACAAGACAATGCCCCTTGCCACACGGCAAGGTCAGTTAAAGCCTGGATGGAGAACCACAACATTCGCACCATGCCTTGGCCTGCTCAATCACCAGATCTTAATCCAATTGAAAACCTGTGGAAAATCATCAAACTCAAAATGGAGAACCACAAGCCCAAAAACAAAGAAAATTTGTTTGAATTTGTCCCAACAGGAATGGGCTGCTGTGACAGCAGAACAATGTCAGAAGCTGGTGGAGAGCATGCCAAGACGCATGGCTGCAGTCATCAAAAACAATGGTTATGCAATCAAGTATTAACTCTTGTGTGTATCATGTGTTTAAAGCAAACAGAAAAGAAAACATGGAATGCTTAAAAGTAGTGTTTTTGGCGGTACAATGCCATAGCTATTGATGTAAGAATTTAAGTAATTTTGGTTATTATCAAGAAAACCATGGAAAATGAATAGTTCTTAGTTCTTAAATTAAACTCTCATGAGCTATTTTTGTTGTTATCATTATAATTGTCCAAACAAATGTACCTTTAGTTGAGCCAGGCATTAAAATTAACAAGAAATTGAAGAAAACAAGGGTGGTCTAATAATTTTTTCCATGACTGTATATATATATATATATATATATATATATATATATACACACACACATATACACTTATGATCAATCAGGACACACACACACACACACACACACACACACACACACAATGAAACAGCAGAGGAGCAAACACAAGATAAGATAAGATAAGAGGAACTTTATTTATCACAAAGGGAAATTCAATTAAGTCAGTGAGCTCATCTATTTATCAAAGAGTTATACAGTCTGATGGAGTTACATTTACACTATTTCACTCATATCTGCAGTCAGTTTCACTTACAATTTAAACTGATTCATAATCAGAGTACAACTACGTTTTCGGAGATCTTAATTAACTATTTGGCTTGTAATTGATGGTTTCAGCGGAGCAGTGAGTGTGTATTGGTGCACTACTTACACATTCAGGCGGTCTGCAACACTTTGACACGCTTTCTCTCGTTGTTTTATAACTGTGGCGGTGTCGCTTTTCTTTTGATTTGATCCTTTACCTCTTCGTAAGCCTCCACGAGGATTTCTGCCTCCGACGGGGCAAAGTACGCCGCTCTTGTTGTCATAGTGAATCGGTGAATCGGTGATCGATGGCGGGGTCTATTTGAGGAAGCCGCGTGCGCGCACTGATCCAGGATTGGTTTCACCTGGCTTGATGAATCCGTGTCTGCTCATCCTGGTTTGGTGTTTGTGCAGCCAATTAAGCCTGGACGACCTTGTTTTGGATTCGTTGAACCCAGTTCAGTCATTTATCCTGGATGTCTGAATCCTACTTTTGTGCAATAGGCCCCTGGTGTTGAAGAAAAACTAAATAGTGTCACACAACAAAGGGGAAGGAAAACTTGGTTTCCTTGTTTATTACACCAGTAGTTCTCCTTTTAGTGTCGAGCAGCCCCCTTACATGTCAGGTTTAATAACATTTCACTTCAGGGACCTCCATGTGAAAAGATTTTGGTAGTTAGATGTGAATTCTACAGTTGTTTACTGGAGTTGAGGAAATATCTGTGGAGGAAGTGACACGAAGAAAACAGTAACGTTGGGCCTAAAGCACAAGGTCCACCATTTTCTAAAGACGCCCCGAAAACAAAAAAACACGCTTGTTTTTCTCGTTAACTTTTGTTGTTGTTCGGACAGAATGAAATAACTGAATAAACGGATGACACAAGAACCCTGGTGATAAGAGTAATAAAGTAATAGAGTATTTACAATACCTTTTGGGAGTCTCTCTGGTGGTAAAAAAAAAATACTGCTGTAAGGATCAAAGTGAAACTGTGCAGCTCCGGAAACTCAACCCCCCCCCCCCCCCCCCCTCTGCTCACACACACACACACACACACACACACACACTGATAATGCAGTCAGAACAGATTTGTATCTTCCTGCAACATTTGCTGAGAAATAATAAACTCTAAATTATTAGACATGATACCCACAAGGTAAACCCTTGGTGTTAGTGCAGAGACATTATGCATTATGGAGGGGTTATATTATATGTGGCAGGTTGCATGTTGAGCCTGGTAGGACAACAGCTGTGTGTGATGAAGAAGAGCACGACAACCTACAGTGGCTGCAAAAGTTTGGCCCCCTGGATTCTTTTACTGTGAATAGTTGAGTACAGAAAGTCTGTCAGACTATGTCACAGTTTCTGATATTTTGACCAAGATGGAAGGTTTGTTTTGTGATGTTTATTCATGTGTTAGCTCTGCCATCATATGGGTTTAGCCTACTGTGTGAATGGCTGAAGATGTCTCACAATATATCGTCTTAAATACCATTTTTACCATGTACATGTATTATGTTGTCTAAACTTTTAGCAAACTTTTAATTATATATGTATCTATTTTTTATTTATTGTAAATGCAGCCTTGTCATTTCAGATTAGTTCTGAATTAGTTTTGCATCTGTTTATATTGTTGTATAATTGTTTGAAAGAATGCAACATTCAATATTCCTGCTTGAATCTGTAGTGTTGAATTCTTCTAAATAAAGTTTAAAAATAGTCCTTCTGGGTCAAACACCTGACAGCAACAGTGACTTTCCTGCCTTTATTCCTGAGCCCAAGATCCCAGCACAGCGGCACCAAAGTTACAGTTCAGTTAATCATATTTACATATCTAAAATATTCGGCTCATACAATCCAGCTCGAGTCCAGAAATCCTTTCAACTATTTATTTGAAAAGGTAAAAAAAAACATTTGCAGATGGCAGATTACAAAGGACGTGGTATAAAAGGGGAAAATGCACTCAGCAAAAAAAAAACTTTGCTCATATTAATTATCTCCACCTGCACATAATACTGACATGGCTCGGGAATCTTACTGCCTGCAAAACCTGAAGCATAGCAGGTTAGCAAGCACGATAATAATAATAATAATAATAATAATAATAATAATAAGACACTAGAAATCTTAAAATAGAGCAAGTTAGAATAAAAAACAGCAAAACACAGAAACGTATTTAAAAGCTAATTTAAAAAGGTGAGTTTTGAGCATGGTCTTGAATGTTGGGAGGTGTGTGCAGATATGGATGGGTTTGGGGAGTGAGTTCCAGAGGGAGGGGGCAGCGATGGAGAAGGCCCTGTCTCCCAGGTTCAGTGCTTGGTCTGAGCAGGTTGTGAGAGGAGATTTCCTTTGGATGAGCGGAGGTTGCGGGAGGGGGTGTGGTGGTGGAGTAGGTGTGTGAGGTAGGAGGGTACCTGGTTGTTGAGTGCTTTGTGTGTGAGGAGGAGGATTTTACTGTATGCGATGTGTGATGGGGAGCCAGTATAGGTTTTGGAGGACGGGGGTGATGTGGTCTCGGGAGCGGGTGTGGGTGAGCAGGCGGGCAGCGGAGTTCTGGATGTATTGAAGTTTATTGAGGAGTTTGAATGATGAGCCATAGAGCATGCCATTGCAATAGTCTGGTCTATATGTGATAAATGCATGGATGAGGGTTTCTGCAGCAGAAAAGGTGAGTGAGGGGCGGAGACAGGCGATGTTCTTGAGGTGGAAGAAGGCAGTCCTCGTGATGTGATTGATGTGGTGGTCAAACCTTAGCTGGCTGTCGAAGGTGATTCCTAGGTTGCGGATGTGTGGTGAGGGAGACAGAGTGCTGTTATCGAAGGTGAGGCAGAAGTTGTGGGTGGTTTTGGTGCGGGATGTGGGGTCAATGATGATTATGTCCGATTTGTCACTGTTCAGTTGGAGATAGTTTGTTTGCATCCATGATTTTAAATCAGTGAGACAGCTGGTGAGTGTGGAGTGGGTGGTGTTGGTGATGGCTTTGGTGGAGATGTATAGTTGGATGTCGTCGGTGTAGCAGTGGAACTGGGGGCCGTGACGATGGATGATCTTGCCAGGGGGGAGCATGTAGAGGATGAAGAGGAGGGGACCAAGCACCAAACCCTGGGGGACACCTTGGGACAGGGGAGCGGTGGGAGAGGTGCAGTTGTTTATACTGATGAACTGGTGTCAGTTGGTGAGGTGATGTGGAGAGATGATTGCAGACGGGAGAGTAGGATGGAGTGACTGATGGTGTCGAAGGCTGCTGTGAGGTCAATGTTGATGATGATAAAGAGACCATCAGGTGCAGCTGCTGACGGCTGCCTCAACCATGTTTCCATCCCACTTCAGAAGACAGCTCCTGGTTCGTCTCCTCCCTTTTGTGATAGAAACACAGGACATTATTTAAAATGTAAACAGTATGTACTAAGATTTAAGCTGCATACATACATACATATATATATATATATATATATATATATATATACACACACACACATATATATATATATATATATATATATATACACATATATATATATATATATATATATATATATATACACACACACATATATATATATATATACATATATATATATATATATACATATATATAACACACATATACATATACATATATATATATACATATATATATACACACATATATATACACACACACACACACACACACACACACACACATATATATATATATATATATATATATATATATATATATATACACATACATACATACATACATATATATATATATATATATATTATATATATATATATGTATGGTTCTGCTGGGAAACCTTTGGTCCTGGCATTCATGTGGACGCCATGTGACGCCCTCCACCCACCCAAACACCACTGTGGGCTAAGTAACTCAACCTCATAGCAACAGTACTCCCTGATGGCAGTGGCCCCCCAGCAGGAACATGTGTCATGCCACACCACAAAAACTGCCCAGGAATGGCCTGAGGAACGTGACAAAAAGCTCAAGGTGTCGACCTGGCCTCCAAATCTCCCACACACCAATCTGACTGAGCATCTTGGAAAGTGCTGGTACCCCTCCTCACAACTGACAGGTCTCAAATGATTCACTCCGGTGCCAGACACTGCAGGACACCTTCCAGAGGTCATGAGTCCATTCCTTGACAGGTCAGAGAAAAGTTCGATCCAGGGAGGCCCCACCATGGTTTGGTGGTGCCTCTGGGGCACCAGCACATCCCATGGATGCTTGATCAGATTTGGATGTGGGGAATTTGGAGGCAGTGTAGCATGGTGCATTTTCCTGCTGAGGGGCCACTGCCATCAGGGAGTACTGTTGCCATGTGGGGGGGTTACTTAGCCCACAGTGGTGTTTGGGTGGGTCATCAAGTGGCATCCACATGAATGCCATGACCAATGGTCTCCCAGCAGAACACTGCATTGATGATCAATGTTACCCACTTCACCCACCACTGGTTTTAATGTTTTGGCTGATGTGTGAATATGAGTGATGTGACAAAGAGATCAGAAAGTAGTAATGTCCAAATAAGAGGATGATTTATGTCTGATGAGGCAAAGTAAAGACTGTGGTCAGCAGCCAATTATTTCCTCTGGGTATACATTAATAATATGCTTAGCTAAGAAAACAACATCTTTAAACCTGAACTGCACTGAGGAACAGTAAACTTGTCTTCACAGGTCACGTAGCAACAGCAGCACGTTAGCTAACACATGCTACAATTATAAAGTAACATAATAATGACTGACATCATCAGACTTGTGTGTGTGCAAAATATCAGTGAATGCAGTTACATTTTAATGATGATAAAAACTTACCTGGGAGAGACTCCTTCTTTGAAATGAACTGGTTTAGCTGTTGACCGATCACTCTTCAAGGACACACCAGAGTCGATGGACTCCATGCTTCTCTTTCAGCCCACCTAGTAAACAAGACACAAAGAGCAGCAGGGTGGGAAATGAGATGATGAGACATCCAGACACATCAACTGATGGATACACAGAAACTACTGAGTAGACATCAGAGAAGTTCAGTAAAAGTTGTTTTACTGTTCACATTTCTAAACTTTATTGTGCACCATGTCAGTAAATGTATTTCTCTCTTAAATGGAGTCTCTCCTGACTGAACTGACTTTAGTGTCTGTCAGTCCAGATACAAGTGACAGAAAAGATGAATGTGACTGTGCTGAAAAAGTTTTAGTCATGTCCACAGATTCATCTCAATATTTCAGACTGTGTGTGAAACAATGTAAATGAGGTTAACAGATTAGACTCACAGGTTGTCTGAAATTTTTTTCAAAACTTCAACAGTTGACACGTCAGAATCAAAGTCCCCCTGTCTGCAAGTGAGATAATCAGAGTTATGATGCTACTTTATGAGGATGAAAATAAACATTAAAAGCAACATAATTCAAACATGATAACAGTGTGTGGAATGATGCAAAAGGTGTTGTGCATGACTTCATTATTATTAGATCATTACCAGACACAAAGATTATTATGAAGGTGCAAAGGCCCAAATATTTGCAGTCAGTTTGATCTTCCAGAACAGGAAGTTGATTTTACTGACTTTAACGTCTGGAGTGTGGATACACATGAAATGAACTTCATGTGAATATATACCCAGAGGAAGGGAAAACTCAAAATAAGATCTTTGTCCAAGCTATTTCTCCCAGACGTAACTGAGCTCAGTTTAAGATCAATATGAGATAAATAATAATGACTGACATCATCAGACTTGTGTGTGTGTAAAATAGCAGTGAATGCAGTTACATTTTAATGATGATAAAAGCTTACCTGGGAGGGGAACGTTGTCCAGTGTGAATGAAGGAATCATTCATCGAGGACAAACCAGAGCCAAAAGCCTCCACACTTCTCAGAACCATCCTAAAGACACAAAGAGCAGCAGGGTGGGAAATGAGATGATCAGACATCCAGACACATCAACTGATGGATACACAGAAACTACTGAGTAGACATCAGAGAAGTTCAGTAAAAGTTGATTCTGTTCCCACTGAATGATTCCTCTCTTTTATCAACACAGACTTTTACAGTCATCACTTAACACTTAAACAATAATCCTGATCCAGTCATTTGCAGTAATTTAGTAATCTCCAAATAGGAAGATGATTTTTTTTTCTCTTATTTGTCTTTTCCTTGCTCTGTACACTTGTAAGGAAGAAACGTCTGAGAAGCCTACAAGCACAGCAAAACAACTCCTGGTGATTTATTCCTTTGCTCCTTCTTCTAAAGTAACATAACAATGACTGACATCATCAGACTTGTGTGTGTGTAAAATATCAGTGAATGCAGTTACATTTTAATGATGATAAAAGCTTACCTGGGAAGGAAGTGTTGTCGAGGACGAATGAAGGAATCATTCATCGAGGACAAACCGGAGCCAAAAGCCTCCACGCTCTTATGAGCCATCCTAGTAAACAAGACACAAAGAGCAGCAGGGTGGGAAATGAGGTGATCAGACATCCAGACACATCAACTGATGGATACACAGAAACTACTGAGTAGACATCAGAGAAGTTCAGTAAAAGTTGATTCTGTTCCCACTGAATGATTCCTCTCTTTTATCAACACAGACTTTTATAGTCATCACTTATCACTTAAAGAATAATCCTGATCCATCGTATGGGATCATTATGAGGGTGCAGAGGCCCAAACATTTACTGTCATTTTGAAATTCTCCTCCTGTCTCTTCCAACTTGATCAGCTGACTGTGGGCGTTCACTCTTTGACTTAAACCAACTACATGTTGCCAAGATCTCAGTGAGCCAATCAGATTGTTGCTGTCAAACTTTAAACCGTTCTCCTTTCTCTCACTTTGGTCTGTTGTTTTTGAGAAACAGATCAGAAAGTAGTAATCTCCAAATAAGACTTGTGTGTGTGTAAAATATCAGTGAATGCAGTTACATTTTAATGATGATAAAAGCTTACATGAAAGGGGATTGTTGTCTTAAAGGAATGTGGAAACCACTCTTGACAGGTTCAGACGATGTTCTTCTCAGAGCCATGCTAGTAAACAAGACACAAAGAGCAGCAGGGTGGGAAATGAGATGATCAGACATCCAGACACATCAACTGATGGATACACAGAAACTACTGAGTAGACATCAGAGAAGTTCAGTAAAAGTTGATTCTGTTCACATTTCTAAACTTTATTGTGCACCATGTCAATAAATGTATTTCTCTCTTAAATGGAGTCTCTCCTGACTGAACTGACTTTAGTGTCTGTCAGTCCAGATACAAGTGACAGAAAAGATGAATGTGACGGATTCATCTAAATATTTGAAACTGTGTGTAAAACAATGTAAATGAGGTTAACAGATTAGACTCACAGGTCGTCTGGAGACTCGAAGAAACCATCATCTGATACATCGTGCTTCTTCTGGAAGGAAGACAGGTCTAACCAGCTGCAAATGATAATCAGAGACATGATGCTACTTCACCAGTTTGTCTTCACAGGTCACGTAACAACAGCAGCACGTTAGCTAACAGATGCTAAAATTATAAAATAACATAATAATGACTGACATCATCAGACTTGTGTGTGTGCAAAATATCAGTGAATGAGTTACATTTTAATGATGATAAAAACTTACCTGGGAGAGACTCCTTCTTTGAAATTAATCAGTCCATCTCTTGACCGATCACTCTTGAAGGACACACCAGAGTCAAAGGACTCTATGGACAGCCTGCTTCCTTTAGCCAATCTAGTAAACAAGACACAAAGAGCAGCAGGGTGGGAAATGAGATGATCAGACATCCAGACACATCAAATAATGGATACACAGAAACTACTGAGTAGACATCAGAGAAGTTCAGTAAAAGTTGTTTTACTGTTCACATTTCTAAACTTTATTGTGCACCATGTCAATAAATGTATTTCTCTCTTAAATGGAGTCTCTCCTGACTGAAGTGACTTTAGTGTCTGTCAGTCCAGATACAAGTGACAGAAAAGATGAATGTGACTGTGCTGAAAAAGTTTGAGTCATGTCCACAGATTCATCTAAATATTTAAATTTAGTTTAGTTAACAGGTTAGACTCACAGGTCGTCATGATCTCCTAGAAGGTCAATGTCTGGACCAATAAGATCGTCCAGCCTGCAGCAAGTGAGATAATCAGAGTTATGATGCTACTTTATCAGGATGGAAATAAACATTAAAAGCAACATAATTCAAACATGAGAACAGTGTGTGGAATGATGTTAAAGAGGTCACACATGTAGCATGTGAATTTACCAAATATTCATAATGAGGCAACATTTTATTGTTAGTAAACACTTACTTCTCTTCAGGAGAGGGGGGTGTGTCTTTAACATCTGCAGTGCAGCCTTGTGAATCTTTCCTCCTGACAGAAAAACTGGTGATGCAAGAGGGCAGGAACTTTCTCAGACTGACTCTGAAAGAAAGATAATCACACACACAGAATCAGCCCAGTAATCATGTCATTGTCATTTCTTGTAGTGTGTATTTTATTTATTGTACCTGTATGTGGACAGGTGTGTCCTCACCTCAAGTATCTGATCAGTTCAAACACATATATAATGACACATGATAAAATAAACCCTGAAATGTCAGTAGTGCTACAGTGTCAAGATCAGGACTCATCAGACACTCTGGATGTATGTGGTATCATTTATAAAGCCAGATGTTTACTCCTGGAATGACAGCTCTCATAACATACAAAGGCAACAAAGGATGAGCTGATTTTAACTTTAATAAACTGCTGGTCTAGTGTCCTCTCTGGCAGACAAGAGAGAAAAACACCAGGGTGAGAAATGAGATGATCAGACATCCAGACACATCAACTGATGGATACACAGAAACTACTGAGTAGACATCAGAGAAGTTCAGTAAAAGTTGATTCTGTTCCCACTGAATGATTCCTCTCCTCTTTTTAAAGATGTTCCTCCTAATTCTCACTTTA
Organism: Epinephelus cyanopodus; assembly: GCA_026686955.1. NCBI lineage: Eukaryota > Metazoa > Chordata > Actinopteri > Perciformes > Serranidae > Epinephelus > Epinephelus cyanopodus. The sequence continues at coordinate 35,903,654 of CM048928.1, forward strand.
ACATTAATTATTAGATGATTATAAGGGAGCAGAGGTCCTAATATTTTCAGTCATTTCCATCTTCCAGGAGAGAAAGTTGATTTTACTGACTCTAGTGTCAGTGTGGATACAAATGAAATTAAATTATAGGTCACACAGTAACAAAAGCACTTTAGTTAACACAGATACTAAAGTTATAAAGTAATATAATAATGACTTACCTTGACTCCATCTGGTCACTTTCCATGGTCCCTGCAGAGTGTGGTCTCTGCTGCTGCTCTGAGCTGTAACACAACACACACCTGCTGAGTGCTGACCTCTGACTCTGGAGTAAACAGGACACATTTGTATCACCTGTGCTTTTCCTGCAACTACAACTCAAAACATCTGCTGAGAAAAAGACGCCACAAATACTATTTAAGGTGACGTGCGGAAGATTTACAGGGATTTGGTGGCCTCTACTGGTGAACTGCAGATTGCAACCACCTAAAACCTCCCAGCTAGAATTCTCTCATCGTTGAGGAGATTTTTTATCAGGAGCTGAATGATCCACAGAGGTCTCTTCTTTTGACTTTTGACTATGACACATTAGAAAAACACCCTGCTCTCACACTAAATGCACTTTAGATGAAAGGTGAAGGTGAAAAGACGGTCACAGTCAAATGTGAAAGACTTTACAAGTGCACAAGCAGAATGTTTGTTGTCCTGCAGCTTTCTTTACACCTTGTGACACAGTGTGCAGAAGTTATGAGCTCTATCACTGCCTTCTTTATGCTGCCAGTTTAATAAGTAGCTGTATGAGAATATGCATATTTGTCATCACTATATAAAATATTTACAGCCTGATTTACTTGGAAGATTAATGTAGTGACATGTTGTCTGTTCCACATTACTGCCGCTAACTGCTGCCACAGTAAACAGATACTAAAGTTATAAAGTAACATAATAATGACTTACCTTGACTGCATCTGGTCACTTTCCATGGTCCCTGCAGAGTGTGGTCTCTGCTGCTGCTCTGAGCTGTAACACAACACACACCTGCTGAGTGCTGACCTCTGACTCTGGAGTAAACAGGACACATTTGTATCACCTGTGCTTTTCCTGCAACTACAACTCAAAACATCTGCTGAGAAAAAGACGCCACAAATACTATTTAAGGTGACGTGCGGAAGATTTACAGGGATTTGGTGGCCTCTACTGGTGAACTGCAGATTGCAACCACCTAAAACCTCCCAGCTGGAATTCTCTCATCGTTGAGGAGATTTTTATCAGGAACCGAATGATCCACAGAGGTCTCTTCTTTTGACTTTTGACTATGACACATTAGAAACACACCCTGCTCTCACACTAAATGCACTTTAGATGAAAGGTGAATGTGAAAAGACGGTCACAGTCAAATGTGAAAGACTTTACAAGTGCACAAGCAGAATGTTTGTTGTCCTGCAGCTTTCTTTACACCTTGTGACACAGTGTGCAGAAGTTATGAGCTCTATGACTGCCTTCTTTATGCTGCCAGTTTAATATGTAGCTGTAGGGCTGACCCAAAAAAATCGAAGTTTTGAAGCTTCGTTCGATGGCACAGGATTCGATGCCCTGACAAACCCCAGAAAGCAGAGTGCCAGATTTGCAATTGGCATATCACAACTCAACAACAAAATCAAATGGGAAATCACTTGAAAAACAGAAGTAGTAATTAAAAAAGAAAAAAACTCCGACAAGGAAATAGAAAGCCCGACGCACAATGGAGACCTGCTATTATCCTGCTTGAACACAGACGACTAAATTCTTTCCAGTTCCACCGGTTCGCTCTGAGTCTGGTGTCAGAGACACTGATGCTCTGAGTTGCGCATCTGTTTGATTGTGCTGCAGTGTGCGCCGAGGTTTTACTTTAGTGTTCAATCAAAAGTTAAACACTACTTATCACTGACCATTAATGTTTTTTCGTTTGTGAATATTTTTATCTTATCTATAATTCGTTCTGAGCTCCGAAGCTTCAAATGTCCATAAATGGATTCGAAGGTCAGTCCTCAGTATCTGTATGAGAATATGCATATTTGTCATCACTATATAAAATATTTACAGCCTGATTTACTTGGAAGATTAACGTAGTGACATGTTGTCTGTTCCACATTACTGCTGCTGTATGTTAGGTGTTAGTTTGGAGCTTTTGTCCACTTTTCCTGTTCAGTCAAACACAAAATAATTTAAGTCACTTGAAGCAGAGCCTGGTGTTGAAGAAAAGGGAAGTAAAATAACATTTCACTTCAGGGACCTCCATGTGAAAAGATTTTGGTAGTTAGATGTGAATTCTACAGTTGTTTACTGGAGTTGAGGAAATATCTGTGGAGGAAGTGACACGAAGAAAACAGTAACGTTGTGCCTAAAGCACACGGTCCGCCATTTTAGACGCCTAGAAAACAAACAAACACAATTCGGGCTTGTTTTTCTCGTTAACTTTTGTTGTTGTTCGGACAGAATGAAATAACTGAATAAACGGATGACACAAGAACCCTGGTGATAAGAGTAATAAAGTAATAAGAGTAGTTACAATACCTTTTGGGAGTCTCTCGGCTGGTAAAAGATACTGCGACACTGCTGTAAGAATGAAAGTGAAACTGTGCAGCTCCGGAAACTCAACCCCCACTTGGACCAAGATGGAAGGTTTGTTTTGTGTTGTTTATTCATGTGTTAGCTCTGCCATCATATGGGTTTAGCCTACTGTGTGAATGGCTGAAGATGTCTCAGATTATATCGTCTTAAATACCATTTTTAACATGTACATGTATTATTATGTTGTTCAAACTTTTAGCAAACTTTTAATTATGTATTTTTTATTTATTGTAAATGCAGCCTTGACATTTCAGATTAGTTCTGAATTAGTTTTGAATCTGTTTATATTGTTATACGTTATATTTGTTTGAAAGAATGCAACATTCAATATTCCTGCTTGAACCTGTAGTGTTGAATTCTTCTAAATAAAATTTAAAAATAGTCCTTCTGGGTCAAACACCTGACAGCAACAGTGACTTTCCTGCCTTTATTCCTGAGCCCAAGATCCCAGCACAGCGGCACCAAAGTTACACATATAACAAATAACAATTCATGTCAGTTAAGTGTACAACAATTATTTATTAGAAAAGGGAAAAAACATCCGCAGCCCAGTTACAAAGGACATGGCATAAAAGTGCAAAATAAAAACCCTTTCCTCACATTAATTATCTTGTACACAGTGGTCGAATTGTTAAATTGTAACAAGGGGGTTGCAATTTAGCTTTGATTTTTTTGCGTGCATACATCATCAAATATTACAGCGCAGATGTGCAAAATTAATCAAGATAAAGAAAAATATCATGACCTATACCCGCTGCCTTTAAAAACACAAATAATGCAGTAGTATTGCTATTGCAATACAGACAAAAAACATTTAAGAGTAGTTCTGAAATAGCTGTGAAAATTAATCTTAGAGCCACTCTTATCCTATAGACATTTCCTTAGCCAGTGATAATTTCTCCTAACTTGTGGAGCTTTGGGCTGATAACTGGTGCTGCTGTCTGGTCCCTGTCCTGATACCTGCCTGGTTTCTCCCTGTCCCTCTTCTATCTATTGCAATAATATAGATAATCAATGTGCAAAGCAAAATTTAGAAATAGAATTAGGAATAGTAGTGGTGACAAAGCTGTGGAAATGAACCTCACGTCACTTTAATGCTACAGATATTTTCTCTCAGTCAATTATAATCTCTCCTCACCTGTGAAGACCCTGCATGATCATCCTTGCTGGCCTCTGGTCCACTGTCTCCTCCCTGACCCTGCTCTTTCTATTGTGGCAATAATGATTAAAAAAATATGTGCAAAAGCAATAGTGAGCACAAGTTCTGTGCAGAAATTAAGGAGGAGTGGGTTTATTCCTAGCATGAAACTAGCTAGCGATTTAACATAGGTAACAACAAACAAGTATTCTTGTTAACTAGCTTAAATTGATATATATTGGCATCATTTAGCGAACATTATCTACATGCACAGCATTACTCAACTTTCACGGTTTGTTTGGAAGAAACTGTGCAAGTTTTTTGCTTCTTGCTGGCTGGTTTGCTGAACATAGTTAACACAGAGGCACTGCCCAGCAGCACATGTCTCGTCTGTGCGATTGATTCAAATCACAACAGGACAGCATGTGTATGCGGCCTGGCGCAGTGTACTCACAGTGTGTTTAAAGACGGCTCGGAAAAACACGCTACCACATGTTAAGAACGAGTTGAACGGTTGTAACGGCTGTAAAAAAAAGTGCGGGGGACAGAGGGCACAGATACGGGAAGTGTGGGGGACATGTCCCCCCCCTCCTCAAATTATGTCCATCCCTGCACACCGAGATTCTAGATTGACAAGGGGGATAGTTTTTGGTCAATTTTCTAACAAAGGGGACGATATCCCCCCTCAATTCGACCTCTGCCTGCTTATAATACTGACATGGTAGAGCTTACAAAACCTGAAGTATAGCAGATAACAACAAACTCTGCATGATGATAAAAAACATATTTGTGTTTAAGCTGTGTTTAAATTTCTGAAAACGCAGTGATGCAGGAAACATCAGCAAGCACGATGTTGATGATGATAAAGAGACCATCAGGAGCAGCTGCTGACAGGTGCCTCAACCATGTTTTCATCACACTTCAGACGACAGCTCCTGGTTCGTCTCCTCCCTTTTGTGATAGAAACACAGGATATTATTTAAAATGTAAACAGTATGTACTAAGATTGAAGCTGCAGGTGGATAAAATGTAATAATATATCTGTGTGTATTGGGAATATATCAGTTTAATGGAAACTGATTAAAAAAATGATATATAATATAATATAATATAAACAATGTATTAATAAATATAATAAATAACAATGTATATATATATATATATATATATATATATATATATATATATATATATATATGGTTCTGCTGGGAAACCTTTGGTCCTGGCATTCATGTGGACGCCATGTGACGCCCTCCACCCACCCAAACACCACTGTGGGCTAAGTAACCCAACCTCACAGCAACAGTACTCCCTGATGGCAGTGGCCCCCCAGCAGGAACATGTGTCATGCCACACCACAAAAACTGCCCAGGAATGGCCTGAGGAACGTGACAAAAAGCTCAAGGTGTCGACCTGGCCTCCAAATCTCCCACACACCAATCTGACTGAGCATCTTGGAAAGTGCTGGTACCCCTCCTCACAACTGACAGGTCTCAAATGATTCACTCCGGTGCCAGACACTGCAGGACACCTTCCAGAGGTCATGAGTCCATTCCTTGACAGGTCAGAGACAAGTCTGATCCAGGGAGGCCCCACCATGGTTTGGCGGTGCCTCTGGGGCACCAGCACATCTCATGGATGCTTGATCAGATTTGGATGTGGGGAATTTGGAGGCAGTGTAGCATGGTGCATTTTCCTGCTGAGGGGCCACTGCCATCAGGGAGTACTGTTGCCATGTGGGGGGGTTACTTAGCCCACAGTGGTGTTTGGGTGGGTGGAGGGCGTCAAGTGGCATCCACATGAATGCCATGACCAATGGTCTCCCAGCAGAACACTGCATTGATGATCAATGTTACCCACTTCACCCACCACTGGTTTTAATGTTTGGCTGATGGGTGAATATGAGTGATGTGACAAAGAGATCAGAAAGTAGTAATGTCCAAATAAGAGGATGATTTATGTCTGATGAGACAAAGTAAAGACTGTGGTCAGCAGCCAATTATTTCCTCTGGGTATACATTAATAATATGCTTAGCTAAGAAAACAACATCTTTAAACCTGAACTGCACTGAGGAACAGTAAACTTGTCTTCACAGGTCACGTAGCAACAGCAGCACGTTAGCTAACACATGCTACAATTATAAAGTAACATAATAATGATTGACATCATCAGACTTGTGTGTGTGCAAAATATCAGTGAATGCAGTTACATTTTAATGATGATAAAAGCTTACCTGGGAGGGGAGCGTTGTCCAGTGTGAATGAAGGAATCATTCATCGAGGACAAACCGGAGCCAAAAGCCTTCACACTGCTCAGAACCATCCTAAAGACACAAAGAGCAGCAGGGTGAGAAATGAGATGATCAGACATCCAGACACATCAACTGATGGATACACAGAAACTACTGAGTAGACATCAGAGAAGTTCAGTAAAAGTTGATTCTGTTCCCACTGAATGATTCCTCTCTTTTATCAACACAGACTTTTACAGTAATCACTTATCACTTAAACAATAATTCTGATCCAGTCATTTGCAGTAATTTAGTAATCTCCAAATAGGAAGATGATTTTTTTTCTCTTATTTGTCTTTTCCTTGCTCTGTACACTTGTAAGGAAGAAACCTCTGAGAAGCCTACAAGCACAGCAAAACAACTCCTGGTGATTTATTCCTTTGCTCCTTCTTCTAAAGTAACATAACAATGACTGACATCATCAGACTTGTGTGTGTGTAAAATATCAGTGAATGCAGTTACATTTTAATGATGATAAAAGCTTACCTGGGAAGGTAGTGTTGTCGAGGACGAATGAAGGAATCATTCATCGAGGACAAACTGGAGCCAAAAGCCTCCACGCTCTTATGAGCCATCCTAGTAAACAAGACACAAAGAGCAGCAGGGTGGGAAATGAGATGATCAGACATCCAGACACATCAACTGATGGATACACAGAAACTACTGAGTAGACATCAGAGAAGTTCAGTAAAAGTTGATTCTGTTCCCACTGAATGATTCCTCTCTTTTATCAACACAGACTTTTACAGTAATCACTTATCACTTCAACAATAATCCTGATCCATCGTATGGGATCATTATGAGGGTGCAGAGGCCCAAACATTTACTGTCATTTCATCTGGAACAAAAGCAAGTTGATTTTACTGAAGCTTAGCAGAAATGATTTCAGGAATACTCCCTCAAATTCTCCTCCTGTCTCTTCCAACTTGATCAGCTGACTGTGGGCGTTCACTCTTTGACTTAAACCAACTACATGTTGCCAAGATCTCAGTGAGCCAATCAGATTGTTGCTGTCAAACTTTAAACCGTTCTCCTTTCTCTCACTTTGGACTGTTGGTTATGAAACAGATCAGAGAGTAGTAATCTCCAAATGAGACTTGTGTGTGTGTGTGTGTGTGTGTGTGTGTGTGTGTGTGTAAAATATCAGTGAATGCAGTTACATTTCAATGATGATAAAAGCTTACATGAAAGGGATTGTTGTCTTAAAGGAATGTGGACACCACTCTTGACAGGTTCAGACGAAGTTCTTCCCTAGCCCTCCTAGTAAACAAGACACAAAGAGCAGCAGGGTGAGAAATGAGATGATCAGACATCCAGACACATCAACTGATGGATACACAGAAACTACTGAGTAGACATCAGAGAAGTTCAGTAAAAGTTGATTCTGTTCCCACTGAATGATTCCTCTCTTTTATCAACACAGACTTTTACAGTAATCACTTATCACTTAAACAAAGCTACAAAATATCCCTCAAACACTTCCTCCTGTTTTTCAGGCTCTACTCACCTCTTGACATTTATAAACTTTATTGTGCACCATGTCAATAAATGTATTTCTCTCTTAAATGGAGTCTCTCCTGACTGAACTGACTTTAGTGTCTGTCAGTCCAGATACAAGTGACAGAAAAGATGAATGTGACTGTGCTGAAAAAGTTTTAGTCATGTCCACAGATTCATCTAAATATTTGAGACTGTGTGAAACAATGTAAATGAGGTTAACAGATTAGACTCACAGGTCGTCTGGAGACTCGAAGAAACCATCATCTGATACATCGTGCTTCTTCTGGAAGGAAGACAGGTCCAACCTGCTGCAAATGATAATCAGAGTCATGATGCTACTTCATCAGTTTGTCTTCACAGGTCACGTAGCAACAGCAGCACATTAGCTAACAGATGCTACAATTATAAAATAACATAATAATGACTGACATCATCAGACTTGTGTGTGTGCAAAATATCAGTGAATGAGTTACATTTTAATGATGACAAAAACTTACCTGGGAGAGACTCCTTCTTTGAAATGAATCAGTCTATCTTTTGACCGATCACTCTTGAAGGACACACCAGAGTCAAAGGACTCTATGGACAGCCTGCTTCCTTTAGCCAATCTAGTAAACAAGACACAAAGAGCAGCAGGGTGCGAAATGAGATGATCAGACATCCAGACACATCAACTGATGGATACACAGAAACTACTGAGTAGACATCAGAGAAGTTCAGTAAAAGTTGTTTTACTGTTCACATTTCTAAACTTTATTGTGCACCATGTCAATAAATGTATTTCTCTCTTAAATGGAGTCTCTCCTGACTGAACTGACTTTAGTGTCTGTCAGTCCAGATACAAGTGACAGAAAAGATGAATGCGACTGTGCTGAAAAAGTTTTAGTCATGTCCACAGATTCACCTAAATATTTAAATTTAAAATATGTAAATGAGGTTAACAGGTTAGACTCACAGGTCGTCATGATCTCCTAGAAGGTCAATGTCTGGACCAATAAGATCGTCCGGCCTGCAGCAAGTGAGATAATCAGAGTTATGATGCTACTTTATCAGGATGGAAATAAACATTAAAAGCAACAGGATTCAAACATGAGAACAGTGTGTGGAGTAATGTTAAAGAGGTCACACATGTAACGTGTGAATTTACCAAATGTTCATAATGAGGCAACATTTTGTTGTTAGTAAACACTTACTTCTCTTCAGGAGAGGGGGGTGTGTCTTTAACATCTGCAGTGCAGCCTTGTGCATCTTTCCTCCTGACAGAAAAACTGGTGATGCAAGAGGGCAGGAACTTTCTCAGACTGACTCTGAAAGAAAGATAATCACACACAAAGAATCCCTCAGCCCAGTAATCATGTCATTGTTTTCTTGTAGTGTGTATTTTATTTATTGTACCTGTATGTGGACAGGTGTGTCCTCACCTCAAGTATCTGATCAGTTCAAACACATATATAATGATACATGATAAAATAAACCCTGAAATGTCAGTAGTGCTACAGTGTCAAGATCAGGACTCATCAGACACTCTGGATGTATGTGGTATCATTTATAAAGCCAGATGTTTACTCCTGGAATGACAGCTCTCATAACATACAAAGGCAACAAAGGATGAGCTGAATTTAACTTTAATAAACTGCTGGTCTTGAGTCCTTTCTGGCAGACAAGAGAAAAACACCAGGGTGGGAAATGAGATGATCAGACATCCAGACACATCAACTGATGGATACACAGAAACTACTGAGTAGACATCAGAGAAGTTCAGTTAAAGTTGATTCTGTTCCCACTGAATGATTCCTCTCCTCTTTTTAAAGATGTTCCTCCTAATTCTCACTTAAACATTAAGTATTAGATTATTATAAGGGAGCAGAGGTCCTAATATTTCAGTCATTTCCATCTTCCAGGAGAGAAAGTTGATTTTACTGACTCTAGTGTCAGTGTGGATACAAATGGAATTAAATTATAGGTCACATAGTAACAAAAGCACTTTAGTTAACACAGATACTAAAGTTATAAAGTAATATAATAATGACTTACCTTGACTGCATCTGGTCACTTTCCATGGTCCCTGCAGAGTGTGGTCTCTGCTGCTGCTCTGAGCTGTAACACAACACACACCTGCTGAGTGCTGACCTCTGACTCTGGAGTAAACAGGACACATTTGTATCACCTGTGCTTTTCCTGCAGCTACAACTCAAAACATCTGCTGAGAAAAAGACGCCACAAATACTATTTAAGGTGACGTGTGGAAGATTTACAGGGATTTGGTGGCCTCTACTGGTGAACTGTAGATTGCAACCACCTAAAACTTCTCCCAGCTGGAATTCTCTCATCGTTGAGGAGATTTTTTTTCAGGAGTCGAATGATCCACAGAGGTCTCTTCTTTTGACTTTTGACCATGACACATTAGAAACACATGCTGCTCTCACACTAAATGCGCTTTAGATGAAAGGTGAAGGTGAAAAGACGGTCACAGTCAAATGTAAAAGACTTTACAAGTGCACAAGCAGAATGTTTGTTGTCCTGCAGCTTTCTTTACACCTTGTGACACAGTGTGCAGAAGTTATGAGCTCTATCATAACTCCTGCACACTGTGCACCTGTATGTTAGGTGTTAGTTTGGAGCTTTTGTCCACTTTTCCTGTTCAGTCAAACACAAAATAATTTAAGTCACTTGAAGCAGAGCCTGGTGTTGAAGAGAAAGTAAATAGTGTCACACAACAAAGGGGAAGGAAAACTTGGTTTCCTTGTTTATTACACCAGTAGTTCTCCTTTTAGTGTCGAGCAGCCCCCTTACATGTCAGGTTTAATAACATTTCACTTCAGGGACCTCCATGTGAAAAGACTTTGGTAGTTACATGTGAATTCTACAGTTGTTTACTGGAGTTGAGGAAATATCTGTGGAGGAAGTGACACGAAGAAAACAGTAACGTTGTTTCTGCACGGCCCGCCATGTAGACGCCTCGAAAACAAACAACACAATTCGGGCTTGTTTTTCTCGTTAACTTTTGTTGTTGTTCGGACAGAATGAAATAACTGAATAAACGGATGACACAAGAACCCTGGTGATAAGAGTAATAAAGTAATAGAGTAGTTACAATACCTTTTGGGAGTCTCTCTGGTGGTAAACAAGACTGCGACACAGCTGTAAGAAGTAAAGTGAAACTATGCAGCTCCGGAAACTCACCCCCCCCCCCTCTGCTCACCACACACACACACACACACGCGCGCGCGCGCGCGCACACACGCACACACACACACACACACACACACACACACACACACACACACACACACACACTCCAGTGGCTGCAAAAGTTTGGCCGCCTGGATTCTTTAACTGTGAATAGTTGAGTAAATAGAAGATGCGTTGGTCTCTAAAGGCATGAAGTTAAAGATTAAACAAACAAAATAACTGTATTACTTTTATTTTGTGTAATTTTGCAGTGAACAAAATGAAAGGAGCACTGTTGGAGCCATGTGATTGATTTGTGTGAGAAGTAATTTCACATCCCAGTAAGCACAGGTGTTGCTGATGTTAGGAGGCAAGTGGTTTTCACTGTGCATTGATACCATACCTGTGCTGTAGCCTGACATGCACCTCCCCAGAAATGTAGCTACACGTCACAGCAACGCAGACTTCCTGTGTATTTCTGTAAGTTGAAACCATTTCCCTCAGTGGAAACAAAACTTTTATTTACTTTAGTTTCACAGACAAGAAACAATAAATTGTGAAGACAATAAAGCCTCCACAAAAATAGCATTTCAAGTCTCAAGTCGTTTAATATTTATCCTGGCTTCATATGAGCAGAGGAAATCTCTGCTCGTCACAAGGCTAATTTAAACAATGTAAAATGCCATAGGCTTGTGCTAAGAACGGTAGCATGTCGTATTTGCGGGGAAAATGTGTCCACATAAAGACAAGTGTTTTGAATGCAGTATAGAGTTATAGTGAAGCTGATTTGTGTTTGAAATTGTCTCTATTAAGCCGTGTTTAATGTGTGTTTTGAATCAACTAAACTTTAAAGCACTTCACAGAAACCCCGACACTGACTAGTGTTCTGGACGTGTAACTGCAGAGTGACACAGACACACAAGTACACATGCTCATAATGGCGTAGGCCAAGTGTGTGGGCTCTGCCACACAAGTATAAATCCAGCTTAACATTTACGTGGCTGTTATTCATTGTAAGTTTGTGTTGAAAGTTATATGAACAATATGGACAATGGTGGGAAAATAAACGAATGATGATATACAGCACTGGGAAAGTTTGGGAGTAATTCTCTAACAACACGTCCAGCCAATTAGCAACCAGTAGCAGCTACAGTACAGGCTAGTCACCACAAGCATGATGCAAAAGTTTGGGCACCCTGAGACAAGTTTAACAGGGTCTCAGACAATAATTAGCGTGAGTGTCGCATTTTATGCTTTATGCAGTATATTTGGCATTTATTTTAGCAAAACATTCGCTATATTTTAAAAGGAGGACATCACAGTTGACACGTTTGGGAACTATTAAGATGTTATTTTCAAACCAAGTGTCAAAAGTCAAACTTTTCTTTTGGAACAAAACGTCCCAGTTTGTTCCAAATAAAGTCGGCTCCAAATGACGAGCACTAGCCTAATTATTTCATGAATAACACACCCACAGGTCTTTGTTTCCTCTTCATTCTGCTTGTCAGCTTTCCAAATGAAACAGTCAGCACCACACATGTATAAACACTTGATTTTATTCTCAACAGAATAATCCAACAAAGGGCGAAGAAGCGTTTTCAGTATAATAAATGAAGCACTGGGATAAAAATGACTGTGATCAGGGTGGGCTTTAAAGTGCAGGTACAAACACTGGCTGAGGGGTGACTTAAAACAAAAACTCTTCATTAAGTCAACACTGAGGACAGTCTGAGAGGGCTGCACAGAAAACATAACAGGATGATCATACAGACCTTCCTCACGTCCATTCATTTTATATAGAAACAGCTGCAAATAATGTCATAACGGGAATCTTCAGACATTTAGATGTTATTATATTAAACTAAACATGTAAAGGTGGTGCATTTTGGCAGTGTGTGACAGGCAAAATAACCAATTAACCAATTTTACTGGTCTCAGGTCAAATTTAGATGTTTTAGACTTCACCTGAAAGGGACGATGCATTTATTAGTGTTACATTAACAGTGAAGTAGGAAGCCAAAACAACAATGAAGAGAGGAAATTGCTCTAGCCTTAAATTACAGAAGCTAATATGATCACTTGTGTTCTCACTGTGCAGCCCTCACATGTATCTTCATAACAAATAACTCTATAATGGAAGAACCTAACTGGATACCCTTGTGAATGTACAGTAATGCCTCTGAGGCGACATCGAGAGTGACCACACAGACGACTTTTTACACAAAACCTCACAAAACTGTCCTCCGTCTCTGTTGTTTAAAAAAAAAAAAAAAAAAAAAAAGTCTTGAACCAAACGACAAGTTGTGGGTTTAATTCTTAGGTGAGCAGCGTATAAAAATAAACTTTATGGTACAAAGTGAAAGCGGAGGCGCTGGACGTTGGTTTCATTGGTACGACGTGGAAAAAAGGCCAAAAAACCCAGCGGTAAACCGATTCTTTGCTCCATTAAACCACTTTTACGTTGTTTCTTCAGGCTTTGAGAAAAACAGGGAAGACGCACGATGCCAGCAAACTATTATTGATATTATGTACTACTTGGTAATCGTAGCTAAATACAGCACATAGTGTTCGCAACTGAAACTGCATTTATAATATTTAATATAATATTTAATGTTTACAAACCGCAACCAACAAATCCCACTCATTCTGCCTTCAAGGTTGTTTTGACAAAAAGAAAAGTCTAAACAAAATCCACTTATTATCCATTTCTGGAGGTTTCATCTGCATCTCACCGCCTCGCTCAGCCCGAAAAAGATTTTTGTGTCACAACACTTTGTTTGAAGTTCTAGTAATTGTAAAAGCAAACTTTGGTATTTTTCAGCCTGAACCACATTTTCTCCTGGACGGTACCAGTGTAACTTTCTGTACCGTCCCCATGTTGGTCCCCCCTCTGTTGGGGCACCTAGCACACAGATGTGGTACTAAAAGGTGGAGCTGTGAACACTGCAGTCTGGTTGGTCAGTAGAGGACGGTCACTCTGCTCAGGGCTGAGTTGTGTCTGGTTTTGAGGCTCATGTAACCACTGTTCATACTGTGGAGAGTTTTATTAGTAAACTGTAACTATAAAATGAAAGGATGTGTTGCTGCTCACAGCAGCTGGAGTCGGAGAAAAAATAACTTCATTCACTGGGCCGACTGCTGGCAACTTTTAAGGCGGAACGTTAACTTGTCATGTTATTTAATGTATGAGCTGATGACGCAATCCATCAGCACATCTTAAATTTCACTGTGACAACTTTTACCATCACCCAGGTTTTATAGTCTCTCTTGGATGACACACACTTTCGTAATGAGTGGATCTTCAAATGTTTAAAAATACATATTAATTTATATAAAAAAGCATCACAGAGTGTCGTTCCTGTGGGCTACAGCTACACTAAACCCCTGAGCTTGCCTGAGAAGGACTAAATGCACAAAGCTGCTATTTTTAAATATCCCATGGAGAGAGACTCTCACTGCAGCCTGTTCCATCTTGTTCTGAAAATGTCGGCGTGCAGCCTCGTTCTGTGGACGATAAACCAGGTGCAGACTGATAGAGGAGGAAATACAGTGAGTGCTGGACGGAGCAGTGAGTGACAACAACCCCGCCCGCATTTAAGAGGACTGTCTGTGGTGGAAACACTAGGGTCTAGGTACCATGTCTGAAGGGTTACTGTTGGTTCCAAAGGTACCATACTGAAAGTGTTTGGTGCAAACGGGGCTTATGTGACAAGTGTTGAGAGACAGCGCTGCAGCCAGCAACAATAAAACAAACCACGTCATAACTGCTTGGGGCATTTGTTCATTTTCGAGTACATCCACTACAAGTGCGTGTTTTTGCCATTGATATGCTCAGATTGTTATTTTAAGTGTCTTACAACATTATGGAAAGGATCCCTGCAGAGAAATTAAACATTTGCGCTGGTATTGTTTGTTTGTTATTGTGTGTAACCAAGTCTCGCTCAAGGAGAAGTCTGGTTCTGAAATCGAGAGCTGACTTGTGGGAAAAACAATGGTGGAGAGAGGAGTGCAGGGAAGAATGTGTTGTGGAAGAGGACAGAAAGTGTAGCTTAGTGTTATCTAAAATACTTATAACTTCACGGCTGAATATTTAGCCCATTTCGACATAGTGGGGAAAGTCTGCAAGATGTCAAAATGAGACTTCTCCCTGAGCGAGACGTGGTCACACTCTGTGAGGTTCTTTCTGTAAAGTCTAGTTCACCTTACACGATTTTCACCGTGATTGTGACGTCGCAGAGGATCTTGAGAGCCACCTTGGGTCAGAGCTGAGTCGGCAGATAGTCTGTCACGACGAACAATCCTACGAGCAAGTCGCCCCCTCGTCTGCGACTGGGACTGGATATCTGGCATGCTAGAAAACTGGAGAAGTCTGACACGACTGACAAAGAGCATCAGCCAATGAGAGGCGGGATACAGGGTAAGATTACGATAGTCTCTACAACACAAAATCAGGGTGAAAATCGTGTAATGTGAACTAGGCTTAAGTTGTCACAACAATCGGAGCCTCTCAGCGACAAAACACAAGCACTTTAAGTCAACGTAAACTAACGTAGCACAACTGCTTGTAGATATTAGATATTAGTTTCTCCCGTGCGGGTCTCTCAATACTGAAATAATTATAAAAGTTCTAGTCTCCAATATTCATTCAGACACAAGAAGGCTGAAAAACACCAAAGCTCACTTTAAATTCACACTTAAATTCACAAAAAAGCCTCATGCTTAAGCTTAAGTGTATGTTCAAGATTATAATTGAGTTAAAAATACACATCTTTACCCAACAGTGCTACAAAATCCCTAAAATTTTCGTCCAACTGAAAATTGTCAAAGCTTTTAGCCGGAGCTTGAAGGAAAATTGGGGATTTGCAGACTCTATCACACAACATCAGGGCTTAAATCTTTAAAGGTAATGTCACATTTGTGTCACATGGCAGCAAAAACTTTTATCATGGAAATTAAAAGTAGGGTTCAGAAATTTTTAAATGTCCACTTAAAGGTCCAGTCTGTATTTTCATTTTTGACAGAAGCTATGATCTAACTTTGAGCTCAGGGCATGTACAATATATCTGGCTGCAGAGCGAGGTTACATTTTTTCTTACACTGTCTGGCTAACAGTTTCAACCGTCTCAGTCAAAACTATGTTTCACTTCAGAATAGGTCCTCGGAAGTACAACTAACCATCGAAACTGACAAACCCTCCAACTCAACCAGCACTGAACAGCAACTGGCTGACTGAAGGTGGTGATTTCACATCCTGGACAATAATAACAAAATATTTAAAAAAAAAAAGGAAAACCCGACAGAGTAGGACAAAAGCAATTACTGTTTACAGGTGTTACAAAAAAACTATCCTTCAGCTTTAGAAGTGATGCAAGTACGTCGAACACACTTTGTGTTAAAGTAGGAATAGTTAACAAAATAGCTCATACAAAACTTTAATCCATGAAACTACATTTAAAGCATTTATTTATGTCTGTGTTCATGCTTCACTAGAGTCAGTGAATAGTCTGTAGTTTCCTCAGACGCAGAGGTCTGAAGATTTAAACCTGTAAATAATCATAGCCGAGAGAAGAGTTATTGACGTGTTAATCTACAGAGAAGAAACAGAAACCTGAACTTTCATGCTCTCTGAAACCGCCACGGACGCAGGTGTGTTAAAGGAAAAATCCAACAGATTTTGTTTACATTCTGGTTAAATTTGTGATGCTCTTTGCATTTCACAAACTATCCTGTCCTCTTCTAGCCTCTGCTGGAATCCTACATTTCCTAGAACGCCTCTACAATGCAAAGCACATCACGTGTAGCTGCTTTTCTGCCTACGTTTAAAGGGTTTTACAGGTGGATTTGTCCTTTAATCTGCGCGAGACAAAGCTTTATCTGGAAGAAACTGGTTCAAACGTTGAGCACCCATCCTGCTGAAGGTCCCTCGAGCAAAGACATAAAGTCCCTACTTGGTGCTGTTGAGCTGACCTCTATAGAAGGAGGGTCAGCTAAATTAAAAAATAAAAAAACATCCCTACAGGGATCTGTAAAGTGTCTCATCACTCCTTCAAGGAAATAAAATCCCAGTTCTCACACACACACACACACACACACACACACACACACACACACACACACACACACACACAAAGAAGACATTTAACTGCAGCATATAAAATTATTGAAATAACTGTGCCTCTATCTGAAGATTTACTGCATCTCTGACGTTATGAAAAAAGGTTTATGAAAGGTCTAATGTCACATTTCATTGTTGTTATAATGTCAAAGTTCAACTGTAAGTATCAAAGGATCAAAACTCTCAAAAAAAAACCTCTCAAATCTGAGAAAGTTAAAGAACAGGAATTAAAAGCAGAAGCTTCCCAAACATCAACGGATTCTACCTTGTGTTGGAGAGCTTCCCTGCTGTCTCAGTTTGTCCCACATTTAGACATTAATGCTGCATGCCCTGATTTATGTATTAAAACAAACAGGATTATATAACTCTGAGATGTAAAATGCCAAAAAGACGAATAATCAGCCTATCTGTGGTAAACATGACGTACAAAGTACTGGTTATAGAGGTAATAAAGTGTTTTCTTCTCGTATAAACATTTCTCGCAGAAATCACCATGATAAGAACTGGTATCAAGAACCGATGAGGAATCAGACGGATAAGCAGAATCAGAACTGGTGTTAATAAAAATCCAAACGATACCAAACCCCAGTGAAACCGGGTACAAAAACACTTGGGTGTGTGCTGCCTGGAGGGTCGGACAGGCTGCCTGCAGGTCACTGGTCCCGAGCTTCATACAGCAGCTTGGCCGCCTGTGAGGGAAGACAGAGATTTAAAAGAACATGTTAGTGCAGCGCAAAGATACATTACATCAACAGCATCAGCTCTGCTATTCAGATTCAGATTCACAACACTTTACTGATCCATAGTGAGACCTTACAGCTGCTCTTATACCGTACAGACACAGAGAAATTATAAGAAAATGGAAATAGAATAAGAAGTGTGTATAATGTGACAATATGTGTTTATGTGATTACATATTTGTGCGTTGTTGATTCAGCCGATGTATTTTTAAATCATAAAACATATAAAAAGAGATATGTTGTATTCGGGGTGGCCCTAAAATAATATAATGATATTTTAGGGTATTTTTGCAATGACAATATTCTTGACAATATGACAAAGTAGTAAAAAAATATTGTATTATTAATTTAAGAACAAAATAAGTGATATAGTTTTACAGTTTGCATCAAATATTCAGTAAAAACTAAACAAAATGATGTCTCTTTACTTTAGTTTGTGAACAACAAATGTGTATAATGTGATGAGTGTGTATTTACACTCAGCAGGACTGTAAGACTTTATTAAACTGTATTAGATACGTACACTGTTTGCAGTGCAGTGACATCTTACCTTGTGCATCGCAGCCAACCATAACGAGGCCACCTTCTTGTCGTCCGCTGCCTCCATACGGAGCTGCTGGGCGTCCTGAGAGCCCATTGGCTTGTAGTGCAGCAGCATGCCGCTGGCCCGTGACGTCCCTCCTGCACCCACACACAAACACAGACACACACATATCTGTAAAATAACCAGATTGATGGATTAAACTGAACGAGTCTATTTGTCAAAGAAAATGTATTTTTTGAGTCTTCTGTCTTCATAAATTATCAGGCAGCAAGAAACAAGACTGGAGTCCTCAGCTCAGACTGGATGATATTTTCAAGAAAGTTATCTCGACATTTTGAAGTCTGTTACTTTTCTCCTCAAAGCACTCACCTCACGAACACTTCGGGAAAGAGCTAAGACACCTTTTAAACACTGTAAAAAAACTTCTACACAAATAAAGTTCACATCTGTGTCTCACTAAAAACAGCTGCAGGTTATTTAATGAATAAATAAACAAAGGAAAGCGAAATGTGCAGCAAACAAAGAAACAAACCAAAAATAAAAATGTCAAGATATCCCTGAGTCACAAACTGTGTCCCCATGACAGCAGCCTCAAAACTATCGATAACAAACTCTTTAAATGATTCATGCACAATCACACAGATGTCGCAACAGAAGAGATGTGAGGGGAAGAAACAAAACAAATTTTTTTTTTAAAAAAAAGGAAGAGAGAGGTAGAATCAATGACAGAACACAACAGGAAAACACAGTCACTTTCAAAACAAAATGCAGCACAGCCACCAGAAGAAAATGTTGGCACTGCACGTGTCTGCAGACCACAAATTTGTTACAAGTGAACATTTCATATCAGCGTTTTTAAAATGACCTTGTATATGAGCTGAATATATATATTATTATTATTATTATATATATTTTTTAGCAAGTCGTTGGTGCTACTCAGCGGCTCTTTGGCCACCAAATGTGTTTTTAAGCAACTTGCTCCTGTTTTCCACTGGGGATAGCGCCACAAAGTGCAATTGTTTATATAAAGTCATATCTTGATTTGCGCGATATTTCGCTGACATATTGGCGTTATACTGTTTCCCATGGCAACAATAAGCAAGGCTGAAAGCGAAATTATTACCGTCTCTGCGGTGGTTCCAAAAAGAGGAGCAGCTTCAGTAGTGTGGAATAGACTGTGGCCTCCTGAATGTTTTATTAACAGCCCGGACTTCTCAGACTCTGTTAGTGACTGACCGCTCAGAGGGAACTCATTCAGCGGCTCCTCTGGCAGCAGCACAGCGTCTCTCCCTCTCCTCTCCCGCCGTGCGCACATGGGAGTCGGTGTGGTCGAGTGATTTTGTCGTAAACCTTTGGTAATGTAAACCTACTTGAATAAACTTTATTTATGTGACTGTGTGATAGTTGTGGTATCATAACAGCCTGTCACAGGTTACAGCATGATGGTTAGAGGAGAAATGGCAGAGCATAAAGGTCCAGGTGGAAAAAAACCCAACTCAATCATTTAGGATTTTACTAAAGAAGGAAATCACCTGTTGATTTATATATATATATAGATCCCAGGGGACATTTTATGTATTTGGGAGTGTTTAAATGTGAAATTTGTGGTAGATTTTATTTTGTTGAACAATTAATATTGTAATAGAATCTGAATCTCACTCTGAGAAGAAATGAGAGATCATTTTTGTTTTTAATATCGGCACAGTCTCTACCTGGAGTTCGCATAAACGGAGCCTGGGTTTGTTGAGGGTGGCAGTGCTGTTTGGGCTGAGCAAGCCTGTGAGATTATCTTCTCTATCTCCTTTAACTTTAGTTTACATTCGAGTTATGCTATTTAGCATGTGACACAGGGTATGGTGAATGTGCTAGGAAAGGCAGTATCGGCACGGTCACTACCTGGAGCTCGCATTAACGGAGCCTGGGTTTGTTGAAGGTGGCAGTGCTGTTTGGGCTCAGAAAGCCATGTCTAAGTAAGGTAAAGGAGGTTGTTGGGTTGGTGCGGGGAGCAGTGAGACCTGGCATTAGGGGAGTGTCTCTGGGACGCCAGAGATCACTGTCTGGCCTCCTGGAGGTGTCGTGGGACCAACTAGACGAAACACTGGTGAAAGGAGGTTCCCACCTGATGACCTCAAAGACTTGTTAGTTATCACTGCTCACTGGTCTGTATAGTTAAGCCTTGCCATAACACATTATTTGAGTTTACTTAATATTTGAAGCAAACTTTTTGTTGCGATTCTATTTTTACTAATTTGTCATATCGTCAAGAATATTGCTTATCGCATAAATACCCTGATATATCATGATATTATTTTAGGGCCATATCGCCCACCCCTAGTGTTCATTAATGATCTCTCAGTTTTTCCAGATGTGACAGTGCCAAAACATCTTTTTTCCCCACTAAACCGAACCATGTTACCCACAGTGTCAAAACGTAAAGAAGCCTAGTTTTAATGCATCTACTATATAATAATGTAGAGATGTAATGTATCTGTGGTTTGCTGAAACATACAATGCCAACATTTTTTCTGCCATTTGGGATGAAAATGAAGCACCAAAATGGATTAAAGTAAAGTAGAAGGTGTAGTCAGGCTCAAAATGTTCATATAATACAACAGCTGCCACCATGTGGTTAGATGTAGGCATTGCTGTGCGACACAAACATGCTGAATGCAGGGGACAGGAATATCAGATTTTTGGACTCAGAGAGATGTTAAAACATAAAAGGAGAACAGTATCTTTGGTTTTATTTTCAGGCGTTGTCATGCACACAGGATGAAAAAAAAAACGATCTGGAAAAAAAAGGAGGATGGAGTGATGACAATGAGTGACCCAACCGACACCAGAGTGAAGCAAAGCTAACCTTCAGAGATATACTGACTGTCCAGCAGACTGGTGTAAGTGTGAATGTCATTCTCTGAGCCCAGAGGAAGAAGAAGAAGAGCCGGGACGCCAGAGTCAAAGCAGCAGAGGAGAAACAGTTTGTTAGTGTTCATTTAAAACAAAAGTGTTAGTGTTAATCAAGAAATTATTCAGTTGGTTAGTGAATCCATCTCATGGAAAATAAACATGGTGGAGACACAAGAATTTCCAGTAATTATCACAACAGAAAAGAAGCAATACACTTTAAATTTTGATTTCAACACCTGATCTTGGGGCGGTCTGTAACAGAGTCTCACCTCCTGGACTCGACCCGTCCGTCAAAATCTGCATGCTGGAGATCCGAGACAACTCCACCTCAAAGTGACTTTCACCATCGAGGAACAGATACCTGATGATTGGAGAGAAAGTAAAAATAATTTTGAGAAATCAACACAACTAATAATATAGTCAATTGCTTTTTCAGTCCACTACAAACATTTTGCTGCGGCAAAATAATGACTGAGGTGAGATGAACAGACAGGATGAGACAGATGTTGACAAAGTTCTCCTTTGGGGACATCATTAACAGTTGAAAGAAAGATAATAAATCGCAATATATTTTATTGAAACATATTTAAAATCGCAATAATATTGTGTTGTGACAATATCGTAGAGGATCCTCTAGTGATTCCCACCCATAATAGATATATATATCATGATGTGTGGATATGTGGAATTTAAAACAACTGAATTAAAAGCCCACCTGTGATTGTTGGAGAGGCGACACGTCATGGTTTTTCAGACTTCTCTGACGTTCCCAAAGTGACGACAAAGGTGCCACCTGCAAACAGATCAAGTCCACGTGTTAAAAGAAAAAGCTAAAGCATTTAACACTGTAAGTAAATGTAGAAACCTCTTTTACTAATAAATAGTTATCATTAGTATTTTGGCCGCAATAATGGAGCCATATCTTCACCCAAAAAGACACAGAACTCGAGTTCTTTTGTACAAATGAAAAGACCAACCATTTAAAACTGGCTCAAACTTAAACCGTCAAAAGTATTTTGGTATCGACTGAAATCTCAATCTCCAATCTACAGCTGAATGCCTGGTCAGATTTTCTTAATCGTGTTTTAGTGCAAAGAGAAAAAGACAATTACTTTAATTATTAATTCAGTGTTTCATTTATTTATCAAGAATAAAATGTCAAATATTTTCCGCTTGCAGCCTCTAAAACGTGTTTGATTTTGAGTTGATCTTTGAGTTTTTGCAATAGGAAGATGCCACTTTGTGCTCTTCTGGAATCTATGATGAGCATTTTTGCTCTAATTCTAACATTTTATACTTTATATTAAATGACGGGTTAAAATAAAACCATACTCGAGAGGTTAGTCAATAACCCCAAAAATTTAAAGTTGTGCAAACACACTGTTCACGTTTTTTTTAATCCAATAGTTCCTGATTTAAATACAAATGTTTAAACACCGCCGCGTGTTTTTCAGACGACAGTCAACATTTGAGAAGTCTGGCTTCTTTTGTAAAATGGAAAATGGATTTTTTTTTTAAAAACATTTTTATTTTTAAAAAAATCTGAGATCTGATGATTGAGTCTGTGATTAGATTTGAACATTTTGGTCGATGTTAAATATTATTCATTTCACGTCTTTGTGGCAGTCTGTTTATTCCGAGGAGCAGCTACACATGCAGTTCTGATTTTAGAAGCAGTAAAATGATCTTTTCACCCAATAATTAATACCACATTTTTTAAATTAATATTTTCTGTCAAATTACTGATTTTTTAGTTATTTTCGGTCAAATCGTGCAAAATCTTTGTAACGGCAGCGTCTGTTTGTGTTGTCTACCCTTTTCATCTTTTTTTTTTTTTATTTTCTCTCTTTTTGCGAACAGGAGTGGTGATTACTTTATTACTGATACTGTGTATTGACAACTAATAAATAAATTGTTTTTTAAAATGTATTTAGTAAGCAGCAGCGTAATGAGCAGGATAATGTGCAGTAAGTGGGTCATAACTGCTAAACAAGCCCCAACAGGGTGATGCAGAACCCCAGTGCGCAGCAACAATGACCCGCCTGCTGCACATTACTTATAAGAGCATTAACTCGTCGTTGCTTGGGTTGAAACTACTGGCTGATCAGACTTTTGAATAATCAAATAATACTATTGTCTGTTGAAGTTCTCAGATTCAAACTAACAACCCTGATCTAGCTGTAGTTCAGAAGTCAGCTGACGCTTCTATCTCATCTTCTGTGACCTTGTGTTTTCTGCTGATCTATTGATAACTCCATCATCAATAAAGCAGGAGGCCCCCCAACATGCTGCAGGCTCTACATCACAGGCATTCAGCCGGCCGTCGTCCTGCAGCTCCGGGCTGCTGATGGATTTTTCATTAAGAGCTGCTGCTGCTGTGTATTTATAGCTACACACTGACCCACACTCAACAACAACACAATGGATTATCAGGGCAGGAGGAGGAGGAGGAGGAGGAGGAAGGGGCACTCTGTTAGATTATTTCAGAGATGATTTTAATAGTATTTCTGCTTCCTGTGCAGAGCTACAGGGGACAGTGGGCGTCACGTGACGTGTGTCAGGTCATAAAGTCATATACTGATAATAAAGTAGAGGCAGGTTTCCGTCTGAGACACTGAGCAGCATTTCAAACCCTGATTTTAGGTTCTTTGAGTTTCCACAACTTACTCAGAAAACCCAATCTGATAACTGACATATATATGAAACAGTGAGTGGAACTTATCCCAAAATTTTAACATTCACATCCTACCATCTAACTTTCTGACGGGACTTCTCATTCTCAGTGATGAGAAAATCGTGTAATGTGAACTAGCCTTAACTTTACTCACACGTTAAACACTCCCGTCACCAACTAGCTGCAGACGCCGACCTGTTTCACGTGATAGTCTTGATGTTTCAACAGTCGCCACTTGACTTTAAATTAATTATATGAGAAGCGTATTTCTTTCAGTAACATTAGATATGTTTAGGATTTTTATGAAGATGTTTTTAAAAAATTGCCGAAACAATTTATGTTCAAACCATTGCCCAACCTGGAAAACTGTTTTCGTCATTTTATTTCTCCAGGAATTTCATGACAGTGCAAACCCTGTTTACCAATAATCCTGAGCGTTCTTTACCACTGATGTTTTGTGGATGTGCACATAACTAATTTCACTCCTAATATGATTCTCGACAGGGTGAGAAACAGCATTTACACCAACGTAAACGTAAAGGGAAGGATTAGAAAAGGGGAACTTCACTCTATAAACCACTTTAGAAACCGAGCGTGTTGCGTGATAAAAACAATAAACTGATCTAGGTTGAACTTCTCACCTCCCAGAAGCACTTTGAGCTGCTTTTCGTAGAACTCCATCTCCTTCTGGGAGGCCAGGCTGCACTCGGCGCACTGCCGCACCGGATCCACGAAACACATGCGAGGCAGCGCCACCTTCTTACTGCAGCATTTATCGCAGAAACACCGGCCGCACCGCCGACAGTGATGCTGCGGGGAAGAATCAGTCGCAGTCACATTTATTGACAGTTTGTTTCTTCATCTTGTTCATATTATGCATGTAACACTAAAGGAACAGTTCACCCCAAAAATGAAACACACATATTTTCCCGCTTGCCTGTAGTGCTGTTTACCAGTCTAGATTGTTTTGGTGTGAGTTGCTGAGTGTTGGAGATATCGGCTGTAGAGATGTCTGCGTTCTCTCCAATATAATGGAACTAGATGACACTCAGCTTGTGGGGTGTATATGTATATTTTTGATTTGGGGGTGAACTGTCTCTTTAAATACAAAACGAAACCATAAAGTATTATATGATGATATTCAGGGAATAAAGTAGTGTGCATGTGGCATTTTAAAAGAAGCACTTGTTCTGCCTTGCAATAAATCATGAGGTTAATCGTTTCACCAATCGCTGCATGAACCTGTGCTCATTTCTGCATCAACACACTTATCCTCATGAGGCCACCAAACAGTCAATCAGACACTTTTTGACCATATACATTTGTCATATATTCACACGTATAATCAAGACGTTATAGGGAAAGAAAATGCTGTACATACAACAATAACAACCCCTGTGGTTTCTGTTGGAGTCTGACTGATGCAGAGACAGGAAGTCTGTCAGCAGAAACTGCAGTGTATTAAGTTTTTGTTCCAGTTCGGCCCAGAAAGTAACGGTTTCACCAGAAGTCTCCGAAGCTGGTGAATAAAATCTGAATCACCGACACTCACCAGATATACTGAGATCATCTGGTGTGACAGCCAAGTAGAAAATGATGAGTACAGCATTTTTAAAAGGACAGGAAATTAAACACTTCAGCTGTTTGTCCAAAACAATGAGCTTCATAAGGAACACTCATCTTACGTTTAGTGGATTTACAAACTAAATCAAACACAGAAAAACACTGAAACTGTTGTGCTTAAACCTCAAGAAGGCCGAGAGCTGATTGTGAAACCCATCTGTAATTTAGACTTCTTATTTTAACTTAAGTTTAAAGGTACAGTGTAGGATTTATGGAGATTTAGTGGCATTTAGCAGACTGTCACCAGCTGAAACTTCTCCTGGTTAGAATTCCTTCAGTGTTCATTGTTCAGGAGGTTTTTAAACGTGATCCATAATGCAGCTGGGCGATAAAACGATCTCATAACAGGTCGCATAATATGTGTCGATGACGATGATAAAACTATAGCATTTTTACTCTATATGGATCCAAACAGTGTGTCGTGCAGCAGGAGTTAACAGACGTGTCACTGTTTGTGCTGAGGTGAGGAGGAGTTAAAAGTAGTGTGGACATAATGGAAAGAGGATAAATGAGTGGAAGTGAGGAGCAAAGCGACAGAAGAAGAGCTGGCGTTATCCTTAGAAAAAGGGCGAAATTGTGGATAAAAAAGGTCACACAACGTCAATAATTTGGAAGTAGTTTGGCTACATGAAAGGCGACGACACACGGACAGAGACGATATGCAAAATATATCGTCGATTGGTGCCGACCAGGACGGGAAACACAACAAAACCAAGATGGCAACCCAGCGACTACACTGAGAGCATGGAAATCTGGGCCAAAACGGCAGGAAGTTCGCCAACAAGTGTTGCTCAGTGGACGGACACTGGCGGGGCTGCACCTAAACAGCAATCAATAGTGTCCTCTTTTGCCGCCGTAACCCTGAATAGGAAGCGATCGAAGAGGAGCAGAGACATAACAGACACAGTTGCATACTGTCTAGCTGCAGGTGATGCCCATGGAGAAAGACGGGTTAAAGAAAACTGCTCTGTCTCAGCTTTACGCCGAGTGCCATGGGAAGAGTAGCTTTGAGTTGTGAGCGCGCATGACGTGCGTCTACATTGAAAGTAATGGGTTTGTGCGTGCAAAAGACGCTACATCTAAACAATTCAGATGAACAAGATGAACATTTATCTCTCCGTCATCATCTCTTCCTCTCCAAAACAAACAGACCTGCTGATTTAAACCAGTAAAAACACTGAATAAAGCAGTTTCATGGTAAAAAAAAAACAGTGTTTTGCTGATGCTGCTAGTCGCTGAGGGGCTGCTAACTACGGTGGTCGAGGTGAAAACACACGTGTCTCTATCTAAACGCCGTGTTTCGTTTGTCCATTCAGGGCTACTGTAGAAACATGTAGGTGCAACTTGGTGATCTCCGCAGACAAGGACCTGCTCCCTATGTAGATATAAACACAACGATTCTAATTTCTAGGTGATTATACACAAAAGAAAACACTGGACCTTTAGAATACACACAGTAATGAAGGTGGTTGAGTTTTCAAAGTACCAGCTACTGTGGAGAAACAATTTCCTGAGCTAATTTTACCATAAAGAGGAAGAATTTTCTACCAGCTGTGCAAAGAAACTGGGACAGGACAGAGCAGAGCAACAGATCGACAGTGTTATTATGTCAGCAGTCACTGGAAAGAAATGTCACCACAGAGGCTTCAGTGTGTCTCCGTGCCAAAGTAAATGAACAGAAGCCAGGCGTGGAAATAAATCAGGTTTCACAACACAGACAAAAACGAAGGCCTCAAACTTTCTATTCTTCATGCGCGTGTCCCTCGTGCGTGTGTGTTTTTTCCTCCAGTCAGATAAAGCTGAGATTTGTTGTCGTGATTGTGTTTGCAGGAACAAGACAAACCTTTCTCCTGATGAAGTCAAACTTGGTGTCACACTGCATACATCTCGGGCACTGGAGGACGCAGAGAGGACAAACAGGATGTTACACAACGTGCAAAGCTCAAGTTCAGCAGCAGGTTATAAAAAAAGGTTTGAAGCATAGTTTCCAATCACATGTTCCTACTGCTTTCCTGACATTGTGCTGGAAGATAAATAATGTCTTTAAATAACCAAAAACCCAAAGATATTCAGTTTACTATCACAGAAGACCAAAAATAACGACAAAAATTCACATTTAACAAGTCAAGACAAGTTCATTCTGGCACCTTTCTTTACTAAATTTAAATTAAAATGATAAATCCACAATTAAAACAGCTGCATATTCATTTTCTGCTGACTCCTTAATCAATTAATCAACTAATTGTTTCAGCTCTGTTTGTGCCTTCCTCATTTGTTTCCTTACAGTTAACAAATGCTGTTAACTCCTTTTGTAAATGATGGAGGATTGATCCATTAAATCCATTAACAGACACAAACCTTCACTTTTAGATGACAAATACAAGGAGGTATAATGCAGAAGAACGTTCTTTACAGCCTTTTTAGTCGTGTTTACTCTACTAATACAGTAAATTCAGGAGTTTTACTGAAATCCAAGTGTTTTTTTCATGTTGTTATAGCTACTTTTACTTCTGTAAAGGACTTGAGTGGTTCTTGAAAAATTCAAACTAATAATATCACAGAGGACAAAAAAACAACAACATTTGAGAAGTGAAAACCAGTTCATTTTTGGCTAATAAAGTCTGTTTTGACGTGTTTTTGATGTGCTGCCAGCCCAATTTTCCATTCACAACAATAATGAACTGAAATCAATTAAGACAGACACAAAGCTTCACTTTTCAAACAGAAATATAAGGAAACATGATGCAGATGAAACTTCTTTTAGCCATGTTTTACTTTACTAAAACTGTAATGCAGGACTTTAACTTGCATTTTAAGTGTTTTTCCATGATATTATACTTAGTTTTACTTCTGTAAAAGGACCTGAATGCTTCGTCTAGCATTTTTGTAACCCATTATATATCGCAGAGGATATAAAAAACAACAACGAATACTCTAATTTGAGAAGTAAAAACCAGTTCATTTTTGGCTCTTTCAGATGCTGAAAGCCAAATTTCCCACGCACGACAATAATGAACTGAAATCGATTAAAACAGTCACTTTTACATCAGAAATATACGGAAATATGATGCAGGAGAAACTTCTTTAAAGGCTTTTTTAGCCATGTTTACCTTCCCGAATATTATCAATGCAGGATGTCTATTTGTGTTCAAGTGTTTTTCCATAATAGTATGGCTACTTTTACTTCTGTAAAGGATGTGAATGCTTCTTCTGTTACTTTCCTAACTAATTATATATCACAGAAGATTAAAAGATCAGCAAATATTAATATTCAAGAGGTCAAAGCCAGCTCGTGTTTTGGAGGTGCTGCAAGCCAAATTTCCCATTCACAACTGTAATGAACTGAAATAAAATAAAACAGACACAAGCCTTCACTTTTAGATCAGAAATACGATGCGTAAGAAAAGATTTACAGCCTTTTTCAGCTTATTAATATTGTCGATGCAGGACGTCTACATACGTTACATGTTTTTCCATGTTGGTATAGCTATTCTTACTTCTGTGAAGGCCATGAATACTACTAACATGGAATAAATAATAATTATGCATCACAGGGGACTAAAAAAAACTAACATTTGAAAAGACAAGACTGTTTATTTTTGTCACTTTTCTTCAAAAATGATTTAAATTCATGTCACAATAGCTTCAGAATAAATTTCTCCAGGCTTCACAAATTAATTACTCAATTCAATCAATTACTTTTGCAAGTGAAAAAGAAATTTACAATCCCTTTTAGGCAAATCTGAGACTGAAGTAATGTAGTGAATGCAGGAATTTTACTCGTGTTTAAGTGTTTTTCCATGTTGGTATTGATACTTTTACTTCTGTAAAGAACTTAAATGCTTCTTCTAGCACTGTTCTGACCTATTATATATCACAGACGACTAAAAAAACATTAAACATTTACATTTGAAAAGTTAAAACCATAACTTGTGGCACTTTTGCTTATGAAACGATTTAAATTCACTACCAGAGTAGTTACAGATTAATTTCTGGTGATTAAACTAAATGTTAAAGCTCTGCATATTTTTTTATTTATTTGTTTCCCTTTTGTTATAATTTTTAAAAAATATTTTAAGTTCTTTGTTACTTCTCCTCTACAGGTTTTTAATGTATGTTTTGATTTGTTATTCACATGCTGCTGAAAGCTAAATCCCCCATGCAGGACACAAATGAACTGAACTCAAAACATACACAGTTCCTCAGTCTTAGATTTGGGCCAGGTGCACAAAACACCTTAAGATAAGATTGTCCTTTAAGTCCAAATTAAGGTTTCTTTGGGGAAAAAAATCAGCTGCACAAAACATCCTTAAATATTCTCCTTCAGGTTCCCTTAAAATGTTACTTAACAATTTAAGTTTTTCTCATTATTGGAATCTTTTACTTAAAGGATTACTTAAAGTTCTTTTTTCACTTAAATGTATTTTTCACTTGACTTTTTTTCCACTTAAAAACAATTTTAAACACAGTAAGAGCTAACAAAACAAAAACTGCTTACGTAAACACACATTTTACAGCCTTAAAGATAAGTGTATCTATTGATTAAAAGAATTTCTTAAAGTTCGTTAAACCGTCAGACTTTGGTAACCAAAGTAAGGACACAAACAAAGGTACCGCTGACTCCATCTTAACTGCAACACAGCTGAGTTTACAGAGGATAATGAAAAACAATAAGGCTTCCAGAGAAGAGTGTTCTGTGACTGGGAGAAAACACAGATGGACACACTTAATGATGAACGCATGATTTCCTGCTATAAATTTCACCATGAGTCAATTTATGATTGAGGATTGCTCAACTTTCCAAAGCTGCAGTCCCTTTACAACTAATAACTGCTCTGTGGGGTTTATGCAACGGGATCTTTCCAGTCAGTTACTGACGAGGTATTTCATGTAAACCTCAAGTGTCATACTAAAGGAACAAACTTAAGATGTTTTGTGCAACCAGTCCCAGAACTGTAAGGACATTTATGCTGTGGGGGCAATTCTGAGTGTTTTGCTCAAATAATATTCTAAATCCAACACTTTAACTTGCAACAAAGTGTTTCTGCATTTATATACTGCTGCTCCTGCTTCAATAAAGGATGTGCATGTTTATTCTAACACATTAAACCTCATTAAACACATGCACGGTCCTCTTGACCACTGCTTACACATTGATCTTGTGCACAGAAAGCAGCAGCAGAGAAATGATTAACTCTGCTGGCTGTATTTCAGTGTCAGTCTGGTCAAAGTGCTTCTGTTGCACACAGACAGCTCTGTGTGCCTCCTGCTGTAGTTTTACAGCACCGTGACACACACACACACACACACACACACACACACACACACACACACACACACACACAGCTAGTGACAAGGAGCTAACACAGCTGCTAGCTGCAACATGGCAGGCTACGTGCGGACGTGGCTGTTAGCTAACAGACACAACTACCGATGTTTCCTCACTTTAACTAACTCTAGTGAAGATATGACATCATGACAGAGTCGGGCAGCTAGTTTAGACAGTTAACTAGCTGGTTATCTGACAGGCTACGCGTGTTAGCTGCCAGGCTGCCCGTGAAACGCCCAGTCCCGGAGCCAACTGCGATGTCCGGCTGCGTTCAGCTAGCTGCAGCTAGCATGGAGGGGACCGGATGTTGGGAGGCTCTGCAAAATAAAAGCGCTTCACTCACAACACATTGATTAGCAGTCTCACTATTTTTGTTGTTGTGCTGTTAGTGTTTGTACAATATGTATTTTTGCTTCTGGATTTTTTTTTATTCTTGTCCATGCAACAACACACCAAAGCAGGTTCCCTATATGTGAAAACCTTCATGGCAATAAACCAGATTATTGTTCAACATTTCAGAGGTAACTGTTGTACTTTTACTCCACTACACTGGTTTAAGTTTTAGTTATTGATTTGATTATTGATTTAAAATGTTATCAGCTAATAAACTATGTATAAAATTAATAACATATTAATGCACAATATTGGATTCTTTGCTGATACGTAATAACTCCTTTTCCCCACCTAATTGTAGCGATCATCAACTCTCTTCTGCAGTGGAATTAACATATTATACATACACTTATTGTTATGGTCCACCAGCGAATGGAGACATGAAATACAATACTTTTTAGTGTGTGCAATATAAATTAATTGTGAAAAAAAAAGCATGTTAGCTGATTAAAAGTTCATTTTAAGGCCGATATCTGCCAATACCGTATTATTGTGCATCCCTATTAAAATCAGCTCCACTTTCTTTTCTAGTTGCATCATTAACAAATACATTTATGCACCAATAACTATAATCCACTATTATAATGTAGATTATTCTGAATAGGGCCATTCTGCACAGTAAGTACTTTTACTTTTGATACTCTAAGTGGCCTATATTCAGTTACATGCTAATACTTTTGTACTTTTACTTCAGTTAAGCTGTGAGAGCTGATGCCAGTTTTACTTTTCACCACAACTTAGTACATTGACTCAAATACTGTACTTAAGCATAACTATGAGGTACAATCTGCCACTTTATATCCTACTGTGCAACATTTCAGAGACAATCACTGTACGTTTAAACTCTACTACAGATTTATTTGAGTTATTTAGCATATTCATATTATCATCATTATAATTATTATTATCATAAATAAAACAACACAGACCACTGAGGCCAACTTCATGATATGGGGTGAACAATAAGTGTCTCTGAGAAAGTAGAAAATACTCGAGTAAAGTATCTCAAAATTGTACTTAAGTATAGTATTTAAAGGGGAACTACAGCCCAAAATTTAAACATGTCACTCCTATGGTCTAAGAGTCCAAAAATATTAGTAAAAACAAGCAACTCTTTTTCCAAATCCAAAAGCTAGAGTGCTAAAATTCAAATTTGTGATGTCATTTTTCCAGCTGAAAACACCCGGCGCTCGGCAGGATACGCCCAGCTGGGAGCATTTGAGAGATAATTTTTTTCAGCTGAGGTCTGGTTGCTATGATATGGAATATCCACAGATGTAAACACACTGGCGCAAGGTAGAGGACTCGCTCTGGATGAGGAGAGAGGTGACGCATGTAGGGAGAGAGGACGGACCCACTGGTCTGTGTGGTTTCATGAGAGGAAACATAATATATACACAGTATGTTAACAGATTTCTCCTCCATTGCTATTATTGTTCAGCACTTGTACATATTAGATGTGATGGTTTGTCTTAACTGTGACTGAAACGGCTGAGGTTACAGTAACGAGCGTGACATTCATACCCAAAGATTAACGTTTTTCAACTCTCAACACTCAGAAAAAAATACTTCTCCCATTCATTGTCTGTGTGGCAGCTCCAGACTTTATACCCAAAGGGCCGAGGAAATAACACATTGGAAGTTTTAATTTAGGTGGTGTCCCCCTTAACTATAAGGCTGTGCAAGCAAAACTTTTATTTGAAATTGAATATTTTTTCACTGTGGTTTTGCTATTTTGAGTTTTTGACTACTACTGTAAACATTTACTCAAGTGCTGCACTGTCATGAGGTTCATGTACTATACCTGCGTGATACCATTTTGTCCAGTTTATGCTGCTTCTCTACATCATTTCAGAGGCAAATAGTTTTCATGTTGCTCCTCTACATAGATTTTAGCTCCCGTTACTTTGCAGATTTGTATTATTAATACAAAATGCAGACAATGCACTTTAACCTGCTTTGATATTTTAACAATCTCCCTTTTTATTTGATTTAAAATGTCTTTAAATTTGAACCGAATCATGTGAATTGTTGAGCCTGGGTCAAAGACTTTCTGTCACTGCTGGGACAGACAAAGTGCATCTCTTAATCTTTCTATAATCAACTAATAAATAATGATGTGTTGCTGTTAAATCAAGCCACCCAGGCCACTGAGCATGAGCTGATCATGATTAATAACGACATTAATGGCCTCTAAGTAAACTGGAGTATAAAGTAGCAGAGGATGGAAATAATAAAGTACCTCAAGACTACACAGGAGTCCAGCAGCGTACATTTCTTTCCATTGCTAAAACTAGCTACAGTTTAGTGTTAGGTGCATTTATAACCGTATAAAATAAACAATTAACGACTTATTGTGCTGCCAATGCTGCTGAGCTCGCAAACACCGCGCTTATTTGAAGACCCCGACCGGACGTGCCGTGTTAACCTCGTAGCTAGCTTGACGCTGTCAAACAAACCCTCCGCCTCGTCTCACCTCTCTGTCCGGGACCCAGTGCGGCTCGTCCAGGGCGAAGGGGCTGTTGAAGGCGCCGTTTTCAGGCACCATGCGGAGGCCGCTGGGGCTCCGGACGAGCTTCTTTCCGTCAGGCACCGCCGACATGTTTCTGTCTGAAGCTGTTTGTCCTCTCGGCGCAGCGCAGACTCCTCCTGCAGGGACACGCCCTCTGTGTGATTGACAGGGTCCTTGACGAATCAGAGAGCTCCTCCAGGGACACGCCCTCATAGAATGATTGACAGATTGGACGAATCAGAGCAGAGAGCTGGTGTCACGTGGTGAGTCGGGTTCAGTGAGTGTTTTGGTTTTTACAACAGTCTCAGTTTTAATACTGATGCGTCCACGTGATCGACAGAGTGGATAGTATTTTATTTTGGCTAATTAGCCTGAATAGTAGTGGCAGTGCTAACTATTGCAGCTACATGATTTATATGTGTGTTTTCTTATTTATGATGGCAACTGTCTGTCATGCATTTTGCCCCAAACAGCAAACTACATCACATTGTACGGAAGCAAAAAGAGGCCAAAAAGGATTCAGTGATTGTGAAATTTAGGGCCTGTTTTCTAAAAACGGGTATTTATCTTTGCGTTTGCGCCGGTTTGCGCCTATCATTTACACGTAACCGCCGTTTTCTTCGACGAAAACAGAGATTTTCAAAAATCAAAGTGAAAGTTTTTAAAAAATATCTGTTTCTATGGAGACGTGTCAACAGGATGGACGGAGATTTTGGAAAACGATTGCTGTGTCCGAAATCACTCCCACCTCACTAAATAGTGTGTTCCCCATTTTGTAGTGCTGTCCGAATGTTTAGTGTAAATTAATACACCCTATATAGTGGACTCACAGTATCCCACAATGCAGCGCGGAAAGTAGTGTACAACATAGACATACAAACATAGACGCCACATTGACTGTTGCTGCCTATTGGAGCCGACGTCCCAGCCGGCCGCCATCTTGGATGGTCTCGCTTCGCCTCCACAGTTCATTCACTTCTATCGAGGAAGGAGCTGTTTGCATAAGTAAAATAGAATAACTCACTGAATTTTCAACTGATTTTCACGCGGTTTGGTTTGTTACAAACGGCTCATGATCTGCTACATGATGTAGTTAATCATTGTTTTATCACAAGCGCCGAGAGGAAATCAAACACTGAATATTTATCATGGAAATGCAAATACCACTAATTTTTTTAGTGCTTAAACATATTTTATTTAGTTTCTACTTTTTTTAGGCCCTATATATATATTTATGCTCATGTATATATTCTTTTGTGGTTTGAATTTTCCACTTTGAGACTTTCGTGAATCTCAGTTGTGAAACTTTAAAAACATGAGTTTACACACAAATTCAAATACATAAAATTATGTCCAAATCTTAATTAGAAGCTATATTCAAGTTGCTAATCATCATCATCATTTTCTGATTAAAAAAATAAAAACCAGCCAAAAAAAAAAAAGACCAAAAATTAGAGATGATAAATTAAAACTTAAACAACCAGGCTGAGTTCAGCATCAGGTAATGTTGTGTCAGTTTAACAGAAAAACTTAATGAAATGTTGGAACTTCAAACTTTTAGAGGAGAATTTAAACCAGATAAATTCAGATTCAAGTGACTTTATTAAATCGTATTTTTGGCCTTTCTGTGCTTCCATAAAGGCTGCTCTTTACGTTAGTGTAAACTACATTCAGAGCTTAAAAATGTTGTAGACAGATGTATAAAGTACCACTAGTGCAAGTACCTCAGAATTGTTGTGCTTTAGTAAAGTACATGGATCAGACTGAATTTTAAAAATCACAGAACGAACATGAATGAGTTTGACAGTTTTATTCAAATACAGAGGGTGCATATAGAGCATCAGCTGCAGACACACGTCCCCACAATCACAGTGTGATTAGAGAGTAAAAAACACAGTTCTGTATGTTATATTATCATTACTCTCTACCAACACAGCAATAAGGAATGTGCTGTCAACACAACAACACGTCTGTGAGGACACGTCGTATCATGATGCCAGTTTCATCCAGGAGCAGTTTCTGTACATACAGACTTACAGAGGGGACGTTTCTGTGTCATATCAAACACGGAGGGCTGCGATGCCGCCTCACAGGAAGCATCATTCATCTTACACACACACACACACACACACACACACACACACACACACACACACACACACACACACACACACCACCACACACACACATACACACAAAAAACAACGAAGGAAGGACTCGACATTCAATCTGGTTTTAATTATTGTGCCCGTAGAAAAAATTTAGATTCAGGAGGCCGAGTCGCTGTGTGGAGCGACACGTGAAGAAAGGGTTGCAAGCCACACGTTGCCATGGTAACCAGCTGGTTAAACGCCAGTGTGATGTTATGGGTGTGGACGTGGTCTGGATTAATTTAATTCAAGAAAATAATCAGTTAGATTGAAAATAATGAACAGTTATGACTTACAACCTGCTCATGTTGTCTGACTTTCAAAATCTTTCTGCACTTTCTGCGCCAAACTTTGTTTTATCCATCAACAACCTTGTTCTCAGTGCAAATTTAATTAATATTGCTGCAGTTTCCACTGAGCTCTGATGATGTTAGAGGTCATATGTCACCTTTTTTAACCTTTTAATTTAAAGAAATGGGTATAAAAACCATTTCCGTCCAACCTGAGCCTTTACATTATCTGTCCCTTCACATCAGACTCCACACACAACACGTCCACAGACAGGAGGAGAAACACACAAGTGAAATTAACACGAGGAAATAAAAGCCTGCAACAAAAGCACGGACTGTGAGACTTTACCTTCACTGCTTAACATCAAACACTCATTAAAAAAAACAACTTTTCATTGTTGCCTGCGCTTCCATAAATCCATAAATTTACATTCACGTCATGATAATCACCACTCAGAGATAAATGTTGTGTATTGAAAACTGATCAGAAGTCATAGTTCAGGACAGATGTGAAGTTCTCTGCAATGGGGCAACAGTTTGAGCAACTCTGACCCAACACTTGGCACCATTGTTTCTGTGACAGTGACTCAACATCGCTGCTTTACTCACATTCACAGTTCACAATAGTAAATCTCATCACATAAGTATGGAGCAAAAAAAGGGCCAAAAGGATTTAAATATTTTAAGCAACGTAGCAGTTTTGATGTTTAGTCAACAACACTAACACTAATATTTATTGTGTAAATGTAAATACAACTCAATTTAAAGCGTTTAAATATATTTTATTCTGTTAAACACTTTTTGTAGGTATATACATATTTATAATCATTCAGATGAACTTTTGTGGTTTGAAATTGCCACTTTGAGATTTTCAGGAAGAAGGTAATTTCAAGTGGCGCAACTTTAAAAATATGACTTAACTCACAAATCCAGATACATAAAATTGCATCCAAATATTAATTAGAAATGATATTCAAGTTGTTTAATTTCAAGTCGTCATTTCTGATTTAAAAACCAGCCAATAAAGATCAAAATTCAAGATGATAAATTAAAACTCGAACTACCAGGTTGTTCAGTTTCAGTTTGTGAAATGTTGAAACTTAAAATGACCTTCTCACAAGTTTTAGATGAAAATTTAAAGCAGATAAATTCAGATTCAGAAGATTAATTTAATCGTAATTTTGGCCTTTTTGTGCTTCCATATTTTTCCTTTATTTTTGTGTAGATTACAATCAGAGCTTTAAAACATTAAATGTCACGTTAATGTAACAACACACTGTCACTTCGTTGTCAGTTGCTGGAGGTGTTGGCTGCCTAACGTTGCCCAAAATGTTGCCCAGTTCATCAAAACCATCACACATGGTTAAGTTATGTGCCTCGTTACTTTGCGGAGCCTCGAACACTAAGAGACAAAAGACTGATCAACAGTCGACAAGAAGCTTCAACACACTCGACTCTGTAACGTCAAACAGCGTCAACATAATCATCAATATAAAGAAAGTAAACAAGGACGCAATTCCAAACATGAGATATATAACATTTAAAAATCACTGTGACTAAATTATTGCCGGCACGGAAGACAAAAAAAACAAAAAAAAAAAACGACCATGAATATTTATTCAAGTTGTCAAATCTAGTCAGCGATTATATTTACATTTCAGGGCTTCACCTTTGAATTATTTGGGAAATTACAACAAATATATCTTTAAAAAGAAGAAAAGGGGGATTTATATTTGTAAATTTTTGGAATCAAAGCCTTCATATAAATTCAGATGCTGATGAATTTTCATCAGATTTACAAATCAGAAGAGTTTTTCAAACACAGGAGGGTAACGTCAAACAAAAGCTTATTGCACACCCCTGCAAAAAAACTAAAAGGTCATGTACTTCTCCAATAACATAAAAACAAACAGCTCATAATGCAGTGAATGCACAAAGCACAACATCTGATTGGAGTAAGTCGTATGACAGTCCAATATTTCCAGTGCAAATCCATCACAACTAGTTTTTTTAAAACTGGGTTTACCAAAGAATTTGACTTAAATTCAGTTTAAAGATGCTTTTGGAAGACTTGGAGACTCCTTTAAGTGGATGAGGTTTAAACCCCGATTGGGGCTCAGTCACCAGAAGAACATGTTGGTATATACGTTTCTGCAAACCAAGGACACATCATACTTGTACATATATTGATGTTTCTAAAGTGACATATAGACCATAAGCCGACCATGTCATCAGGTGGAATTGGATGGTCGATGGCGCGACACCAAGGCGAGATGTCTGCCAAAGTGGTTGCTTTTATCAACCTCACTGTGTCTTCTGTGCGGATAGCGCCACCAAAAGCGGTTGTTTCTCACTGAGACATCGTTGCGTTTCCAGCTGCTATTTTATTTTTGGCCAGCAAACAGGTTGTCTTTATCGAGCGGTCGTTGTGTTTTTCATTGAGAATTGTGCCACCAAAAGCAGCTCTTCTTTAAAGAGACATCTCTGCATATCGAGCCACAAAAAGCTTTTATTTTTCCCAAGATATTGCTGCATTTCCAGCCAAAGTGCCCCTAAAACTGCTTACTTTAAGCCAAAACACGATCTTTCGTAAACATAATGAATGTTTTTTTTAACCAAGCTTCAACGACAGCATTGTGTGTGTGATGTATCCTGTTTGCAGAAACATATGCTGCCAATATTTATCCTTGCAACTGGGCTGTGGGCACT
This sequence comes from Epinephelus cyanopodus, assembly GCA_026686955.1. Classification (NCBI taxonomy): domain Eukaryota; kingdom Metazoa; phylum Chordata; class Actinopteri; order Perciformes; family Serranidae; genus Epinephelus; species Epinephelus cyanopodus. The sequence continues at coordinate 35,942,329 of CM048928.1, forward strand.
GAACCTGAAAACTGTGAGATACCAAAGGTAGCATTGACTGTCTGGTCAGATATTTACATATTTTCAAACTTATCCCACTTTCAGCTTTTCTGTCGTGAGGATTTGCATCTTTTCTTTATTTATATGAAAGAAACTTGATTACATTGGGGGTTTGAAGTGTCAATTCATGTTTGAAGTTTGATGTGTGATGTAGAAGCAACTTTGTTATCTGGGTTTTGATCCAGCGAGTGTGGACACACGTTTCCATCCTTCTAATAATTCCAGTTATTCCTTTTATTTTTTATCAAAGTAAAACGCTGGTGACATAAATCTATATTTAACTAGTTATAGAACTATCTATAGGAGGAATACTCCCACTTATTTTGGTAATAGCAAATATATCTTACATTTGCACCTTAAATCTCTGGAATAACTCTTGCATAATAAGTGTTTCTTAAATAATTCATATTTGCAGTTTTTGGTTGGATTGGTTTCGACTTTACTCACGTGGTAAAGTGTTGTCTTGAATAACCACTAATATAATCAGGAAGTAAAATAAATGCTGTAACGTCTCTCCGCTAATAAAAGTGTGGAGTGGCTTTAAAACTTTGCAGTCAGTGTGTGAAACTACAGCCTCGATCCTGAGAGTGCGTCGGTCGGCCTTCATGTGCCAATAAAATGTCGTCGTCCCGCCTCGACCTCAACGTTTCGGAAGACAGCGCTGCTATTCTCCAGGCTTTTTACAGGAAGATATAAAAAGGAACTCTTCGGAGCAGCAAGAGGACAGAAACAAATAAAACATCATTTACAAAAAAACCCAAATGTAAACATAAAACTTCATTACAAGCAAAAATCTGCAATCAGCACAGGACGGATCGTTTTAGGAAACAAGTCTTAAAGAGATGAGGATTCACTCCACACGTTTCCAATAGTTTTAACCTAAAAGGTTAATTAATGCAGAAAATAAGGTCTTACACTGTGGTTAAAATATTTGTGAGGATTTTCTTGTGTGAACGTCATAAATATTATTTTGCCACAGATCTTATTTTCTCAATTAATCCAAAAACCCACTGGGAGTCTGCAGAGTGAGCGCAGAGCTAAGCTAACGTCCGGGTCGGCCTACAGAAAGACGTCATTGCTGGACGGTTTCTCTGCAGAGTCGCTGCAGTTTTAGTTGTTAAAAACATTTTCTGAGAGGCAGAAGTTTCTCCTGTTGCTCCAGTTAAACCTCAGAGCATGAAGCCAAAGTGGTGAACAGGTCTCAAAGGGTCTGGCTTAACAGGACGCTGTGGATGGATGTGTCCTTTCTTATCCTTTTTTTGTTTGTACAGAAATGAATATCAGAGTAATGTTGCATCAAGACCCGGGAAGCTGGTGTGAGCAGTACAAGTGTCTGGGCACTGTCTTAGATGACAAATTTAATTTTGACGTGAACACTGACGACATCTGTAAGGGCCGTTTCATAGTCGACGTACGCAACGCACTTTTCAAAGCACTTCCTTCATAGTCAACACACTGGACGCAAGCGATGCGGACGACACTTGAAATGCAATACATCACTCGCGCAATAGGGGGTAGCAGAGTCACGGTACATTCTGCTAGCTAGTACTTGCTGAAGCAAGCTAGTACTGCTATTTTATTAGAGTACAGGGCACTAGAACTGTCATATAAATGGGGGTGTGTCCGTTTGAGTTTGCTTGCATTATCACCCCCGTTGGCAACGCATGGTATTACACACGTCACTGCGTCGAGTATCAAAAAAAATGGACAACACATTTTGAGACGCAAGCATGCATCATGGCGGCCAGTGCGTCTTGATGTGTCCCAATGTGTTCGCGTCTATGTGCCTTTGTGTCGACTATGAAACGGCCCTAAGAAGGCAAACCAACGTCTATTCCTTATGTCAGTTTTGTCTTTTTTTGTTCGTGAACTTGAGCTCTGTATTTCTTTGGCTTCACTCTCCACAGTTTAACTGCAGCAACTGTAATTACAGAAATGTTTGTAAAACTAAAGCTCCACTCTGTGTCTGCCTTCATTCAAGCGAGAGCATTAAATATTAAGAAAGGCAACCACTCACACCAGCCACACACTTACATACAGTACACGCACATACAGGTAAAGATACACACGCTCAGACACACAGCAGGTCAGTGTGTGTTCGTCTTCCTCTTGTTCCTCGATGTGTGTTGATTTAAAAAAAACGTTAAACACCACAGACCTTCAGAAAGTGCAATGACACATTGAACCCTGTACAGTGAGCACTTGGTGGTGTGAAGCTGAATGTGTGAGGCTGTTTGCAGTGAGGAGGTTCGTGGACAGGAAGTGACCTCTCAGGCTCCGTCCGTCACCTCTTCCAGGGTCGAAAACCGTCAACGCGCCAGGTTGGTGTGGCTGGCGCTCAGGTCGCGACTTTTCCTCAGACGATTATTTCGTTCCTAGAGGGGAAAAATGTAGTGACAAGGAAATTAGATTGACGTAACTTTTGAACTTTTTAAAAACTGAATCAGAATTTTCAAAGAAACTAAATATAAAATATAAATAAATAAATAACTAAATGTAGTGCAGTAAGACCTACAGTATTTCCCTCTGAGATGTCGGGGTGTAAAAGTATGATGCAGGGGAAAATGGAAATACTTAAGTAGCATACATTTACCTCAACTTAAGGACTGCACTTTAGTAAATGTACTTTCCACCACTGGATATGAAACATAACTTTAAAATTATAGTTTGTGTAGCTCTGTGGTGAAAGCTGTTTTTCATGTCACTGTAACATTATCTAAAAGACATTTTTTATTCAGGTAACTGAATTTTTTTTCTAATTATATATATATCACATCTCAGTGTCATTTACTCTTGAGAACAAATTTTTTAAAGAGTCCATTAAGAAAAAAAAAAAAGCATTATTCCTGTTAATGATTCGTGTTGATTATCAAAATAATGACGGTGTGAAGTTAGTGTGTGAGTCACACTCATGTCGTGTCATTAGTGACGAGTCTGACTCGACAAATACTGCGACTCGGCCAAAGAAACACATCAGCAGATCCTCGGGTGACACAGTTTATAACGACATGATAGAGACTGAGAGAGAGGAGTGTAAAAGGAAAGAGCGGGTCGAAAAGTATCTGCAAAAACTTCTTTATGTTTTAACCCTTTTGGTATTTGATTGGTCAGAATTTCCATGTGGGAAAAATCCAGAAGTAAAGCAAACGCTGAAGAAGAACACACTTGCGGGATAAATGTGACACTTTCTTGGTACGGGTGTTTTGGTGCACAGCTGAGTGTGTATGCTGTGTTCACACCTGCCCAAACGAACCACACTGAGGAGGCAAATGAACTTGAGTTTGACTGAGCCAAACCAAACAGGGCAGGTGTCAAAGCAGCTTTAGTCTACTCATCTAGTGGGCCAGATTGGACCCTTTGACGGGCTGGTTCAGGCCATGGACCGTATGTTTGACACCCCTGATTTAAACCTTTGAACCCTGAGCAAACTGGTGCGATTTCTTAAAATATAAAAATGTATTATTTTTAAGTTTTGCTTTACATTTTTATTTTTGTCTTTTTGTTGCATAACAGGAACCCGCCGAAAAGCGTTTTCAACTGAGTCAGGCCGGTTTTAACTGTAACACACAATGTTACTTTTAATTCCTTTCGTGTATAAATAAATAAATAAAATAAAATAAATAAATGGAATTTAGTCAAACATGTAAGAAAATACAAAAAAACACCCACAATTGATGTTCAGTTTACAATCATATATAACAGAGTGAAGCATATTTGAGAAGCTTGAACAAGAGAATATTTTGCATTTTGCTTGATAAATAATCACCTGGTTGAAAATGGTTATCAATATTCTCATGGATTATCTGATAATATTGATTTTTTTGCAAAAAACAGTAACATAAAATTTTTTCGTCATTAATGACACTAAGCTCCCTTTTAACTGCACCTTGCAACTGATTTCCTTCCTTCCTGCAACAATTAGAGGTCAAAAAATCTCAGTAAAACATTGAAAGAAATCATAATAATGTTACTGTCATCTTAAATATTTAAAGGGGTATTTGTCCTTTAATGCAGTGGTTCCCAACTGGTGAGTCTCGGTCCAAAAGTGGGCTGTGGGTCTATTCAAACGTTGCAAACATGTCAAGTTTGTTTAAAAAAAAAAAAAAGAAAAACACAATTTATTTTGAAATCCAGTGAATTTCCAGCACAGTTTTTATTTTGAAGTGCCATTTCCTGCTGTAGAGTGAATGATTAGCAGATGAATGTATAAACTGTGTGCATCTTTAACTCCTTGAGAGAACTCTGGACCAGTTGGAAACCACTGCTTCAGTAGAGGCATATAAGGATGTTTTTCAGAGATTGACCTTTGACCTTTGACTAACAGGGTATTTATTATCCCCCCCGTCACCAGCAGGGTTAAAGCAGATACTTTTGGACTCCCGACACTCGGCCTCCTTACTTGGTAGTGGTCACTCGCAGCCTTGTCCGTCACGTTAAGAACCCCCAGAGAGCTGGCTCGCTTCATGCTGCACCCAGAGCAGTGACATGCAGGGAGGTGGTGGGTGAGGGGGGGTCAGAGGTCAGAGGTGAGGGGGGGGCGGGGGTGGAGAGTCAGCTGTGAGGATTTTAGCTCAATGGAAATGTTTGTGTTGGTTAATGACATCCATGATATTTTCACACAAAGGTTAGTCTCAAATAAAAGTTCATTTGTCTTTTTAACGTCTTCTCATCCTGTTTGTGAAATTTAAAAAGTTAAATATGAAACTGTGGCACCACTTTGTAATAAGAAACCCATACTGTTTATTTTAGCTCTTTGGTTCATTAAATAAAACCACAATCATGTGACTGACAGTCTGACTTTTGCATTTTGTTGTAACTTTAATAAATACAGACCATTTTTACTATATTTTGTGGTTGTGTTTTTATAAAGTGAAAAACACGTGATCCTGCCCTGTAACTGATCTTTAAATTATTTATTAACGATTACTGAAGTCATTAGTTACAGCTCACAAACCCTCTGTAAAATGTTTCTTATTAGAAAGTGGTACCAACATTCTTCTTTTTATCAGTCAGCTGTAAACTGATATTTACTCAGTGAAGTTCATGCACACGCCACCATTCATGCCTGAAAACAAAAAAACTTGAGTTCAGTGAAGTCACACTGCAGACACACGTCCATCCTGACAAGAAATGTGATCCAGCACTAAATCATTACACAAAAAATAATAATGTGATGGAACCATCTGATTTGTTTTCCTTTAAATGTGTAAATACTTAAGTTTCATTGAGGCTGTTCAAAAAAAAAAAAAATCCACCAAAAGTTTTTTTTGCTTTTCAAATTCAAGATTAAAAACTGGATTAGAAATATTAAAATCACCTTTTTTCTTTGTAAAAAATTCACTGCATGTTACACCCATCTCTCTTTTCTCGCTCCTTATTCATAGACGGTTTAAAAATAATGGACGAAGCTACCGTGACATCACTCCCTGGTTTGCAAACTCCCGTTTTGAAACCTCGAGCTCGACCATCTTGTTTCTTTTGGAGCCAGAAGTGACCACTTTTGGGTGAGAGGCTGGAGCTGAACCACGTCCCATTTGCCTGATTCGGTCGTTTTGACTTTGAGGTTTAGATATTTAATAATGAAAATAACTCATCAGCATCTCAAACTAGCTTCATGTGCTGGGGGAAAACTCCTGGGAATACATGTGGTGTTGGGATTTCGTATGTTCTATTTGTCCCAGGTTTATATTTTATGACTATAACCTATATAAACCTGGGACAAACAGGTGGTCGTTTCCTCACGTCATGACTTGTTAAAATGGACGTGTCTGCAGTGACTTAACATCACCGATTGCTCATAATGATGATGATGATGATGATGGTGGCAGTGACATCATTATCATCTTCTTCTTTAGGAGCCACGGAGAAGAGCAGCACAGGAAGGAGAATGGAAACCAGTGAGCACACAGATGAGGCATGCAAGTTCAAACATTCAAATGAACCAATTTATTCATAAATAAAATGTCAACAACAAAAACAGCCATGCAGACAAGTCTGTTTTCCAAAGTAACATTCACAAAGAAAAAAAAATGAAAATAATAAAATCCAGAGAAAGTAAAACTGAACTATATTTCAACATGAATTGAAATAAATAGTCCAAGAGCCACAAAATGCAATAAATAGGAGTAACTATTAGTGGTTAAAACAAAACAAATAAAAAGGTAAATGAGTTCCACAGGCATAACAAGCATAAAGGCATTTCATAAGCAGACATTAGTTTGTGTCTCGTTGCAGATTTTTCTACACGTCGCCCGTCACAGTGTGTGAGTCAAGTTCAGAGTAGTTGCATTATTTTCCCATTTCATCAGAACAGTTCTGCACGTGCTGCTCATTGTACAGTTAGAGTTACCTTTGGTTTCTACTGTAATCACGCTCAGGTTCGGTCACTACAAAGAAATGTAAGGACAAGTGTGAGGACAAAAATCAAAAGCTGAAATATTAATAGATAGAGTAAAAAATGGAAATTGAGATTAAAGGCACAAGATTTTGAAAATAAAGCATTTTTTAGGAACGCAGCTGTATTATTTTTTAAGTTTTCTTCACTTGATGTTTTTCTTGAGATATTTAAACTCTTTTTGGGGAGTATAATTAATTTTTCTCTAAATATTATCATTGCATTTGACAGATTAGTGTTTTTCCTAAAATTATTGCAAATTTGTTCTCAAACTATTGTGTCCTTTAAAAAAAAAAAAAAAAAAAAATCTGCATATTGCACATTTTTATCCTCAAAATATTACAACTTTTTTTCTCCAAATATTAGACCTTTTCTCTTGAAATATTACAATGTTTTTTGTTTGACATATCACAGCTTTCCTATTTCAACTTTTTCTCTCAAAATATGATGTCTTTTTTTCGCTCAAAATACAAACTTTTTCTTGACATATTGTGCATTTTCTTCTAAAAATACAGCATTTTTTAGTGACATATTGCGCTTTTTTTTTTTTTCGAATTATATTGCAGCTTTTTCTTGAAATATTCTTGTAATACTGTGACTTTTTCCTAAAATATTGCAACTTTTCTCTTGACCTTTTTTTCAATATTTAGAAAAAAGCTATGACCTGTTCTCACAAAATTAAGCTTTTCCTGTCAAAAGTTTGCCTTAAGTCTTTGAATATTAATCTCAAAGTAATACCACCATTTAAAGTTTATTTCTTCAGTGGCCCTTAAACTCACGGACGACCAAACCATGAAGAAGGAAAGTGTGAAACTGTACAGAGGCAGCGTGTCGACAGAAAAGTGAACCAATGTAATGGGAAAAAAGTATAAATGTGCCAGAAAA